>CAWUFW010001702.1:600000-1112500 GCA_963921515.1 Calotriton arnoldi | reverse complement strand
ATTTAACGTATCTTACTGAATGCATGGGTTAGTGACTAAACTGGGTGAATGTCTGTATCCGTCTGTCTGTTGCTGTGTAAGTGGCTGCATGTGTTTGTGAATAGCTACATGAGTGTCTATATGAGTTATTGAATGCTTGTCTGAGTATCTGTATGGGTGCCTGAGTGTTTGTGTGGGAGGGGTGTGTGCAACTCTGTGCATAGATGTGTGAGTGGGTGATTCACTGGGTGGATGGTTTCAAGAGTGCAACTGTGATAGACTGTATGGGTGGGTAAGTGTGTGTAAGAGTGTGTTAGTGAGTGAATGTATGTCCCAGTGGTACAGGTGTGAGTAACTACATATGTGAAAGGCAGTATATATGTGTGTTGGAGTATATAAATAGCTATAAGCGAGAGTGAGTGATTGTGATAGTGGCTGTATGGATGAGTGTGTGCTTGTATCAGTGATTGTATAAGAGCGTAAGAATGTGCTACTATTTGTATGAGTAAGTGAGCTGGTGTGTGTATAACTGTATAGGTGAGTAAATGGTAGTGTGTTTAATTATTTGCATGATTGACTAGGTGTGTGAGTACCTCTATGGATGAGTGGCGGTGTTTGAGTGTCTATGTAGGAGTATGAGTGCATATGATAGTCCTGTACTGAGTGACCGTAAGTATGAGTGACTGTACGGGTGAGTGAGTGGATGTGTGCGTAGACCTAAAAATCAGTGAGTGGGTATGTAGTTATTGGTGTTGGAGTGTCTATGGTTTTGCGAATGGCAGTCTGTAATTTAGAGTGGGTGTATCAAAGGTTATATTAGGGTGTGAGGAGGTGCATCAGATTATCACGTGGATGATGTCATCAGTGATGTCATCAGTGATGTCACTGACCATGTCATGAGTGATGTAATATGTGACGTCATCAGCAGTGCATTGCGGGGGCGCGAGTTATAGTTAGCTGGACTAACTATAACGGGGGAATTTTACGGGTTTTGTACGAGTGCAATGTCCAACTAACTATAACTGTCCCTAAAACCTATGGTTTTTTCAGTGAATTTCAAAGGTTTTGTAAATGACAATTTTTAAATGTATTAATTGTTATATAAATTTTTTTCATACTGATTTCCAAATTTTTTAGAAACAATTTTTTTTTACATATTTTATTTTTTAAATTACATTGTAATTACATTATACATTACATTACAAAAAATACTTTCTCAGAATGAATTACTTTAGTTTAATTACTTTGCACATAGGCAATAGACTTTTAAGTACAGTAGTTACAGTTGTTGCAATGGGCAACACATTTTCAAACACAATGCAACATTCAGGTCAATGTGAATTTCTAGTTAAATGCAATTAGTTACTTTATGGATTACTTTTCTAACCACATTACTGGATCCTAGATTCAGTCCTGGGACATCTCCTGTAAACAGTTGAGTAAAAGCGTTTTGGTTACAGTCGTGATTTTTAAGGAATATTATTGTACTTTAAAAGTTCACACTTAGAAACTTTTTCTCATAGAATCACCAATGTTATCCTATGGGAGGAAATTCACTTAGAAGTTAAAAACTGTTATAGTTACTTTTTCTTACTCCGTGTTGGATCCTGGATCCAGCACTGGTGCATCTCCTGTAAACAGTTGAAAGAATGCGTTTAAGTCATACAGGCGATTTTTTAGGAATATTTGTAGTTTGTGAAAATCGACACTTTGAAACTTTTCTGCTGAAAACCAGACAATGGATTCCTATGGAAGGAAATTCAAGTTACTGGTAAGTACGGTTAAAATTACTTTTCAGGATCAGTACTGGGCTGAAAGATGCAGCACTGAGGTCTCTCCTGATAACAGGTGAGTAAATCGGAATTCGTATTTCGGCTGATTTTAGAGGAATATTTTAAAGTTCCAAAACTCCACACTTTGACTGGTTTCACTTGGAAATTCTTCTATGTTAGCCTATGGAAGGAAATTCAAGTTACTGGTAAGTACGGTTAAAATTACTTTTCAGGACCAGTACTGGGCTGAAAGATGCATCACTGAGGTCTCTCCTGATAACAGGTGAGTAAATCAGAATTCGTATTTCGGCTGATTTTAGAGGAATATTTGCACAATGGTGAAGGGAGGGGGCGGGGCCTGAGGTGACATCTGTGCAAACGCGCCCGTGGCGCGTTTTAAGTTGGGGGATTAAGTCCCCTTGAATCATGAGGGTCCCTACGGGCCAACTAGCCCACCAGGAACCTCCAGTATGCGCCAGGGGGCTGCGTTGCAGAGACATGTACAGAGGCCACACCCCTTTTTACACCTCTCTGCAACGCAGCTCTGTGGCGCTTTCTGGACGTACCTGTTGGGCTAGTTGGCCCCAGGGACCCTCAGGATTGAAGAGGATTTAATTCCCCATCTTAAAACGCGCCACGGGGCCTGTTTGCACACATGTCACCTGAAGCCCCGCCCCTCCCTTCACCACTGTGCAAACGCGCCCCGTGGCGCGTTTTAAGTCGGGGGATTAACTCCCCTTGAATCCTGAGGGTCCCTGGGGTGCAACTAGCCCACCATATACCTCCAAAAAGCGCCATAGAGCTGCGTTGCAGAGAGGTGTAAAAAGGGGCGTGGCCTCTGTACACCTCTCTGCAAGGCAGCCCCTGGCGCATACTGGAGGTTCCTGGTGGGCTAGTTGGCCCCAGGGACCCCAGTATTCAAGGGGTCGTTCCCCTCTGCAAACGCGCCAGGGCGCGTTTGCAGAGTGGTGAAGGAAGGGGCGGGGCCTACGGGCCCGATCGTTTTTTTTTTTTTTTGTTTTTTTTTTCCCCCTGAAGGGGGGCTGTGTGGCCCCCCTTCCTTTTTCCTATTTTTAGGCCCTGGGGACCCCATCCCCCAGGGCCTTTCCCCTTTTTTTTAAATTAAAATAAAATAAAAAAAAACGGGTGGCTCCCATTCCCTGGGCCTGTATTGGCCCCGGGGACCCCATCCCCCGGGGAATGGCCTCTTTTTTTTTTTTTTTTTTTTTTTTTTTTTTTTTTATTTGGAGGGGGGCTGCATGGCCCCCCTCCTCAGGCCATTTAAGGCCCCGGGGACCCCATCCCCCGGGGCCGGCCTTGCACTTTTTTTTTTTTTTTTTTTTAATTTTTGTTACTTTGGGGAGGGGGGCTGCGTGGCCCCCCTCCGTGGCCTCTTATGGCCCCGGGGACCCCATCCCCCGGGGCCTGGCCTCTCGTTGGGGACTGTGGGGGGGTCCCCAAACCCCCCACAGTCCCGCCGGCTCCCCGTGTCCTACGGGAGCCGGCATTGCTGTTCCACATGGGGAGCAGCTAACATGCTGCTCCCCATGTGGAAAAGCAATCGGCTTTGGATATTGGAAGAGAGAGCAGGTTTCCTGCTCTCTCTTCCAATATCCAAAGCAGTTTGCAATGACAGGACGGGAGCCGCGAGGCTCCCGTCCTGTCATTGCAAACAGCAGTGTCCCGGGGGTAGGCACCCGGGACACTGCAGGAGCCGGCCCTGGGGGGTGGCGGTCCCCAGGGCCATCAAGGGCTCCAGGAGGGGGGCCGCGCGGCCCCCCTCCCTACATTTTGAAAGCCCCGGGGAGGTGGTGGTCCCCGGGGCTTGGGGGTCCAAAACGGACCCCCATTTTAATTTTTCTTAGTGCCCCGGGGAGGTGGTGGTCCCCGGGGCGTGTGGGGGGGCTGGAGCCCCCCCCACACAGGTTTTTTTAAATAAAAAAGAAGCCCCGGGGAGGTGGCGGTCCCCGGGGCTGCGGGAGGGCTCAGAGCCCTCCCGCACCATTATACATAAAGCCCCGGGGGGTGGTGGTCCCCGGGGCTTGGGGGCCCTTAGAGGCCCCCACACATAAAATTAACCCCCCCCAGCATGCCCCCGGGACTTGGCCCACCCGGGGCCAATTGCATCGAAGCGCGGGAGACCGCGCTCGATTTTTATTTTTTTATTTATTTTTTTCGGCAGGGTTCGCGCTCCCTGAGCGCATCCTGCCGATTTAAAAAAAAAAAAAAAAAAAATTTTGCCCAGGGGGTCCTTGTGGGACCCCCTGAGCAGACCTAGGGGGTCAGGGTGTTTCTACCCTGCCCCCTTTGTGCGCTTTGCGCACTTGTTTCTGTCCCTCGGTTCTACCGAGGGACAAAATGGCTGCCAACACTTCCTGGTTTGGAGTGTTGACAGCCAATTAACATAAAGCTCGTGCTCGGGAGGATCCGCGGCCCTAGATATATCTATCTTTTTACTTTTGATTTTCTCAGCAACTACTGAACGGATTTACACCATTTAACAAAAGGGTTCTTTCTGAACCAAGAACTACCTCTTTGCCAAATTTGGTGTAATTCCGTTCAGCAGTTCGAGCTGTAGCCGTGTCTAAAGTTTCCTATGGAAAATTGCATGGGGAAAACGCGTTTTGGGACCCCCTTTTTCTCGGCCCCCGCTTGACGAATCCCCCCCGAGACTTTCAGGGTAGGAGCGGACCGGAGCGCCCCACAAAGTTTGAAAATTTTGCGAAGATACGTCAACCGGCAAGAGTTATTTCAAATAGAATGTCGCGGATTTCCTATGGATAATAGGTTGTAACTATAACTATCTTTTGGGGAAAGTGTTTGTGTGTGTATATATATATATATATATATATATATATATATATATATATATATATATATATATCCAAACACTTTCCCCAAAAAGGAAGTCCTCTCCGCACTCACAGTTCCATTATAGTCATAAAGTAATAATCATGCCAATGCCTCCAAAGCAGTTTTTTAAATCCCCGTGAACAAGATCTCGGCTGAGATCGAAACGCGTAGGGGTGTGCTGACTTTCTATGATCAAATAAAGGCACCGTGGTCCCCAACAGAGGCCGGGGGATGGGGTCCCCGGGGCCAAAAATGGCCCGGGAGGGGGGCCACACGGCCCCCCTCTCTATAAAAAATAAATGTCACTGACCATGTCATGAATGATGTAATATGTGACGTCATCAGCAGTGCATTGCGGGGGCGCGAGTTATAGTTAGCTGAACTAACTATAACGGCCGAATTTCTCTGGTTTTGTACAAGTGAAATGTCCAACTAACTATAATGTCCCTGAAACCTGTGGTTTTGTCAGTGTATTTCTAAGGTTTTTTAAATGCTAATTTCTAACTATAATGTCCCTGAAACCGATGTTTTTTTTTAGTGTGTGTGTATATGTATATGTGTGTATATATATATATATATATATATATATATATATATATATATATATATATATATATATATATATATATTCACTGAAAAAACCATAGGTTTTAGGGACAGTTAGTTACTTGGACATTGCACTCGTACAAAACCCGTGAAATTCCCCCGTTATAGTTAGTTCAGCTAACTATAACTCGCGCCCCGCAATGCACTGCTGATGACGTCACATATTACATCACTCATGACATGGTCAGTGACATCACTGATGACATCACTGATGACATCTCAAATGACATCACTGATGACATCATCCAGTGACTGTGTGTTTCTGTAAAGTTTAAATATTTTTAAAATATATAGGAAAAGACGTATTGAAGAATGAGTGGGTGTGTAAGTGTCTGTATGGATGATTTAGTAGGTGCGTGACTGACTCTATAAGTGAGTGATTTAACGTATCTTACTGAATGCATGGGTTAGTGACTAAACTGGGTGTATGTCTGTATCCGTCTGTCTGTTGCTGTGTAAGTGGCTGCATGTGTTTGTGAATAGCTAAATGAGTGTCTATATGAGTTATTGAATGCTTGTCTGAGTATCTGTATGAGTGCCTGAGTGTTTGTGTGGGAGGGGTGTGTGCAACTCTGTGCATAGATGTGTGAGTGGGTGATTCACTGGGTGGATGGTTTCAAGAGTGCATCTGTGATAGACTGTATGGGTGGGTAAGTGTGTGTAAGAGTGTGTTAGTGAGTGAATGTATGTCCCAGTGGTACATGTGTGAGTAACTACATATGTGAAAGGCAGTATATATGTGTGTTGGAGTATATAAATAGCTATAAGCAAGAGTGAGTGATTGTGATAGTGGCTGTATGGATGATTGTGTGCTTGTATCAGTGATTGTATAAGAGCGTAACAATGTGCTACTATTTGTATGAGTAAGTGAGCTGGTGTGTGTATCTGTATAGGTGAGTAAATGGCAGTGTTTAATTATTTGCATGACTGACTAGGTGTGTGAGTATCTCTATGGATGAGTGGCGTTGTTTGAGTGTCTATATAGGAGTAAGAGTGCATATGATAGTCCTGTACTGAGTGACCGTAAGTATGAGTGACTGTACGGGTGAGTGAGTGGATGCGTGTGTGTAGACCTAAGAATCAGTGAGTGGGTATGTAGTTATTGGTGTTGGAGTGTCTATGGTTTTGCGAATGGCAGTCTGTAATTTAGAGTGGGTGTATCAAAGGTTATATTAGGGTGTGAGGAGGTGCATCAGATTATCACGTGGATGATGTCATCAGTGATGTCATTTGAGATGTCATCAGTGATGTCATCAGTGATGTCACTGACCGTGTCATGAGTGATGTAATATGTGACGTCATCAGCAGTGCATTGCGGGGGCGCGAGTTATAGTTAGCTGAACTAACTATAACGGGGGAATTTCACGGGTTTTGTACGAGTGCAATGTCCAAGTAACTATAACTGTCCCTAAAACCTATGGTTTTTTCAGTGAATTTCAAAGGTTTTTTAAATGTTAATTTCTAACTATAACGTGCCTGAAACCTACGTTTTTTTTTAGTGAATTTCAAAGGTTTTGTAAATGACAATTTTTAAATGTATTAATTGTTATATTAATTTTTTTCATACTGATTTAGTACATTTTTAGAAACAATTTTTTTTTACATTTTATTTTTTAAATTACATTGTAATTACATTATACATTACATTACAAAAAATACTTTCTCTTAATGAATTACTTTAGTTTAAATACTTTGCAGATAGGCAATAGACTTTTAAGTACAGTAGTTACAGTTGTTGCAATGGGCAACACATTTTCAAACACAATGCAACATTCAGCTCAATGTGAATTTCTAGTTAAATGCAATTAGTTACTTTATGGATTACTTTTCTAACCACAGGACTGGATCCTAGATTCAGTCCTGGTACATCTCCTGTAAACAGTTGAGTAAAAGCGTTTTGGTTACAGTCGTGATTTTTAAGGAATATTATTGTATTTTAAAAGTTGACACTTGGAAACTTTTTCTCATAGAATCACCAATGTTATCCTATGGAAGGAAATTCACTTAGCAGGTAAAAACTGTTATCGTTACTTTTTCTTACTCAGTGTTGGATCCTGGATCCAGCACTGGTGCATCTCCTGTAAACAGTTGAATGAATGCGTTTAAGTCATACAGGCGATTTTTAAGGAATATTTGTAGTTTGTGAAAATCGACATTTTGAAAGTTTTCTGCTGAAAACCAGACAATGGATTCCTATGGAAGAAAATATAAGTTACTGGTAAGTACGGTTAAAATTACTTTTCAGGACCAGTACTGGGCTGAAAGATGCAGCACTGAGGTCTCTCCTGATAACAGGTGAGTAAATCAGAATTCGGATTTCGGCTGATTTTAGAGGAATATTTGTATGTTTCAAAAATCAACACTTAGAAGAATTTCCAAGTGAAACCAGTCAATGTTAGCCTATGAAGGAAATTCAAGTTACCGGTAAGTACGGTTAAAATTACTTTTCAGGATCAGTACTGGGCTGAAAGATGCAGCACTGAGGTCTCTCCTGATAACAGGTGAGTAAATCGGAATTCGTATTTCGGCTGATTTTAGAGGAATATTTTAAAGTTCCAAAACTCCACACTTAGAAGAATTTCCAAGTGAAACCAGTCAATGTTAGCCTATGAAGGAAATTCAAGTTACCGGTAAGTACGGTTAAAATTACTTTTCAGGATCAGTACTGGGCTGAAAGATGCAGCACTGAGGTCTCTCCTGATAACAGGTGAGTAAATCGGAATTCCTATTTCGGCTGATTTTAGAGGAATATTTGCACAATGGTGAAGGGAGGGGCGGGGCCTGAGGTGACATCTTTGCAAACGCGCCCCGTGGCGCGTTTTAAGTTGGGGGATTAAGTCCCCTTGAATCCTGAGGGTCCCTAGGGGCCAACTAGACCACCAGGAACCTCCAATATGCGCCAGGGGGCTGCGTTGCAGAGACGTGTAGAGAGGCCACACCCCTTTTACACCTCTCTGCAACGCAGCTCTGTGGCGCATTCTGGATGTACCTGTTGGGCTAGTTGGCCCCAGAGACCCTCAGGATTGAAGGGGATTTAATTCCCCATCTTAAAACGCGCCACGGGGCCTGTTTGCACACATGTCACCTGAAGCCCCGCCCCCTCCCTTCACCACTGTGCAAACGCGCCCGTGGCGCGTTTTAAGTCGGGGGATTAACTCCCCTTGAATCCTGAGGGTCCCTGGGGTGCAACTAGCCCACCATATACCTCCAAAAAGCGCCATAGAGCTGCGTTGCAGAGAGGTGTAAAAGGGGCGTGGCCTCTGTACACCTCTCTGCAAGGCAGCCCCTGGCGCATACTGGAGGTACCTGGTGGGCTAGTTGGCCCCAGGGACCCCAGTATTCAAGGGGAATTCGTTCCCCTCTGCAAACGCGCCAGGGGCGCGTTTGCAGAGTGGTGAAGGAAGGGGCGGGGCCTGCGGGCCCGATCGTGTTTTTTTTTTTTTTTTTCTCCCCTGAAGGGAGGCTGTGTGGCCCCCTTCCTTTTTCTTTTTTTGGGCCCTGGGGACCCCATTCCCCAGGGCCTTACACCTTTTTAAATTACCTTTAAAAAAAAAAAAAACGGGAAGGGGGCCGCGTGGCCCCCCTTCCCTGGGCCTGTATTGGCCCCGGGGACCCCATCCCCCGGGGCTGGCCCTCTCCGTTGGGGACTGTGGGGGGTCCCCAATCCCCCCACAGTCCCGCCGGCTCCCCACGTCCCTTGGGAGCCGGCATTGCTGTTCCACATGGGGAGCAGCTGACATGCTGCTCCCCATGTGGAAAAGCAATCGCTTTGGATATTGGAAGAGAGAGCAGGTTTCCTGCTCTCTCTTCCAATATCCAAAGCAGTTTGCTATGGCAGGACGGGAGCCGCGAGGCTCCGTCCTGCCATAGCAAACTACAGTGTCCCGGGGTAGGCACCCCGGGACACTGCAGGAGCCGGCCCTGGGGGTGGTGGTCCCCAGGGCCATCAAGGGCTCCAGGAGGGGGCTGCGCGGCCCCCTCCCATTCAGTACACAGCCCCGGGGAGGTGGTGGTCCCCGGGGCTCTGGGGGTCCGTAACGGACCCCCATATTAAAATGTTTAGTGCCCCGGGAGGTGGTGGTCCCCGGGCGTGTGGGGGCTGGAGCCCCCCCACACAGGTTTAATAATGTATGTAAAAAAAGCCCCGGGGAGGTGGTGGTCCCCGGGGCTGCGGGAGGCTCAGAGCCCTCCCGCACCATTTTTAAAAAAGCCCCGGGGGTGGCGGTCCCCGGGGCTTGGGGGCCCTTGAGGCCCCCACACATTAAATTATCCCCCCACCATGCCCCCGGGACTTGGGCCACCCGGGGGCCAATACTATCGAAGCGCGGGAGACCGCGCTTCGATTTTTTTTCGGCAGGATTCGCGCACCCTGAGCGCATCCTGCCGATTTTTAAAAAAAAATTATTTTTTGCCCAGGGGTCCTTGTGGGACCCCTGAGCAAACCTAGGGGGTCAGGGTGTTTCTACCCTGCTCCCTTTGTGCGCTTTGCGCACTTGTTTCTGTCCCTCGGTTCTACCGAGGGACAAAATGGCTGCCAACATTTCCTGAATCGGAATGTTGACAGCCAGCTGACAGCCAATTAACATGCAGCTCGTGATCGGGAGGGTACGCGGACCCTACTCGTCCCTAGATATCACTAACTTTTTACTTTTCATTTTCTCAGCAACTACTGAACGGATTTACACCATTTAACAAAAAGGGTTCTTTCTGAACCAAGAACTACCTCTTTGCCAAATTTGGTGTAATTCCGTTCAGCAGTTCGGGCTGTAGCCTTGCATAAAGTTTCCTATGGGAAAATGCATGGGGGAAAACGCGTTTTGGGACCCCCCTTTTTTCTCGGCCCCCGCTTGACGTATCACCCCGAGACTTTCAGGGTAGGAGCGGACCGGAGCGCCCCTCGAAGTTTGAAAATTTCGCGAAGATACGTCAACCGGCAAGAGAGTTATTTCAAATAGAATGTCGCGGATTTCCTATGGATAATAGGTTGTAACTATAACTATCTACTGGCGACCGCCAGTAGAATATATATATATATACATATATACATACATACATATATACATACATACATACATACATACATACATACATACATACATACATACATACATACTCAATGGCCCGAAAGCTTCAGGAATTGCACTCACAGCCAACTGACACCTTCCGGCATTTATTCAAACGGAGACCAGTCGCAGCACTCCAAGTTAAATACTTGTGCCGACGCGTTTCGAGGCTTCAGCCTCTTTTTCACAGGCAGCTACCAAATGCGGCAACAGGATTCCAATTCTCTGCACATTTGATTTAATTGTATGTTCCACAGTGGATTCCGCATAGTGCGCTCAATTGACAGTGCATTTTGGGATATATAGTCCTGAATTGGAATATATATATATATATATATATATATATATATATATACATACATACATATACAGGTTAAAATTTACTTTGTTAGGACTACTTTATTCATTCTCTCTATACAAACAAAGCTAACCAAACATTACAAATTGTAAAGTTAGTTACATTTTACATTTAGAATCTACGCACCACCATCAAATTAATATAAATTTGTCATTTCTATACAAACTAAAAACTACACAAGCATTAGAAATTCTAAAGTTAGTTATACCTTAAATTTATAATTTACACACCTCTTCAAATTACTATAATTCAAACCCCTCTGTACACAGTGTTAACTCGCTAGCCAGACTAACTAGAACTTGCGCCGTTATGATGCACTGCTTATACCCCTTATATTGCATCACTTCAACTATGTGAAAGCGTAGCATTCATAACAGCATTTATGACATTTCAAATGACATACTTTGTGAGAACACTGTGCATGGTAGAAGGGCACGTTATAGTTTATGTACTTTTTTTTTTTTCTGAAGATTTTCTAGACCCAACTATTATATGGCAGACTAGAAGAGTTCCACCCTGCAAAACTCTTGTTATTTAGATACCTTTTTTTTGTAAACTAAGCTGCAAGAATGGCTTCTTTGAACTACATTTCAAGAGCTAAATGCCCTCACTCAGGGTAGCGCTATACCGACATATGTCTCAAATAGGTGTGCATTCAGATGGCAGGGTGCTGGAGTTTTTTTTGTTTATTTAATGATGGCAGAAACGGTCTGCATGACTTGAGGCGCTAGGTAGTATCCCCAGAATGTTTTTACAGGTTAAAATGGTGCATAAAATAACCAAAAGTAAAAGTTTTAAAAAGCATTTTTTAAGAGACTGTGCACACTGAGTTTGCCACATATTTTCAAGATTCGGGTGGTGTCCAGGCTCTTCGAACCAGTGTCGGCTATCGCCTCCTTGCTGTCCCGGCTGTTACATGCCTGTCAAGTACCTTGCATCATGTGTGATTTTGACGAAATTCGAAGATATTTTCTCATCCACGCACATTTGGAATTAAACACATTTCTGACTTTTTAGCAAGATTGCCACCTCTCAGTCTTAGACACATGAGAGAAACTCATGACCAGGGCACCGAATAAAATACATTTTCAACCGGAGGGAAGTTCAAAAGCTTCCATGAAACTCTGGTAATAAGAAAATTAAAAACACTATAGTTCACACATTTTTGGAATGTCAAAGAAGGAAAGAGAACAGCATTAACGATCCGTTGACACTTATTTAAAGGTCACACGCATGCACAAGTAACCAGGGCTTCAGTAACTTTCATCACTGCACTAGTTTCACCGATAACATCTAAGGTCCTGGAGTGTTACTTACTCGGCCCTTTACAAGGGTATCTCTTTCAGCATTGTTTTCATTAGGTCTCGCGTGGCAGCGCATGCGCTGCTCGCCTCGCGAGATTTATTGTTGACCAGGACTTTCAGAAGAGGGCTTTAAGCCCCGCCCCTCATTTCCATTGGCTGGCGTCACCGTTTATGCTAAACGGTGGCCTGCCATTGGAAATGAGGGTTTTCTGTAGACACCCTTTCGCCTCCGAGCTGGACTCGGTGGCCTGCTTTGCGTCTGTCGCAAAGCACTTTCTTATCTTTATGGGGCCATGTGTTTCTAATTTGAAACACATGGCCCCATAAAGACAAGAGATCGATGCTTGTTTTTCTTCAGTACAGCCCCGGATCAACCTAGAGGATTGCAGTACCTGCTCTCCGTGTGCTTGATGTGAGCAAAGCCCTCGCACTGGTTCATTTTTCTGTTACCATGCTGTGGGGCTCAGTGCAGTGCCATACTGTAACTTCACTCCTTCTCTGTAACAAATTATTACAGGCAACTAGTGGTATTTTCTTAGTACCACTGATTTCTGGCCTCAGAAGGCGCATGTAAGAAGTTAACAATGAACAGAGGTTTACTTCACGGCTGCCGTTTCTAAGCGCTAAGATGATATTTTGGGTCGGCAAGAGGAACCTGGTTTATTTTGCTTGGCCTCCTTTCTATAGTTTGTAAAGTTTGTGTAACTCTGTACGTGTATAACATTGTGTAATGTTATTCTTGTTTTCAGCCTGCCACTTAAGTAACTCTTGGGCAATCTCGTGCACATCTTTAACGCGATGCAACAGTTTTTTTATTGTTATGCGCTTTGAAGCCTACGGGCAGGATGCGCACTATTAAAAATCGCGTAAATGCATAAAATAAAAATGGTGTCGGAGTAGGAGGTCCATATGTGCTTCTGGGGGAGGGGGGGTATGTATGGTGGGTCTGACGAGCCCATCCTGAACAAGTAGGGCCGGTTTTGAGATCTGCCTGCCCTCCCCTGCTTCAGGGCACAAACACCTCCTGGGCATCTACATACTCCTCTCGACGGGGCGGAGAGTTGAAGGGGTGGTGGGGGGGGGTTAAACTCCTATCAGCGGTTCACCGCGCCGGGCCTGCCCAGAATGTGCTGGTACAAAGGGGGAGGGGCGGGCCTCTACAGAGGAGAAGGGCCTGTGTGTGCAGATGAGGCCCAGTCTGTGCCCGCCACCCTCCAAGGCCAACGGTCCTCCGGACTCTCACGGCCAAGGTAAGGGGTCGTCTCGCATATCCATTTTTTTTTTTTTTTTTTTTTTTTTTAATCTCGTGCCTCTTCCGGCCGTGCGGGTTTTCAAACGTCCTGCAGGTTTTCAAACGCTTCACTCACAACCTTCGTTCATCAAGAGAGCACTTCTGTGACGAACACAGGAGAGCAAGGCTATTTATTAATTTATATAGCGCTTACTACCCCTGACGAGCGTCATGATTCAATTGTTTCGACTCTAAATGTGCATAGTTTTCAATGTCTACTATGCCTTTTATTAAAGCGCTCTGACGTCAACTTTGACTACATGCGCACCATATAAAGGAAAACATTTCCTCAGTGTGAACCCTCTGGCCGTCCCTCAGACAGACCCCGTCTGCCACCCGTTCCCAGCGAGCACTTAAAGACACGCCCACTGTGCAGGCTTCCGGCACAGAGGCCAAGCAATGAATGGTCATTATCAATTGCATGACTTTGTAAATGGTTAAAAGTTATTGGTTTTTATGTATACTTTTTGTATGTCTATTTTTACCTATAATGGACGGTGGTGCAGTAAACCTTGCGTTTATTTTAAATTAAAATGCCCCTTTTGAAGGATGTCGGCTTGAATGCGGAGTGCTGCCTAGATGGATTTAGGCAAGCGCCATGGCTTTGTTTCATATTGTAACTCATTCCATGGGGACGACCATGCAGCACTAGGGCATCTCTGGGTGCATAGCACCCCTAATTCACAGTCCGTGCCCATTTCAAACTCAGAAGGATGAACGACAAGGCTGGCCCAGTAAGAATGTCCGTCTAAGCTGAATGTTGTACACAGCAGCAGCAGGCGCGTTGACACGATGGGCTACACTGCCTCGCTTTGTATCCTGTTAAATCCATCGCATTGTATGGTTTCACAAAAGCCTCAACTTTCTTTTGATATTCAAATCTCCCCACTCTGAACCCCATTCACAACGTAACCGGCCTCTGTCTTGTTGAGGAGGAAGGGGGACGTGCAGAGTCAAAAAAAGGTGTTGGTTTAAGTGGTTTTACCCCAAAATACTACACACAGCAAGTAAAACAAAAGTGTTCAGCCATCGCCATTCGCTCAAATCGTTATTAAGTACAAAATCCCAGAATGAAACTTTCCGATCAAAACCTTTATTGGAAGTGCTGGTGCCGTCCCCTAGCGGTTACTTCCTATTGCTCATTCTTGGCTGAAAATAATGAGACATTCAAAATAAAACTGTCTCCAGGCGTTGAAGGGGCCCGTGCAACGCCTGGCGTTCAGGCAAGAAAAGGCAGTGCCAGGCTGCCCCGAGGGGGGTGAAGAAGGGAAAGGTGCAAACGAAGTGATGGTGAGAAAGACAACAACGAAAAACAAACAGGGAAAGTGGTGTGTGGTGTCCGATAGGAGGGTTTATGAGGCTGGGTGGTGGAAAAATGCTTTATGTGAAACATAGCTGAGGAGGGTGGTTGGTGAGCAGGTGGGGCGGGGGGGTATTGTCTAGTGTACGAGGGGAGGACCATCCATTATCTGGGAGCTGTTTTGGACATACAAGCTGCAAAAATCTGTCCTTCGGAGGATAGACTGCCGTCTAGCAGCCTGAAGTGTCACTATCTTCTAAAGTCATATCGTCCAACAGTTGGTCAGATTTTATCAGTGGTAGGATTCATGGTTCCACCTGTGTGAGTACAAATTAGACCGCTTCAACATTGTCTCAACGCTCAGTGGTACTGATATTCAGGCAGCAAGCAACAAGATTATTTCTCACACAGGCTGCAGGTACTGAATGGAGAACCGTCTAGAAGTTGTTCCATATTGATGCTTCGGCAGACTATAGTTTCAAATGCCTGCCTTCTGAAATGGGTGGCCTATACAGACTACCTTCAAATACAAGGCACGTGATCAGAAAAGGGGTAAGTCGTACCATATTAATCTCCTATAGTTCAGGGCAGTATTTTGGTTAGAGTTTCTTCCGTGTCTCTTTCTCCACCCCTTTAAGTATGAACTTGCCTACTCTATTCAGTACTCATTGCTATTAAAGAAGATCGATCTATCTATGATAGAATGGACCCTCTCATCTTAGTCTGTTGTTTTTAGGTCGAGCCTGGCCAGTGCATGCTCTGCTCTGCGGCACGAAGTATTGGAGTATGGAATTGAAGCCCCACCCTCTCTCCGCCCACATTTGTCATTGGCTTGTGTCATTCCCTTCGTAAATACTGACTTCTGATTTGTTAATAGGCGTGTTAGTCCCTCCTTAGTACCGCCTTGTCTTCATTTGTAACCTCCCATGAGGATTGGCCCTTTTACTTCGGTTATTACACGGTATGTCTTTTTTAGTCTATAATCACTTTTTGCTTTAATGAGTTTCTCCTACTGCAGGCACAACATGCTTTCCTGCAACATTCAGCGCGCCATGCGCACTTTAACTCTCCCAGCAGCCCGGGATAATGGCAACCGCTTCTTTTAATAGGCCTCGCATTTACAAGAGTTTGAGCTATTGGCATTGTAAATGACCATGCCTTTTATTTATGTGTTAATTAGCAAAACAGAAGTAAAAGGCATTGTCATTTACAATGCTAATAGCTTCAACTCTCAAATGCGAGACCTATTACATTGCAAATGCTTGTTTGAAATACTAATGAACAATAACAGCACAAAAACTGGGGCAGTGTTTGTAAAACTTGTAAGTGTATATTTCCAAGAAATGATGCCCTTTTAAAAGAAAAAGCCTAATCTCATTATGACATCACAGTTCATCAAAGGGTTGTGCAACGCATCAACGTGACATTTTGGGCAATCATGTCCATCCCAGTCAAGTGTATGGAGCATACAGACCACCATGAAACGTGGCTTTGAAACAAGAAGCTGTAATCAATAGTGCCTGTCTGACAGGAACAGCTTGACACACTGTGACCTCCAATTGCTAGCATAGTAAGCTACAGAGTGAGTTTATTGTTTTTCCAAGTTAAATCACGCATGTTTGGCGTTTAAGGCGAGTTGGTAACTCTCCTCCACTGGATGCGAGATGCCAAGACAGCACCAGAGAGTCTCAAACACTTAAGCAGCATGGCCCTGCAGGCTGCATGGCTCCAGCAGTGTGTCCCGTGAGGGGGACAGCTTCTACCCAGAGAGCGAGTGGAAGATGTCTTCCCAGGTCTGAAAGAGTGACCTCTACAGTGAACCGGGCTGCATGGGAAGACTTCAGAATGCTGTATCATTGTGGTGCAGGAAAGCACTGGGAGAGATTCTGTGGTATGAGTGGATGGTGCAAAATCGGGTCTCAACGATCTGAAGATATCCACACTGGAAATAAAAATAAAAAATCTTACCTTAACAATTTTCTCCCTTTAAATGTAATTTACGCAAGGTCAGATGGCCCAACGCTATAAAAATGCACCAGTCCCTTGCTGCCTGGCTGTAATGGAGTGCATGCAGGGCTTCTGAAAATTAAGGTTCGAGGCATGTGAGCTATAGATCACATGTTCTGCATACTCCTGCCGTATAGTGTTGGGTCCGGATGTTTGCAAGTTGTTTTTGTTCGAAGAAGTCTTTGCAGTCACCAGGTAAGGTGACTCCTCCTTTCGGTGATAGCGTGCATGGGCATCGACTCCATTGTTAGATAATTTTTTTCCGCCATCGGGTTGGGACGTGTATTGCTGCGCTCCGGAATAGTTCCTCGGGTTCCGCTCGGTGCGCAATCCACTCTACCCTCGATGGTATTGTTTTCGAACACGTTTCCCTTTCTCCGCGGTTCGACCCGATCATCAAGAAATCTCCATTTCGATCGGAAGATTGGCAGGCGGCCTTCAGGCCTATCTGCGTCGGTCTGGCTCCTTGTCGATGGAACGGACTTCATTCAAATTCTGCCCTCTGTGCCACGCGAAGTATCCGCGTACGGACTTGCATCAGGTCTGTAACTTGTGCTTGTCTCCAAAGCACAAAGAACAAGACTGCGATGCGTGCCGATCCTTCAGATCGAGGAAAACTCTCCGTGATCGTCTGGCTCGACGTCGAGAGATGCAGCGGCAGCAGTTAGACGACATACCGGATCTCTTCGGCGAAGACTCCGAGCAAGAGGAGGTCTCAGCGACCAAAGAAGAACAGGCCTCAGCTGCGTCTGACTCCAAATCAGAGTTGCAGATTGTCCTCAATGACGATGATGTGCCGCAGGGACAAGGGGACGAGAGTACAGAAGACCCCCACCCACCGTCCCTAAAAAATCTAAGGCTTTGGCTCTGCCTCCAGGCCAAGGTCGGCACCGAGAAGAGGTTTCTGACGCTCCGCCTTCCGGCTCAGCACCGAAACACTCTGACAAGCCTTCCGGCTCGGGACTGAGTCGGCCAAAACCCACTTTCGATCCAAAACCTTCGGGTTCTAAGCACAAAATCAGTTTGGAGCCGAAACCGTCGACACCGAAAATGAAGAAACATTCCTCGGAGCGGAAATCTTCAGCGCCAAAAGGGCATTCCAACTCCGCTCCGAAAGCTTCGGTGCCGAAAACTAAAGAGCTGCCCGTAACGCAGCCGAATCCAAACATAGATGTTGTACCACCTAAGTTGGATCCGAAACAGAAGAAACCCATTGATGGTGTTAGCAGAGCGTGGTACACTTGCTCTATGCAAAAAATTATGACCATAATGCTGGCAACAAAACATGGTATCGTAATCAATTGTATCTTCATACAATTCCCTGTAAGAAAATGCAGCAGACTGTTCTAAATCTGAAAGCATAGTATTTACAGTTTCAATGTCCCAATCATCAGAGAGTGTGGTGGGAGGGGGGGGGTAATGAAATCATTTAAAGAAATTTTAAACACATGGAATTTTCAAATGTTCAGTGGGGCCAAATACATCATATGAAACTCTATCCCAAACTATACCATCAGGTACTGGAATTGCTGTAATGTTCACCAAGGACAAGTCTTTGTTCACAGTGTGATGACGTATGTGGTTTCAGGACCACCGCAGAGCGTTCTAGGAGATCATGTCCATTCAGAAGCAGAAAAAAGACAGTCACTGTGTCAGTCCAGATTACAGGTATACTACCCCTATTGCAAACCAAATATGCAACCAAGGTGACCCTAAGTAAGTGTTTTTGAGCAAAAGATAAAATTGTTGAATTTTCTCTTACTTTGAAATGGGTGGCGTTTGATCAGGTTCACTTGGATCTGAGGAGAAATCATCGAAGTTGATGAAGTAGCCAGACGCAGTTCAATCTATCTTTTGTAGCTCTGTAGGTTTTGTAGAACTGGCAGATGTGGTGTTTGAAGGCACATTAATGTAGACCTCATTGTTGGGCCGAATTGCAACTTGCATTGTTGTTTCTTTGTTTTTCAATTTCAACTGTAATGATTTGTGCTCTATTATTTGGTACTCCTTCACTTTGTGTAGTGGAGTCTTGAAAGGTTATCAGTCTTTCCATCTGAACTTCCTGTAAAGTAGCAAGAGGAGATCTGCGGCTACTCTGGACCCCATGCGGCCTGCAGTTTAGAATCGGCCACCTGATGCGGTTTGATCAGATCAATGGAGACAAATCTTTTCTCTTTTTTGCTGGCAAGAGGCGGACGAAGTACTGTTCTTGTTCCCACAACCGCCAGGACAGGTACAGGTGCTCTGTAAGATGGCCTAAACTCTCTTCTGTCCACAAACTTTTCCCTGACGCCGGACCAGCATACCTCAACAAGCGGATCGTCTTCTACACCCCCAACCGCCAACTCCGCTCCGCTGACCTCGCCACCGTCCCGCGCATCCACCGGACTACCACCAGCGGCAGATCCTTCTCCCATCTCGCCGCCAAGACATGGAATACCCTCCGCCATCCACCTACGACAGACCCAGGACCTGCTGACCTTCAGGAGACTCCTCAAGACCTGGCTGTTCGATCAGTAGCTGCTCCCCCCCCCCCCAGCGCCTTGAGACCCTCACGGGTGAGTAGCACGCTTTACAAATGTTTGATTGACCAGGTTCCCAATCTGCAGGCCCCAGGCAGGTCTTGCTGGAACTGTTTTCACTCCCCCAGTGGCAGTGCGTTTGACTTGCACGATGCTTTGTAATGCCCGGAATTCATGGAGTTCCTGTAAAACAGCCAAACAGTCATTCAGTTCAAATGGTTTTGCATCCGCCACTGTGCTGGCACAATCGAGATCAGGTACCCACATTCTTGTCCCAAACAGGATTTTATAAGGAGTGCGGCCTCCCAAGTATTTTCTTGGCATATTGAGTGCCCTCTGGACCCTGTATAGGTGATTTACCCAACTACCACCTGCACCTAATACCCTAGCTGTTAAGGATTGCTTTAGGTACGCAAGGCCACGCCCATACTTTCCATGGCTTCCTTGTAAGCCTGAGAGCTGCTTAAATAATGAAATTGTTGCAGTGACTCCTGCGTGTGCAGAGCACAGACCCTCGTGTACAGCTAGAAATAAACCTAATCTGCGATCTTTGTTTGGTATTACTCTATTCCCCACTCCTGGAATTGGAGCATACGGTGTGTTTTGCGCATCTAACTTGTAGGAGTACTTGAGTGGAAAGTCTTTTGGCAGTACGGCAGAGCCGTTCTTTGTGGCATTGAGAGCTACTGGTATATCTCCGTCTATTCTCGTGTGTGAACGAGTGATTGCAGCAACGGCATCAGTTCGCACTGTCGCCTTGGCGACTTCATCAGCCAGTGAATTCCCCTCAATGTGTATGCCAACACGCAGATGACTCCAGGTGTGAATAACTTGAGCCCATGGCAGGCATGCTTTCAGCTTTGCCACTTGTTCCCATAACAATTTGTTTTATCGTGCCACATTTAGCGTCTATAAACCCATTCTGGCTCCAGTAGTGAAGATATTCATTGTAAGATTGCACACAGTAAAATGAATCGCAAACAATCAGTGTGGGGAATTCCCGATTCGTATACTGTAGTGCTAGTATCGGGGCTTTTAGTTCTGCCAGCTGTGCTGTACAATCTCCCAGAGATTGTGTAGTCGTATTGCTTGGATGGAACTTACCACCTTTCACTATAGCACACGCAGCGTAATATTGCTGTTTACTTCCAATGGCAGGTTGAGCAGAAACGTCGGTGTAAATGATTTATTCATACTGATCTAGAGGCAAGATTTCATTCGGGAGAGGGTATTCTTTTTCGTACTGTATAAATGCTTGTGTTCTCAGTGTAGGATTGGATCTATATTCTACATCTTTTGCAGTGAGAGAATTAACCCATTGCACCCAACGTGGATGCAATGCCTTTGCATTTGGAATGCTGGCTTTGGTTACCGCATCTAAAATCTGTATCGGGTTACAAAGATGATGCGTTTCCCCTGTGCTAGTGCTCTTTCTCTCCCTACAGCAGTCTGTACTGCCGTCAGTATTTTTTCTGTAGCTGCAAATCGATTTTCAGCATCCGTGTACAAATGAGATTTGCATGCGATTGGAACTGTCTCACCTTCATTGAACGTGATGTAGGTATATCCTGATAACCCGGGGACGACCCGTATTACTAGGTTGATGACGTTAACTTGTGTCTGCAAGTGTTTTGAAACCATCATGTCCGCTTGAACTGAACGTAGAGTGTCTGTATGTTAGTCCACTTGTTTGTTGTGAAATCTGGTCTGATTAGGTCGTAGAAGGGTTTTACTCTTTCTGCGTAGTCTTGAATGTATGTTCTGCCGAAATTTAGAAATCCTAAAATGGATTGTAAACCATTCGAAGACTGTGGAGGCTGGATTAGCACGCATTTTTCAATAAAAACAAATTGCGGCCAGGCTTTTCCCTTCACTTGACAGCTCATATCCCAAAAATAGGACGCTGAGAGAGGCAATTATTTTTTTTTTGTTAAATTTGTAGCCCAAATTGGCAAAACCAACATTTACGTTGTTCACCTTCCACAAGTGTTCAAGTAATTCTTCGTCCGTCAGATAAATATAATCTACGTAGGACACTGCCTCCTCATCGCAAGTTTGTAATCGCTCTGACACTCTTGCCGAGAACAGCCCGGGGCTGTTCTTTTAGCCTTGGGGCAGACGACAAAATTGACGCTGAGTGTAGAGGGCAGAAAATCCTGCCAAATATCTGCTTTCAGGAGCTATATTTTGGCAGAAGAATCCATTTGAGATATCTAGTGTTTTGTATTTCTTCCGCACAGTGTTTTTCATTAATGCGGCACTATGTGCGTTCTGAACTGCAAATGTTTTCATGCATGTGTTCAAATGTCTCTAATCTAAAACCAAACTATCTGTTGTCAGGTTTCATGACGGGAAACAAAGGGTTGTTCATTGGCGAGGTGCAAATTTCAATCACACCTTGGTATTCAAGTTGGTCTAAGATTTCTTTGACCGGTTTCTTCGCCTCATTTTTAATAGGGTACTGTCTCTGGAGTTGGAGTAGTTTTTAATTGGATCTCGTGGTGTTTGGACTCCACGTCCCACCTTACATGGTTGCAGTATAATGCCGGAGCTAGCGCTTGCACCCACTCCTGTGAGTATGAGGGTGTTAAGGGAACAGGAATGAGGTCGGAAAAGGCAGGCAAAATTACGCTTTCACCTTTTGGGCAATCCATTACAAAATCAGGCGGCCAATCTTTTTCTGCTAACAGGATGTCATATCCAAATGTCAAATTTTTCCAAAAGAGACCCTTAACTTTTCTTGCTGTCCCTGTAGGAAGCTGGCTCTGTATATACTATACCAAAATGAGGTATAATGTGCACAGAGTCCAGTGGAACCCCCAAAGGTAGGCAGAGGTAAAAGTAGATAGCACCTTACTCTCTATTTGTGGTAGTGTGGGCGAGCAGTAAGACTGTATCAAAGGGTAGTGTTAAGCATTTGTTCTACACACTCAATCAGCAAATGATGTCACACACTCAAAGACTGAACTCAGACCAATTTTGTTTCTATAAAAATATTGTTAAGTTATTTTATTTCTAGAACCAAGCCAAGCCTGGCACAGGTAAGTGAAATGCTTTGCAAAATATTATGCAGTGTTTACAAGTGAATGCAAGTTCAAATGCAGTTGTTTGAAATACAGGTGAGTCAAGGTATTGAAATTACTGTACAGATTACTTTTTCGTTACTTTTTCCATTACTTTTTAAGTTACTTTTTCTACTCAGTGTGATATGCCTAGATATCACACTGGGACATTTCCTAGAGTAAAGGTAAGAAAAAAAAAAGTTTTGCACAATTGTAATTTTTCAACTCCAGGGAAGGCTCCTGTGGAGAGAAATGAAGTTAACTGTTACCAGGTAAGTACTCTGTCTTTGGGGTTGAGTTTCTGGGGTTAGAACAAGGGTTCCTCCAGGGTCAAGTATGCACTCTTGTTACACCCTCAGCGGCACTAGTGCGGCCGGGTGCAGAGTGCTGAGGCCCAATGGGGGATAGGGGGCCTCCGGTTGGTGGCTGCTTACGAGCAGGCCACTGGGTTGTGGGAGCAAAGCTCCTGGTTTTGGGCTGAGGGCAAATGGGGATCCTGTTTAGCACAAAAAGTGCACCCGCAGCGGCGCAGGGGTGGCTGGGTGCAGGGTGCCGGTTTGGCGTCGAGTGCCCTGTTGATTTCAATGGGGTTTCTCCGGTTTCAACAAAGACTGCAGGCTCGGGGATGAAGATCTTCTGGAGGTGACCACCGGTTGTAGAGGTAAGTTGGGATGCCTGGGGATGCTGGGACAGTCGGTTGGGCCACCCAAGGCCGTATGGCTTCGTGTGCAGGGGTGTATTTAGGCGTCTGGTTTCTCTTACCAGTTCAGGTCGCGGTCAGGGGGATCCTCCAGAAAGAGGCTGCAGCTTCGCTGGGAGATTCGAGGCAGGTCCGAGATCACCAGGTCTCGGGTCAGAATCGCCGGGAGACCTCCCCTTTGTGTTGGGCCACTTTAACTCGGGCCGGGGACGACTGGTGCAGAGTGGGGCAAACTCGCAGATTTGGCCGGAGCTGGAGTCTGTGAGTGAACAAATCCGGTGTTCATGGGAGACAAAGTCTTTTCTTTGGAAGGCAAGGCAGGTCCTCGGGGTTCTATAGGTTGTTGGCTGCAGGACACACCAGAGTTTCGCTTCTGCAGGTTCGAGGTGGGGACATGCCGGTAGGGCTGGGGCAAAGTCAGTGGGCGTCCTCTTAGCTTCGGCACGGCTGTTCGGTCCTTCTTCTTTTCTTCTTGGTCGTTGCTTGCCTCCCCAGACAAGGTTCAGGGGTGCCCCTAAATAGTAGATTTAAGGGTGTTACAGGTAAGTAAAAGGTTGGGACCAATGAGTCCCTTCCTTGGGGTGGGTACACCCCCCTATTATGCCACCCTTCAGTGGGAGGGGGGCATATGCCTCACTCTGGTTGGCTGAGTCCCCCCATCTGCAAGATGGTGGGTACTGAGAGTTGTGCTTCACCTCGCCTCCCCCACCTGAGGGGTGGGGTTGGCAAGGGTGGGCACACCTCCCTTCCTCACTTGGTTTTCCCGCTGGTTCTCCCGCCCAAAGTGGGGGGGGTCAGAACCGGTGGGGACCAGTTGCTGGAAGCAGCAAAAGGCCTGGGGAAGCTCACAAAGGCGGCAAGCCTTTGAAGCTTCCCCTTTGTGGACCCTGCCCATCCTGGGGGAGGAGGCTTGGCACCTCGTCCCAGGATGTGCATTGTTTCAGGCCCCCGAGAGCAGCAGGCTCTCGACCCAGGGGTCCAGAAACATGTCTGGTGGTGGCAGCTGGGGAGCAGCCACTCAGCCTGGACACTGGTGTTAGGTCATTTTTCAGGGGACATCTCTAAGATGCCCTCTGTGTGCATTTTTCATTAAATCCCACACTGGCATCCGTGTGGGTTTAATGTGCTGAGAAGTTTGATACCAAACTTTTCAGTTTTCAGTAAAGCCATTATGGTACTGTGGAGTTCGTAATGACAAACTCCCAGCACCATATACACTTAATGGCTTTGCTGCACTTGCAACGTCTAAGAATTGGCTTAGACACTGTAGGGGTACAGGGCTCATGCACCTGTACCCTCACCACTGGTATAGTGCACCCAGCTAGAGGGGTAGCTGATCTATGCCAGGGCATTGGGTTGTAGGCATGGCACACAGGGTTGTGTGCCATGTCGACTCTTCACTTTGTTCTGCACCAAAATACGCAGTCTGCAAAGGCAGTGTGTGAGTGTAAAGGTACAGGGCCTCTAAGGGTGGCACAATAAGTGCTGCAGCCCTTAGAGGCCTTCCCTGGTCACAGTATCCTGGGTACCTGTGGTGCCATTTACAGGGACTGACCTGTGGCCAGAGAGTGCCAATTGGGTTTGGTCTTCAATGCAGTTTTAGGGAAAGAACATAGGCCCTGGGTACCTGATTGGCAGGAGTCCAGGGCACACTCGGTCAAAGTGCATCAGCAGTTCAGCAAAAAGTGAGGGCAACCACGCAGAAAGAGGGCACTTTCTCACAGTCCCCCTCTATTTGGAGATTAATTTCTGGTAGACGGTGTGGGTCACTCACTCTTGTATCGGATGTTTCCACCGTGATGTATTCATTCAATACAGCTGTCACCAGAAATTCCTTCAGGTTCTGGCGAGCTATTGTTACTTCTGCCGCGCTGACTAGCATCGTCGGAGCCCATTCCCCGTTCAGAAGCTGAGTCCTCAGTAACCTGGGCAAGTCTGATTTTTAAGCCAGCTACTTTCTTCTTTTTGAATTGTCTTTGCTTTAGGTTGCTCTTCCTGTTTGGTAATAATCTGAATTGCGATGTTTCTCCCTTTTGTCGATCTTCAGTCTTTTGTTCTGACCGTCCTTCCCTGACCGAGGTTTTTGATGACCCCTGAAAGGAACAAAAGGAACGTGTATCAGTATCCTGATACCTGTCAGGTTTCCTAATATCACGATTCCTAAGGTTATACCTCTTTTCAGAGGGCTCCCGTTGGGGAGACCCACCCCTTGATCGTGAAGTGTTTCTTTTATTGTTGTATTTGGATTGATTTTGATTGTTTTCCCATTTCTTTTTGGAAGAAATGGGTGCTTCTTTTGAGTTATCCTTATCAGAATTTCTCACCACTTGTGGTTTCCCTGGGTTGACTCCCAAACTATCTCTACCTAGTGAAGCATATGTTTCCTCGATAATTTTTGGTAATGCACGCACCTGGTTTGTAGGAGGGGTTTCCATTAGGTGTTGTCGTATAGCCACTGCTGCTTCTTCCCCCTTGATGTTGCTCAGCATAATTGCCAAGACTTGGTCAAAATTACCCATCAGCTTCATCCCCAAGTCCAGGGCAGGTCCTGCCCCATACTCATTTTGTATCTGTTTCAATACTTCAGGAATAACTGATATGGTTGGGGTACCATGTATTCTAATGTAGACTGCAGCAGAGATTGTTCCCCATGTGGTACAATCCTCAAGTGAGGGAACCATTCCCATTGGCAATCAAATTGTTAACATTCTGTTTTTTTCCTGCGGACCCGTACGGGGAAATACTGCTTCCAACTGTGCTATTTTTTGAGTGATCCAGAACAGTACTTGATTCCTCTTTGATGGGAGTGCACCCATTATTGCTTTTAGTGTCTGTGGACTAATTGTTGGTGTGTGTTGGGTCTGGACTGTTCCAGGTGGAGCAGATCTTGAAGGTTGTAATGTGAGTGTTCGCATGACGAACTGGACAATGTGTCTATATAGCCTGAATATTTCTTTTAAAGTGCACGCACTTCCCTTACTTGGAGTGTGTCTATCTCAGGATGTGGAGTGTAAGTCGCTAAGACCGGCCATGTCGCTCCTGCTATGCTGAGCGGACAGAGTCTTACGACCGAAGTTGTGTGATTTAGGGCGCCTTTAAACCAGTTCTTATGTTGCTGGTAAGTTAACGGGACTTCAGTGTCCTCGTATGGGATGTATTCTTCCGGTGGATCCACTTCAATGTATTTTTGGATTAAATGTGTCTGTGGATCTGCAGGTGGGAATTTCACCCAGGAATAGAATGCCTCTGATCCGAACCCCTAGTGTGCCTCAATCACCAAAGTAACATGGCCACCTGTTACAGGTATGCCATGTTCTACCAATCTCCGAGTTACTGCCTGTCTGCCGTTCTCTGTGATATTTAGAGCGTTAGCAAATTTGTCTCCTTCCGCGCTTCCACTGCTAGTGGCAGATTCAGTCATTTTGAAAGGAGAAGAGAGTAAAGGTTTAAGAGGTAGGGTTTGGCACAATATGTGAAACTTTAATCCTTTCAAGCTTGTCTAAACCATCAGCCAATACGCAGGGTGTACCTGCTCAGCTGAGGCGGATTTTCCTTCCCACTTCAGACGTCTTTGAAAAGTGTGAGTAGGGCTGTCTGAGAAAGCACGACTGAACTTACTCCTATTTTACTGTTAATATAAGAACCAAACCAACGTTGGCGGCGCAATGTAGTGTAGTTCCTAGGACCCCCCCAGGACCTGCGCGTTTTGGATGACCTAAACTAAGGGCTTTGTGTGCAGACAGACTCTGGACACCCCCACAGGTTGAGTCAGCCGTTAGACCAGCTAGCTCTACAGTGCCACTACAACCCCCCTGTATTCTACAGCGGTGTAGGTAGTTTCTGGCAACCACTGAACATGACCACCATGATTCCTCGGGTATCGTGGAAAACAATACGGTATCTTCGCTCAGTCACTTGTGCTTTCTTTTCTCAGAATACACATAGAATGACCATTGAAACGGTTTCAATAATTTATTGCTCAAGCGTCCGTCTAATATGAAACCTATTCGCTGCGATAATCAAAAGACGAGCAGACAATTGTGCTCGCTAGCGCCAATATCGTAAATAGTAGATACATTTCTACAATAGTGCCAATAAGATGAGTAAAAGCAGATTATATAAAACAATAGCATTGGCGTACTCCTACGATGCGTAGACTACCTAAATGTATCTAGCCTATATTTGTTGGTGAAGCATGTGTTTGTAAGTGCTAAGATATATCCTAATGGAGCCAAGAATCCCCCGGAGAAGTGCTAACCCCTCACCTGATGGTTCTGAATGAAGGACCCCGTCTCTGCGTCGAGGATGGCACCCTGCAAGATATGTCGGGTCTCTGCCTGTCGAAGGATCAGCCTGCAGAGTCTCGGTCCAGCCTGGAAGGAATTCTCCTCTCTTTTGTAAGGGAGAGTTGAGGGTCTTTTATACTAAAGTGGTCACTCCAGGGTTTGTTTTAGAATCGATATGTTTTGAAAACATTTGCTAATCCTTTTCTAAACAAACATGATCATGCACAGCTGGCTGTTGGCCAGGGATGAAAAAAAGTGGTGACCCTTATACAGAATAAATCTGCCGTGCCTGGGGACATGTTTACGTACGTCGGGTACAGGGATTATGATAGGGTACAGAGAGCCTGGTGTCGAATAGACAGAAGTAAGCTACTAGGTAAAAGGTCACCTGTGTATGACCGTTATGTCGTGTGGATGGGACAAAATGTCTAATTGGTATGTACATGATGGGACTATCCTAAAGGACATGACAAAACTACAACCACTACAGTTTGCCACCGCTTTGGGAGTATACTGCTATATAGTCTATGCAAAGCGGACGCGCGCAGATGCTAGGCACTTGCACTCCAGTTAATCGATTTTAAAATTGTTTTTATCCCGTTGATAGGGCTGTGGATTGCATAATTTTATATTTGTCACGATTTCATGTTCTTAGGCACTTTGCACTTTCGAGTTTTTAAAACTGCCATCATTCCTGCTCTTACCTAAAACTTTGCCCCTAGGAGGCTCCCCGCAGTTATCGGGCACCTTCCGCCCCGCACCCCGGTCCACCACGGGCTCCCCCGATTTATTGTGGAGGGTGCTGGTGGGATTGAGGTTCCTCTTCCGGCCTAAGACTGGGGCGGAGACTGACGGTTAGCGTTCTAGCGTCCGCTGCCTACTTAAACCACATGTCATTTCCGACACGCAGCGGGCGCCAAAGGCAAGCCCGTCTGCGCCTGTACCGCGGCCAGCGCCAGGCATGCTGCCAGTGGGCCCCCCGAAGGTCCAACATACTGCTCCAGGGCTCAACTCCTTAACCTTAGGGACGGGAACTGGAAGTGCTCGATTATCCCTGACCTTTCCGGGCCCCTTTCCCAATTCAAGTGTGATTCCTGTCAATTTACTCTTACTACTAACGTCTTACCACCGCTCTCGGCTACGCCCACTCCACCTAATACTTCAAATGGGAACGCCAGCTATCCCCCCCCCCCCCCTTCCATTAAAGCCTGCCTACTCAACTGCAGATCCCTTCCCCGCCACTCTGACATCTGGCTTTCCCTGGAAGCACATTCCTGGGATTTAATGTTCCTGACCGAAACATGGGTCCGGGACCATTCGAATCCCGACCTTACCCTAGCCATCCCTAATGACTATCTGTTCGCTGGGGTGAATGGGGCTGACAACAAAGTGGGAGGTGGGGTTGCAGTGGTCCTTCACTCAACTTGGGAAATCTCGTATAGGAAACTCCTGAATATCGAACCCTTAGAAGCCATGTACTTTAGCATAGCAATGGCCCCAAACGTCGCAATGGCCTGAATCTTGATTTACAGACCCCCTAACTCTTCTCCCCCCCCCCCCTCCTCCCTCCCCCATTACCTAATAGAACTCTCTAATATAGCTGCTGACCTGTCGCTTAAGCACACCCATTTTATGATTCTTGGAGATTTTAATGTGCATGCGGACGACATACACTGCACCAAAGCCCGTCAGCTTATAGAGACTCTGGATGGCCTTAATCTGACCCAGCTGGTTAGTGGCCCCACACATCAGGCCGGTCACCCGCTAGACTTGCTCTTCACCAACAGCCCCAATCTGGCTATAGATGGACGATTGCAGGTAGCGACAGGAGATCCTGGCGGAATAGATCGACAAGTGCGATCTTGTGAATGGAACGTGACCCAGTGGCGCATGGTTCCGAACTAGAGGTGGTTGTAGGTACGCTGGACACGAGCAACCTCCCGATTGGGTGTGAAAAGGACTGAGGTGTGGACTGATGCCCCAGCAGCCCTGATGAAGTTGCCTTGACGGGTTTGGCAACGAAACATGTTGACTTGTGACAAAAAATAATGGCCAAATGTTTGCCTTGTTTTTAAATTGAGGACACTCGCAACAGTGAATAAAGAGTGTTGTATGTGAGTGCTATCTCGTTTTTAGTATGTTGGGAACTCCAATTCTTTGTGCACGCTTGGGGTATAATTAAACACTGAGTGAATTTCACAGTCTCAGTGATAGGGGATCATATAAACTTGCTGTTTTTGACCTTCCACCTCAGTGGATTGTTTACACACACCTTTTTCTTTCTTTCTTTATTTTTCTGGATAAGGAAGCAACCGATGATGATGATAACGTGGGCCTACTGGTGAGTACCATCCAGTAGCCCTTTGGGTTTGCGCACGTGAGGTGCTTTCTTACCCTACTCACATTTTTCACGTTGTGGGGTATGATTTGTTTGTTTTCGGTTTACTTTGAGTAATGAAGTGAACACGACTGTCTGGTGGTTATTGACGGTGATTTTTAAATGAGAACAGTTAGGACAATCCAGATTATTGACGATTAGGAATAGATCTGGGCAGGGGGCATCAATAAAGAGATAAAATCTCCTAAAAAGATCTTAAAGTATTTATGTACTGTTCATAGAGATCAGACCTTGTTGTGGTTGTTATAGATTCTCCCTTACCTGGTCCGACCATTTCTTAATTCCTTTTAGCCTGGCACTACCTCCCCATACCTCCAGTCCTCCCATTAATTTGGATTATAGAAGGAAATGGTTCAAAATCACTAGTAATACTATGACTCCGGTACTCTCCTCCACCCCCCTTCCGCTGACAGGAGACCCGGTTCTCGATTCTTTAAATTTTAACAGCTGGCTCTCTTTGGCCCTAGACACTGTTGCCCCCCCTTAAATTCACCAACTCCTCTAGACAAAAACCATCAGCCCTGTGGTTTACCTCTGAGCTCCGTGCAGAGAAAAGCTGCTGCAAGAAACTGGAGCGCAGCTGGAGATCATCCTATGACCCCTCGGCTACATCAGTTTATAAAGCCGCCATAAACAATTTTCACAAACTCAAACGTTCTACGATGAGAGAGTATTTTGTTAACAAAAGTCACACTGCTGGTAATTCACCTAAAACTCTTTTTAAAATTGTCAAAGACTTCACAAAGCCATCTGTCATCTCTAGCGTAGTCACTCCTACTCGGGATCTATGCAATGGGCTATCCGATTTCTTTCATGACACAATTCTGGATATATACTCTACGTTTTCCCCGCCTCCTCACTCCCTAATCCCTGATACCGAGACGGTTAACAGTGATGCTCTGACCACTTTCCACCCCATCGCCACCGAAACCTCACTTCAGAAACTATTAGCTTGCAAATCAGGCTCACCTAAGGATCAGTTCTTTAGCATCTTCGCCTCTCTCATCAATTCCCCTTTGAACCAGATCTGGAACTCCTCCCTCTGTTCTGGTACCTTCCCCACAACCTGGAAACAGGCCCTTCTAGTGCCCATTGTGAAAAAATCAGATGCCGACCCTGCAGTCTATAAAAACCATCGACCTATTTCTCTTCTACCAGCGCCAGCCAAAATTTTGGAAAAATTAGTTCAGGAACAGCTCTCGAGTTATCTGGAATCTCGACATCTTTTTCATGACTCCCAGTCCGGGTTTAGATCCGGCTACAGTACTGAGACCGCCCTCCTAGAAGTTTCGGAGACCATCCGGGAATGCGTGGATTCAGGCAAAGCAGCCATGTTGATGCTTCTTGACCTGTCCGCGGCATTCGATACGGTCTCTCATTCCATCCTTCTAGAGAGACTCTACAACTTGGGGATCCGAGGCATTCCCCTATCTTGGATTCGGTCCTACCTATGCTGCCGGACTCAACAAGTTTTTCTCTGCCCTTTTGTCTCCGATGAGAAACCCTTGAGCTGTGGGGTCCCACAGGGCTCTGCTCTGAGCCCTCTCTTCTTTAACGCCTACCTCTTTCCCCCCCTGCCCCCCTTGCGGCTTTGGTTGTATCTTGCGGGGTGAGAGTGATCTCCTACGCCGATGACACCCAACTGGTGTTCTCCTTCGATGATAACTCCGAAGCGGCATTTGCCAATTTCAGACACTGCCTGTCCAACATCTCTTCATGGATGTCACTGAATACTCTCAAGCTCAATTCTGACAAAACCGAGGTTCTTTTCTTTAATCAAAAAAGCCCCCCTCCCCCGACGCTGTGGTGGCCAACTGAGTTGAATCCTCCTCCTGAGCCTGTGGACTCGGCTAGGAACCTTGGTTTCCGGTTTGACAATGACCTGTCCTGCAAATCCCAAATTAGTCTGGTATCATCATCCTCCTGCTTTGGTAAGCTTCATATGCTCCGTAAATTCATCCACTTCCTCCCCCTGGAGTCACGCCGGACCATCATCCATGTCTTAATTACCTCTCATCTTGTCTATGCAAATAGTCTCTATCTCGGGGCACCAGCCTATCTGATCAGGTGTCCGCAGATCATCCAAAACGTGACGGGCAGATTGATATGTAAAATTCCATATCGTCATTCGATCACCCCCCATCTGAGGAAGCTCCATTGGCTTCCGGTGATCAAACGTATTCAGTTCAAGGCCCTCGTCTTGGCTTTTAGGGCTTGCCAAGGACGTGGCCCCGCCTACCTTAGAGCACGACTCAAGCACTCCCTACATAGTCGTACCCTCAGATCTAACCACCTTCGCCTCCTGGTGATTCCCCCGCTTTCGCCGATCTAGAATGGGTGGCAGAGCCTTTACAGTGATCACTGCCAAAGCTTGGAACGGCCTGCCACACTCTCTTCGCACTGCTGAGTCTGAAGCTATCTTCCGACGTCCTCTAAAGACCTGGCTGTTTACTTCCCTCTAGTCCCCTGCTGGTACCTTCCTCTGCCGTCTGACATAGCGCCGGGACACCCCCGTTGGGGGTAGCTGTGAGCTTTATAAACTCCTAAAATAAGTAAAGCATGTGATCTACAGCTCACATGCCTCCCCGGTCTCTTGTAGTTGTTGTAGTTCTCAATGTACATTCACACGCATGAGCATCTCTATTCTCCACTCACTAACTCCATTCTCGCCCTCTGCGGGAAAACAATCTAACAATGGAGTCGATGCCCATGCCGAAAGGAGTAGTCACCTACCTCGTGACTGGATAGTCTTCTTTGAAGAAAAACAACTTGCCAACATCCTGACCCAACACTAGATGGCAGGAGTATGCAAAGTATGTGAGTCTACCGCTCTACATGCCAAGAACACATGCTTATTGGGTAAGTAACATTATCCTTCCATGCCTTCCCAACTAGCCAATTTAAGCACTGCTCTGATGCTATCTATAGTAGTTAACAGCATAAAAGTAGTGCCAGGATTGGCTGGGAGAGACGATCACAGTGCTCCATCTTAGATCAGTGGAATGTGTCTCTGCTTCCCCAGCTCCCCGACAGTGCTGACGGTGTAAGCCTGAACTGCGCATGTAAGGTTGCTCACAGCAAAATGCGCAGTCCAGGCAGTTAAACAGCCTCAGCTGGTAGTCCCAATCACGCCTACTGCTGGGAGAGACAGCTCTGTGGTTTCCCCACCCTATTAAGGAAGCAATGATGAATGTTGTGCGGATGCTGCGGTACAGATGAAGTATTGTTATTACGATTTAAAAAAAAAAAAAAATTTGTGTCAGTATTGCAATATAGTGGCACGTAGTAGGGGCAGGGGGTCAATGCCCCTGCACTTCTATGGAGGCACCACCCCTGCTCTATGGAGGCACCACCCCTGATGCAGAGTTTATGTTAAACAGACTAACGTGTACAATTTTGTCCTTCAGTATCGCTGAATGTTTTAAGAATGAAGGCTATTGAAACTAAGTCAGTAGCGTGAAACCAGTTTTCCCAAATGTCCTTTCTACGCGTTTTACTCTTGGTAGTGTTGTAGGAAGCTGGCTCTGTATATAATATACCAAAGTGAGTTATAGTGTGCACAGAGTCCAGTGGAGCCCCAAAGGTAGGCAGAGGCAAAGTTAGATAGAACCTTACTCTCTATTTGTGGTAGCGTGGTCGAGCAGTAAGGCGGTATCAGAGGACAGTGTTAAGCATTTGTTGTACACACTCCGTCAGCAAATGAATTCACACACTCAAAGACTGAACTTCAGACCAATTGTTTTTGTATAAAAATATTCTTTTAGTTATTTTATTTCTAGAACCAAGCAAGCCTGGCACAGGTAAGTAATAAATACTTTATAGTAGTAATGCAGTTTGTAAACAGTTCAATTGTAAATGTACTACGGTTTGACTTGCAGCATTGTTTCAGAGAAATGCAATCACTTATAAATACAGTACATAGACTTCAATGGGACTTTCAGTAAAATAGCAGGTAAGTTACTTTTGGTTTACTTTTCTTACTCAGTGCTGTATGCCTGGATGCAGCACTGGGACATTTGCTGTAAACAGGTGAGTAAAAGCGTTTTTGTTAAATCGTACAATTTTAAAGAATTTTTTTAGGTTTCCAAACTCCACACTTAGAAACTTTTTCAGGAAAAAGTGTCAATGTTATCCTATGGATGAAAATATGGTTATCGGTTTTTAGGTAAGTAATCGGTCTTTGGAGTTGAGGTTCTGGGGTTAGACTCAGGGTTCCCCCCAGGGTCAGTGATGCACTCTTGTTACACCCTCAGCGGCACTAGGGCGGCCGGGTGCAGAGTGTTGAGGCCTAATGTTATCCAATGGGGGATAGGGGGCCTCCGGTTGGTGGCTGCTGGCAAGCAGGCCACTGGGTTGTGGGAGCAAAGCTCCTGGACTTTAGCTCAGGGCAAATGGGGAAACAGATGAGCACCAAAGGTGCACCCTCAGCGGCACTAGGGCGGCCGGGTGCAGCGTGCTGTTTCGAGGTCGGATGCCCGGTTGTTTCCAATGGAGAACCTCCGGTTTGCAAAAGCACTGCAGGCAGGGAGACTAAGGACTTCTGGGTGCGACCACCACTTTGAGAGGTAAGTTGGGAAGTTAGGGGTTGGTTAGGCACCGTCTGTTTGGGCACACAAGGCCGTGGGACGTCGGGTGCAGGGGTGCCTTTTGGGGTCGGATCTTCTTACCAGCTCCTGGTCGTGGTTAGGGGGGCCTTCTGGATTTAGGCTGCAGGCGTCGGCTGGAGGCTTGAGGCAGGTCAGGGATCGCCGGATCTCTGTTCAGGATCGCCGGGGTGACCTCGTGGTGTTTGCCCGCTCGGGCCGTGGTCGGCGAGTGCAGAGTGGGGCGGATCCGCGGTGTCCGGCCTGAGCCAGAGGTTGCAGTTGAACAAATCCGGTGTTCACAGGAGAAGCAGTCTTTGGAAGTGAAGGCAGGCAGGTCCTCCGGGGTTTTTGAGGTTGCTGGCTGCAGGACACACCGGGATTTCGCAGAAGCAGGTTCAGAGGGGGATAGGCCGGTAGGGCTGGGGCCAAGTCAGTGGGCGTCTTCCTCTTGTTAGCTGCTGCACGGCTGTTCGGTCCTTCTTCTTTTCTTGTTTCTTGGCTGGATCTGAGGTAACCAGGTTCAGGGGTGCCCCTAAATACTAGATTTAGGGGCATTACAGGTAGGTAGAGGTCAGGGACCAATGGGTCTTTCCCTGTGGTGGGTACACCCCCTATTGTGCCACCCTCCAGTGGGAGGGGGGCAGGAGCCTGTCCCTGGTTGGCTGGGTCCCCCCATCTTCAAGATGGCGGGGACTAAGAGCTGGGCTTCGCCTCCCCCACCTGAGGAGTGGAGTTGGCAGAGGTGGGCACACCTCCTTTCCTCACTTGTTTTTCCCGCCGGTTCTCCCGCCCAAAGTGGGGGCCAGAACCAGTGGGGACCAGTTGCTGAGTACAGCAAGTGGCCTGGGGAAGCTCACAAAGGCGGCAAGCCTTTGAAGCTTCCCCTTCGTGAACCCTGCCCATCCTGGGGGAGGAGGCTTGGCACCTCGTCCCAGGATGTGCATTGTTTCAGGCCCCAGAGAGCAGCAGGCTTTCGACCCAGGGGTCCAGAAACATGTCTGGTGGTGGCAGCTGAAAGCAGCCACTCAGCCTGGATACTAGTGGTGGGTTAGGTTTCAGGGGGCATCTTCTAAGATGCCTTCTATGTGCATTTTACATTAAATTCCACACTGGCATCAGCGTGGGTTTAATGTGCTGAGAAGTTTGATACCAAACTTCTCAGTTTTCAGTGTAGCCATTATGGTGCTGTGGAGTTCGTAATGACAAACTCCCAGCACCATATACTCTTAATGGCTCTGCACTTACAATGTCTAAGAATGGACTTAGACACTGTAGGGGTACAGGGCTCTTGCACCTGTACCCTCACCACTGGTATAGTGCGCCCAGCTAGAGGGGTGACCTATGCCAGGGCAGTGGGTTGTAGGCATGGCACACAGGGATGTGCCATGTTGACTCTTCACTTTGTTCTGCATCAAAACACGCAGCCTGCAAAGGCAGTGTGTGAGTGTAGTGGTACAGGACCTCTAAGGGTGGCACAATAAGTGCTGCAGCCCTCAGAGGCCTTCTCTGGTCACAGTGTCCTGGGTACCTGTGGTACCATTTACCAGGGGCTGACCTGTGGCCAGAGATGCCAATTGGGTTTAGGCTTCAATGCAGTTTTAGGGAAAGAACATATGCCCTGGGTACCTGATTAGCAGGAGCCCAGGGCACACTCAGTCAAAGTACATCAGCAATTCAGCAAAAAGTAGTGGCAGCCATGCAGAAAGAGGGCACTTTCTCACAAGTGTTACTTGATGTGTCTTCGCTATAGCCTCTTTCCACCTCTAGGTAGTGTCTTTGCAAGAGTCCCTGGACCATATAGGTGAAGCTGGTTACTGAAGAATGAGCATCTTTGCTTAGTTCCCTTCTGACACTTGCTAGTTTGTTCATTTCATTTGACAGTGTCTTCTTCGAGGGTCTGTGTTGTCTCTGAATAGATTGGTGCCAACTGTGAAACATTGCAACCAACTGTTAATGGTCTTGTTTATAATATGACCACAGTCGCTCAGAGTCCAAGAGAGGCATCTACAGCTCAGTACCGTTTTGCAAAACGGTTTCCGTTGTGGGGTCTCTGCTCTTTGTCTGAGAGGTAAAGGTGCCATGGCAGTTCTCTAAGAATAGTATTACTTAGATGTGTGGGGCGGTTAAAAGCAAGTACATTTTTTTTAATTATTTTTTTTAATTTCTGTAAACACGACTGATCTTCATTTAACTCTTGTGGTTTCCATTGAAAATTCATGGAAGTGTACTGTTCGTTAATCTGTTCATTGAATGTGCGATTCTGTAGCGGTTGCAAGCTGAGAAGAAAATGATATTGCTGATTCGGGTTTGTATCCATTGTATCATCAAGCTATCTTATGTTCTCTTGTGGCTTCTGAATTCCAGACTGAAATGATTTTGAGTTGGATGCTGGTACAGAGAATGGGGTTATTTGGGATGAACAGACTGTCCTGATGCTTCTTTCTCTGATTTTTAATTTTTTTAATTTTTTATCTCTAGTCATGCAGCACTATCGAGAGCCCAAGGAACTTCTTCAAAATCTGTGACCACCTCGGGCCATCCAGCTACAGCATCCAGCCGTCCAGCTTCAAGACCAGGTCCTGCTGCGCACGCCCAGCCCAGCAGGTAGGTGCATGCAGACACTGTGATCCTTGGGTTCAGGCAGAACCTGTTCTTGAGCCCTTGCTAGGGAGCTGTTAGTTTGTGAAACTGACCTTGTTGTGCAGTGTTAACTTAATAATAATAATTTGAAGAGCAATCCTTCTTGAAAACTGTAACCCTGACCCTTACCTCCACACAGCAATGAAAGGTTTTATATCTGGTGCTTGGGCATACTGTTAGTTATTTAGCAGTTGCCATTACCTGCTCCCCCCGCCTTGCTGCTACAGGGATGAGCTGGTTTTTCTTTTCAGCATTCCGTGAACATTCTCCAGTGGGAAAGGAACCTTACTTGATTGTAATCCTAATTTGGATCATATGATTCTTCACTGAATTCCCTCACTGTGAAAGCATAGTAGTTGGTAAGGAGGTCAGGCTATAAAAAAAACTGCTGACCAGCGTCCAAATCCTTGAGGAATAGGTCAACCTGGCTAGCCTAACGTGAGGTGGTATCTGTCAACTACACGCTCTACCCACTGACTTGCCTTAGTGTTTTTTTTCCTTTTTAAGTAGGACAGTTAAAATAGTTCAAGAGCAGAGAGTGTTGTCTCAAAGTTATTCTTTTTAAATGTTTAATTGGTTCACCTTCAATAAAAAAAGAACATAACTTTAGATGAGCACGGTTTATAAAGAGCTTTATTGCCTTTTGTATGGTGGTCATGGATCTGGCAATTAGATGGTGATATTTACTGATCTGATGGAGACTTCTAGCTGCAGATTCCTTACCTTATATTTATCCCCAGGTGTCAGACTGGACCCGGAAATATTTCATGAGCAGTGCTCCTGCACCCTGGTAGATGACGTAATTCGGCTACGCGTGGCGTAGTCATCTGCGCCGGAAGTGACGTGCACAGTACTTGTATAGACTCCACCCCAGCACAGTGAAATCAGTCTACCGCCCAATAGTGAAGAATGTGCGTGCTTCTTCCTGGAAAAGACTAATAACAATATAGCTGACTGTGAGAAAGTGCCATCTTTCTTGCATGGTATGCCCCCCACTTTTTGCTGAATTGCTGATGTGCTTTGACTGAGTGTGCCCTGGGCTCCTGCCAGTCAGGTACCCAGGGCCTGTGTTCCTTCCCTAAAACTGCAGTGATGCCTAAACTCAATTGGCAACCCTGGCCACAGGTAAAGTCCCTGGTAAATGGTACCACAGGTACCCAGGGCACTGTGACCAGGAAAGGCCCCTAAGGGCTGCAGCACTTATTGTGCCACCCTTAGGGACCCTGTACCTTACACACACACACTGCCTTTGCAGGCTGCGTGTTTTGGTGCAGAGCAAAAGTGAAGAGTCGACATGGCACACATCCCTGTGTGCCATGCCAGCAACAACAATGCCCTGGCATACCTCAGTCACCCCTCTAGCTGGGTGCCCTATGCCAGTGGTGTGGGTACAGGTGCATGAGCCCTGTACCCCTACAGTGCCCAAGTCCATTCTTGGGCATTGTAAGTACAGTGCTGCCATTTAAAAGTGTATATGGTGCTGGGAGGTCGTCATTACGAACTCCACAGCACCATGATGTCTGCACTGAAGACTGAGAAGTTTGGTATCGAACTTCTCAGCACATTAAACCCACACTGATGCCAGTGTGGGATATAATGTAAAAAGCACACAGAGGGCATCTCAGAGATGCCCCCTGAAACCAACCCGACCTCCAGTGCCTGGACTGAGTGGCTGCCCAGGCTGCCACCACCAGACATGTTTCTGGACCCCTGGGTTGAGAGTCATCTGCTCTCAGGGGCCTGAAACAATGCACATCCTGGGGCGAGGTGCCAAAGCCTCCTCCCCCAGGATGGGCAGGGGAAGCTTCAAAGGCCTGCCGCCATTTGAGCTTCCCCAGACCATTTGCTGCTCCCAGCAAACTGGTCCCCACTGGTTCTACCCCCACTTCTGGCGGGAGAACCGGCGGGAAAACCAGAGGCAGGAAATGGGTTGTGCACACCTCTGCCAACTTCACCACTAAGGTGGGGGAGGCGAGGTGAAGCACAAACTCGAGTCCCTGCCATCTTGAGGATGGAGGGACCCAGCCAACCAGGGACAGGCTCCTGCCCCCCTCCCACTGGAGAGTGGCAGAATAGGGGGTGTACCCACCCCAGGGGAGGGACCCATTTGGTCCCTGCCCTTACCTACCTGTAACCGCCCCTAAATTTAGTATTTAGGGGCACCCTGAACCTTCCTTCCTCAGATCCCGAGAAGAAAAGAAGAAAGAAGACGAAGCAAGAAGACCAGCCGTGCAGCTGCTAACAAAGAGGCGACGACAACTGACTTGGCCCCAGCCCTACCGACCTGTCGACCCCTGAACCTGGTCCTGCGAAACCCCGGCTTCCCTTGTGGTCAGCAACCTCACCAAACCCGGAGGACATGACTGCCTTGCCACAGACTTCAAGACAGGGACTCCCACGAGCAGTGGTACTGCTTAAAGAAAAGCTACAAGACCAGGCCCTGGCCCGGTACTGCGAATCCACACCTCTCTGCACCCGCTGACCCTGGCCCGAGCTGAGGTGAACCAACACCACGAGGACGTCCCCCGGCGACTGGGATCCAGCACCCACGGACCCTCCTCGACGACCTTGACGACGCCTGCAGCCTCAGAACAAGGGACCCCTCCTACCGCGATCATCAGAGAGTAAGATTTCCGACACCAAAAGACACCCCTGCACCCGGCGCCCCACGGCCCCCTGTGCCCAACTCCTGGGTGTCTACTTGTCCTCTACCTTCCCAACTTACCTCTCGAAGTGGTGGTCACACCTGAAGAATCTCCGTCCCCGAGCTTGCAGTGTTAGTTCGTCAGGCAGCTTCTCCATAGGAAACCATTGGGCGCCCGAAGGTCCAACAGCACTCTGCATCCGGCCGCCCCAGTGCCGCTGAGGGTGTAGAGATCACATCATCCTGACCCTGGGAGACCCCTGAGTCTACCCCCAGAAGATCAAATTCGCCTGTCGAGTGTTTGCCCTAAAACCGTCCACTTGAAATTCCTCCATAGGGTAACATTGGCTGGCTGCACTTGGAATTTCTTCTAAGTGTCCAATTTTGAAAGTTGCAAATATTCCTTAAAAATCGCCCGAAGTCCGAATCTGCAAAATCTCACCTGAACCCAGGAGAGACCCCAGTGCTGGAGACAAGACCCCAGCACTGACCCGAACAAGACCAATTAACCTGTTCAAACCCGTTCCTTTGTTTTTCGCCATTGAATAACATTGAGACATTTTCACTCGGAAATTCTTCGAAGTGCCCAATTTTGAAAGTTGCAAATCTTTAAAAATCGACCAAAGCCCGAATTCGAAAATTCTCACCCCATTCCAGGAGAGACCCCAGTGCTGGAGAAAAGGCTCCAGCACTGATCTGAACTAAGACGATTAACTCCTTAAAAACCGATACTTGGTCTTTTGCCATTGGATAACATTGAGACATTTTTACCGGAAAAGTTTCTAAGTGCCCATTTTTCAAAACTAAAGAAATTCCTTACATCGCACGAATCACTAACCCGACTTTTTCCAACTGTTTGCAGGTACTGTCCTCATGTTGAATCCCTGGTCCAGCATTGGGGTTACAAATGTAATCGTGACGTACCGTACCTTTAACTTGAAATTCCTTCCATAGGATAACATTGGGGATTCTGTGCAAAAATTCTTCTAAGTGTCCACTTTTGAAACAGCTAAATATTGCTTAAAAATCACATGTTTGACTAAAACGATTTTACACAACTGTTTCCAGGTACTACCCTGGTGCTGAATCCATGATCCAGTACTGAGTTACAAAAAGTAATCCAAATGTGATTTACATGCATTTATCTTAAAAAGTCCATTGAAAGTAATGTATTGAGTTTTCTGAAATTGTACAATAACTTGACATCTACTGCAAACTCTAAAGTACAAAGTGCACTTGCCTTTGAAAAATTATTCATTCAGTACCTGTAATTGAAAAGTATTTTATCTGCATACCTGCATCAAGCTTCCTTGGTTCTAAAATAAAAACTGTATATATATATTTTTTTTATATATACAAAACAAATTGGCCTAGAGTTCAGTTCTTGAGTGTGTGACTTCATTTGCTGATTGAGTGGGTATAACAAATGCTTTACACTGTCCTCTGATACTGCCTTACTGCTCGACCAAGCTACCACAAATAGAGAGTAAGGTTATATCTAACTTTAGCCTCTGCCAAGCCACTGGTGACTGTGGACTCTGTGCACACTGTACCTATTTGGGAACAGTATATACAGAGCCACTTTCTTACACTGACCTTCAGACTCCATGACAGCAAACTCATCAAACACCAAACTCCAAAATCGCCCAACTGATACAGTTGACCTCGCGCACCAGCCGGCTTACATCCTCAAAAGCAAGGCCTCTTAGAGTTCGTTCAAAACAATTGAGCAAAACATTCTTAGCATGCTTTCAGACTTAAAACTCTCAAATCACTTACTTGATCCTCTTCCCTCCATCCTCCTCAAAGATATCAAAATGTCGATTCTCCCACTCTGGACTAGGATGGTAAATGCCTCACTAAGTCAGGGTAAAATACCGGACTGCCTAAAAGCTGGACAGGTAATCCTGTTAAAAAAAAAAAAAAAAAAAAATGGCGGCTCCAACCAACCTTGACAATTTTCACCCCATTTCCAACATACTGACACTGGCCAAAGTTTTTGAAAAATTTGTTCATGTCCAACTTTGCAATCATATCGACCAATTCAACCTCTTTGATCTGCACCAATCAGCACTGAATCGGCCTTGACACATAGTGGACGATGCTCTAAAAATATTGGACCGAAACGAATCATGCCTACTAATCCTCTTGGAACTCTCCTCTGCCTTTGACTCGATAAAGCATGATTACCTTCTTGACTTACTAGAGCATAGGATGGGATTATCAGGGTCTGTCTTAAATTGGTTCACCTCGTTTCTGCAAAACAGAACGCAAAAAGTAAAGGTAAATCAATCCCTTTCCAACACTGCGCCGGTCACACACTGGGTCCCACAAGGCTCCTCTCATCACCAAAATCATCAGCCAAATCACTAGGAATAATCCTGGACAAAAATCTTAATATGAGGGAATGCATTAGTGCCACCACCAAAGGAGTAAACCTACAACTGAGTATACTACAAAAACTAAAACCTTTCCTCCCTGAAACAGACTTCAAGCTGGCCATGCAAGCACTCGTAATCCCCAGATTAGAATATGGAAGCGCTACTCACTGGCCTGCCTAGAGCCACAACAGCCCCCTTAAGGGCTTCACTCAACTCCGCGGCAAGATTTATCACGTGGTCAAAAAGGTACAATCATATCTCTCCTGACCTGAAATCCCTCAACTGGCTCCCTTACGAAGCAAGAATTTAACAAAAAATTGCATGCATGACACACATAGCTCTACATTTTAACACCCCAACCTATCTCGCCATCAAGCTTGAGCGATCTGGAGGTGCTAGATCCACCAGAAGCGCCTCCACCCTTCTGCTAAAGCCACAATGTTTCAACAAGAAAAAAAGCCTACAACAGATCTTTCTCGGGCATTGCTCCCAGAGTTTGGAACTCTGTCCCCCCTGATATAAGACGGACTCCCTCCAGTACCGCCTTCCAGAAAAAAAGTCAAACTCCTGTTAATGAACAGATTCCTGGTTTAGATTCTCACTTCTGATACCCCCACTGGTCTAGTTGGCGCTATATAAAACTTTTCAAATAAATAAAAATAAATACATTTTCTTTCCTCGCCTGTCAGCGCAGATCTGGAGAGAGTTACCCTCAGTCACTTTTTACCATCCTTATTCAACTTTTTGTTCAAGTTTTTTGAGATTTCTCTCCTGGTGTGGCAAGGATGTAAACGAGGAAGCCTGGATTCAAGCCCTCCAGCGCCTGTCACCGACAAATTTCGTTGACAAACTTGCGTCTCGTCTGTCTCTGAGCATGACCACGACATCAAAACCTGCGTCGATTGTTTTCATGCACCCCAAGGCCTTGAGGGAAGCTCTGTGACGCTCGTCATGCAACACTGTGACGCACTTGATCCTGGTTGAGAGGAAGGACCTGGGATCGAGTGGCCCAACACGAAGAGGAGGTCTCCCCGGCAATCATGACCCGAGATCCGGTGACCCCTGACATGCCTCAAGTCTCCAGCAGACGCCTGCAGCCTCAAACCGGAAGGTCCCCCAACCGCGACCAGGAGCTGGTAAGAAGATCCGACCCTAAAAGGCACCCCTGCACCTGACGCCCCACAGCCTTGGGTGGCCCAACTGACGGTGCCTAACCAACCCCCAGCATCCCAACTTACCTCTCCAAGTGGTGGTCGCACCCAGAAGACCTTCGTCCCTGAGCCTGCAGTGTGTTTGAAAACCGGAGATTACCCATTGAAAGCTACAGGGCAGCCAACGCCAAAACTGCACTCTGCACCCGGCCGCTCCAGTGCCGCTAAGGGTGCACCTTTTGTGCTGGCCTAAACCCCCATTTGTCCTGAGCTTAAGTCCAGGAGCTTTGCTCCCACAACCCAGTGGCCTGCTCGTCAGCAGCCACCAACCGGAGGCCCCCTATCCCCCATTGGATAACATTGGGCCACAGCACTCTGCACCCGGCCGCCCTAGTGCTGCTGAGGGTGTAACAAGAGTGCAACCTTGACCCTGGGGGACCCCTTAGTCTAACCCCAGAATACCAACTCCCACAACAAAGTACTTGCCTGTTAACTGATAACACTATTTTCCTCCATAGGATAACATTGATTGTTTTCCTATGAAAAGTTTCTAAGTGTGGAGTTGGAAAACCTAAGAGATCCTTTTAAAATTGTACTAAATAACAAAAAATGCTTTTACTCACCTGTTTACAGGAAATGTCCCAGTGCAGTATCCAGTTGTACTGTGTAAGAAAAGTCATCTGCAAAGTAATCTACTGGTCATTTTACTAAAAAGCTATACAAAGTATATGTACTGTATTTCCAAAGCATTGCATTTTCAGTAACAATACTGTAATTCAAAACTAAGTGCATATACAATTGCAATCCAAACTGTGATACAACTGCATTACTACTGTAAAGTATTTATTGCTTACCTGTGCCAGGCTTGCTTGGTTCTAGAAAATAAAATAACTAAAGGAATATGTTGGAGGCATATGAGCTGTAGATGATCTGCTTGTGCATAGATCGCCATCTAGTGTTGGGTCCGGATGTTTGCACTTTGTTTTTGTTCGAAGAAGTCTTTCCAGTCACAAGGTAGGTGACTCCTCCTTTCGGTGAAAGTGCGCATGGGCATCAAATCCATCCTTAGATTGTTTTTCTTTCCGCCATCGGTTTCGGATGTTTATTGCTGTGCTCCGGTTCGGCACCCCTTCGACGCGCAATCCATACCCTCAACGGTGTTATTGATTGCGGTTCCCCATTCGTTGCGTATCGTCTCAACTTTAAAATCTTTGATCGGAAAACTCGTGGAAGGCCGTCTGGCCTACCCGCGCCGACCGCTCTAGCAGTCGATGGAATGGACTCCCTTCAAGTTATGTCCCGGGTGTCGTGCTAAATTTCCACGCACCGACTTGCACGAAGTGTGCAACCTCTGTCTGTCCCCGGAACACGACGAGAAAGGCTGCGACGCGTGCCGATCGTTCCGATCAAAAAAGACTCTTCGTGATCTTCTGGCTCAACGTCACGAGATGCAACAGCAAAGCGGCTCCGCACCGGACATCTTCGGCGAAGATTCCGACTCCGAACATCATGCCCAAGGAGCCGAAGAAGAACTCTTCTCCGAGGCAGACTCAAACATTGAAGAAGAGGAGCAAGTTATTCCGGGTCAGTGTACCGTGAGTAAAGACAACCCCTTGCCCCCTCCCTGGCCCCCCCCCCCCCCCACACAACCTAAGACAAAGGCTCTGGTCCCTCCTCTGCCTTCGGGCCAAGGTCTGCACCAACAAAGTTTCCGACGCCCCGCCCTCGGGCCCGGCTCCGAAACATAAAGAAAAGCCTTCCGGTTTGGGCTTGAACCAACCCCATCTCGTGCCAACCCAACACCTTTGGCACCCAAACACCAAGCCAAAAGGCTTGGAGCTGAAACCTTCGCCGAAACAGGCAACCAAGGATAAAGAGACTCCGTTGAAAGAGCCTCTGTCCGATCGCTCCATTTCGGATCCGAAACAGAAAAAGTTGGTGATTCACCCTGATACAGGCCATATTCAGGCTACTCTACCAAAAAAGAGGAAATTAGACCTACCAGAGGACTACCACATTCCTCTAAAGAAGAAGTCTGGGTACTAACCCTTCCCCTCCTTACATCCCACCTACTTCTCCTACTAATCCCATTTTACTTATTTCACCTGAAAATTCACCACCACCACCAACTTCACCTAACCCACAAGATGATGGAGATGGGGATGACAATCAAGATCCCCCACAGGACACTGATCCTTGGCAGGATTATCACACTGATCCAGATAATGATCCAGATTTGTTACCCTCGAGACCCTCCCCACCAGATGATAACCGTCGGATACGTTGAGCTCCTTAATAGGGCTGCTCAATATCACGGGGTGGAGTTGCATTCAGAACCATTAGAGCAGGATTTCCTCTTTGAGACTCTTAGCTCCTCTCACAGTCACTCATACATTACCTATGCTCAAAGGCATGTTAAAGCACACTGAGGACATTTTCAAAGACCCTGTCAGGGCAAGAATTATTACTCCTAGGGTGGAGAAAAAATTTAAGACGGCACCCACCGACACTGCATACATCAAAGGTCAATTACCTTTAGACTCTCTTGTAGTCTCTAATGCTCGCAAGAGAGCCAACTCCCAAACGTCAGGTGAAGCTCCTCCTCCAGATGAGTCCAAGCTCATTGACTCCTCAGGCAAAAGAGTAGCTTCACAAGCAGCTAACCATTGGCGTATTGCTAATGCTCAAGCTTTGTTGGCTCGTTATGACCGGGCTCACTACGATGAGTTAGAGAAACTCATGCCGTTCTTACCCAACGAACACAAGAATAAGGCTAACTACCTTATTCAAGAGGGTAAGCTCATTACAAATGCCTCCATCAGGTTTGCCCTAGATACGGCAGACACAGCAGCCCGTACAATTAACACCAGTGTACTCTTACGAAGGCATGCTTGGTTGAGAATTTCAGGTTTCAAACCTGAGGTGCAAACCTCCATCCTCAACCAACCCTTTGATAATGAACATCTCTTTGGACCAGCAGTTGACACCTCGCTGGAAAAAAATTAAAAAAGATAGAGGTCGCAAAGTCCATGGGGGCTTTGCAGTCACCCACCAATAGGGGTTCCTTTCGCCGCTCCTTTTATAGGGATGGCTCTAAAAACATATCCACCGAAACTACCTCCTCCTCTTACAAGGGTAATACTCAATCCCTCTCACCAAAAGGTTATTTCAGAGGAGGTTTTAGAGGGAACAATGGCAAGGGAAGAAGCAGAGGCAACTCCACACGCTCTTCCCCCTCCAGCAACAAACCGTGACTTCCATCCTGTACCCCCGATCATTCCACTCCTGTCTGGGGACGTCTCTCCCAATTTCTCCCTGTCTGGAACTCCCATCACTTCAGACAAATGCTATCTACTACATCTACAGCGTTCCAATTTAGCGTACACATCTATATGCTTACATTTTGCTGCATATCTTCAAAACAGACAGCATTTGTCTCTTTTTAGAGTGCCTGCTATTAAAGCATTTATGGAAGGACTTAAGAGTCATTCCACCTGCTCCAGTGTGGAATCTCAACATAGTTCTTACAAGACTCATGGGTCCACCTTTTGAACCATTGCACAAATGTGAACTACAATTTCTCACTTGGAAGGTACCCTTCCTCATAGCCATCACATCTCTGAGGAGAGTGGGTGAGCTTCAGGCACTAACCATAGAAGAGCCATTTTTACAAATACATCAAAATAAAGTGGTTCTAAGGACTAACCCCAAATGTTTACCTAAAGTCATTTCTGCCTTTCATATCAACCAATCTGTTGAGTTGCCTGTGTTCTTCCCTCAACCAGATTCATTGGCAGAACGCGCTCTTCACACCTTAGATGTCAAAAGAGCATTACTATACTATATAGAAAGAACAAAACCTTTCAGGAAAACCAAGCAACTTTTTGTTGCTTTTGCTCCACCACATAAAGGCAATCCAATATCAAAATCAAGTATTGCATCGTGGATAGTTAAATGCATTCAAATATGCTACATTAAAGCTAAACGCACATTAACAATTCCCCCTAGAGCACATTCTACACGCAAACTGGGGGCTTCTATGGCATTCTCAGGAAATATACCCATAGATGACATCTGCAGAGCTGCAACATGGTCTACACCACACACATTCACAAAACACTATTGTGTAGATGTGTTAGCAAGACCGCAAGCTAGTGTGGGCCAGGCAGTTTTATGTACACTATTTCAGACCACTGTGATCCAGCGCGGCTAATATAAATTTTCCTTACAACACTAATCCAGGAAAACACCTACACAACCTCAATCATATAAAACCTATGTCGGTGGGGCCCATAACACTGCATACATTCATTCATACAATTTTCTGGATCAAACGTTTAGGAAAATGAGCTGCTGAACAAACGGGGTACCTTATTAAAATGACAGAATTATAACTTGCACATTATATACATTAACTTATTGATCCTCTCAGTTTTAAACATCAAGGTACTCCGCTATTCGGTCGATGGACCAACTAGTAGAATCAGTTGATGGTGATTAAGTCCAGCTCAATCCCAGTTAAAACCTTTAACATTTTATTAATCACAATTTTATTTATGGTTTAAATCTTTTTGTTCAGAGTTGCAAAAAAGAAATGCACATTACGGGGGTCGCACAGGACCCGACTGAGCTAAAACGTCATGACGATATCCTCAAATAAACAATAAACATCCACCCCCCTCCCGTTCCCCAGAGAAACAAAGAAAGGAAAGACCAGAATCCACCCACCCAAGGTCCAAGCAGGTGAGAGCGCACCGGGCCAAGTAGTGTGTACGGACTAGTATGTGTGAATCTTAGGGGGCAGAGTCAGGTGTAGCTAAGCGCAGGAGATGTAGATATCTCGGGCATGTCAGCTCTCGGAATTCTTGTGAGAGCAAAGTGAGAAAGAGCTGCCACAAGTCGCTGAAGGAAGAGCCTTTCCCAGCCAAAGTAAGAGATCTTTTCCATCCCCAAAACGTGCCATAGTCTTTGATACCAGCCCGTGAGTGTGGGAGAGCGGGGGGTTTTCCAGTGGATCAAGATGTTCTGGACGGCCGTACCCAAGGCTATAGCTATCTGTTTCCCTCGTCTAGATTTAAGGGGATATGTGAGGGGGTTGGGCACCCCTAGCAGGACATAAGCGGGTAGCCTAGGGAGTTCTGTATCTAGGTGTTTGTCCACTTCGTCCAGTATGTGTGTCCAGTAGGTCCGGAGGTCTACGCAGTCCCACAGCATGTGAACTAATGTACCCCTCTCGCCGCATCCCCTCCAACAGTCGGGGCTCTGCGTTGAGTCAGATTGATGAAGTCTCTCTGGAGTGTAATACCAGTGGTAGACTAATTTGGTGAAAGTTTCAGTGAGACCTACATGTGTTGCTGTGTGGCGTGCCCTGTAGCAAGCCCCCTCCCATTCCCGGGGGGTAAGATCGCGACCTAAATCCCGTTCCCATCTGGCCCGCCCCGCGTGATAGGTGTGAGTGAATTTGGATTGTAGCATCTTATAGAGATCCGAAATCAACTTTTTGTCCGAGGTCCGCGTTATGAGCCAACGTTCATACGGCGTGAGAGGTCTCACCGCCTGTGTGCGATTGTCAGGGTGCATGGCCCAGTGTCGGACCTGGAGGTAATGCATACGCTCCGTCTCTGGGAGGCCATAGTCAGTCCGAAGTTGTTGAAAAGGGAGGATGTCTCCCTTGTCGAATAAGAGACCTATCGCGCGGCAGCCGGCCTCTCGCCACAAGTGGAAGGGCTGCGAGGTCGTCCCGGGACCGAAATCAGGGTTATCCAGAATCGGCGTGAGCGGCGAGGGGAAGGTCGTGAGGTCGTGGCGTGTGTTCGTTTGGTCCCACACCGTTAGAGTGGTGCGTATTACCTGCGAGGCGTAGAGGTTGGGAGGCCGATGGGCCTTCAAGAGAAAAGGAACCTTCATAAGGGAGGTGCCCGCCACCGCTCGGTCTTGGAAAAGCCAATGTTTCTCAGATTCGGCCCGACTCCATTCGACTAAATGTCGAAGCTGCGTGGCCTTGTAGTAGAGTGTAAGGTCAGGGATCCCCAATCCCCCTTCGTGAGGCGGAAGAAAGCTGACTGCTCTTTTAAGTCGCGGTTTGCGACCTTGCCAAATGAAGAGTGAGAGTTCCGCTTGTACCTTCTGAAGCCAGCCGGTGGGGGCGGCAGGGAAGTGTTTGAAAAAGATAAAGGATTTTAGGGAGAACTGTCATCTTTATCGCCGCTACGCGCCCCAGCCAGGAGATCTGGTGGTGCCTCCACCGCTGGAGGTCGGAGCGAATGCGAGTGTGAAGGAGTGAGAAATTGGTTAGTCTCATGTCCTGTAAAGCGGGGGCCAATTGTATACCCAGATACGGGACGGTGTTGTCCGACCACCATAAAGGAAAACGTGCCTGTAAGTCAGCTTTCTCTTGGGGCAATAGTGAGAGATTCATCGCTATTGATTTGGTCAAATTGACCTTGAACCCGGAGGCTCCAGCGAAGATGGCTAGTTCCTCCAAGAAGGCACCCAGTGCTCTCTCGGGATTTGCTAGAGTGACAAGCACATCGTCCGCGTATAAACAAATGGTATGGGTGTCCCCCCTCAAAAGCGGATGCCTGTGATCTGAATGTGGTCCCGGACCCTCTGCGCCATAGGCTCCATATAAAGGGCGAAGAGGAGAGGGGACAGGGGGCAACCCTGTCTCGTCCCTCGGTGAATGGGGAAGGGGACGGAGGTGTGCCCGTTTATTCTTACCGTCGCCGTTGGGGAACGGTAGCAGTTAAAGATATGGGTCCTCATTTTCTCCCCCAGACCCATGCGAACCAAGACCTGCTCGAGATAAGGCCAGTGGACTCGATCAAAGGCCTTCTCTGCGTCGATCGTGAGAAGCATATATTTCCCTGGGATGCGGGAGGCTTTTTCAATAAGGTGGGTAACCCATTTTGTATTGTCGCTTGTCTGCCGTTGCGGTTTAAACCCGGCTTGATCGGGGTCCACTAGTCCCTGCATGTAAGGGCCGAGCCGGCTCGCTAAAATGCTGGTATAAAGCTTCAGATCTATGTTGAGAAGTGAAATAGGCCGATAGGAGCCGCACTCTGCTTTATCTTTCCCGGGCTTGGGGAGGACGACTATCGCCGCCTCCAGCATGGAGGGAGGGATGGCCCGGCTCCCGCGAAAGAGATAAAAGCTGGGTGAGCAAGGGAGTGAGTATCGCGCAAAATTGTTTATAAAAGGCTGCTGTATAGCCATCTGGGCCGGGTGATTTGCCCAATTTCAAGCGAGCGATGGCAGAAACAACCTCCTCCGGCCTGATCTCTCGCTCAATGTGAGCTGCCTGGTCTAGTGTCAAGGTGGGGAGGTGAGCCTCATTTAGGTAGGCGGCTATGTCCGCCTCCTCCAGAGGCTGGGCGTCGTAGAGCTGGGCATAAAACTTGCGAAAGGTGTCTACAATGGCTTCATCATCGGAGCATGTGTTGCCGGAACCATCTCTGATTTCTTGGATGCCTTCGCGTAAGCGGACCTCGCGGAGCCGATGCGCAAGCAATCGGCCACATTTATCTCCGCCTGTGTAGGAGTGTCGTAGCCGCAGTGCGGCATATTCTGCCTTGTCCCTATCTAGAGCCGTCAGTTGTGCCCGAGCGGCTGTGAGTTGCCGCCATATACGAGGAGCTCCCGTACGTTGGTGCATCTGCTCCAATTCCCGCACCTTTTGTGTCAGCTCCTCCCGTTTTGCCTTACGATCCGCGTTATCTGCCGATGAAAGAGCGATAACCTCCCCCCTGATGACCGCTTTAAGGGCCTCCCAACGTGTGGAGAGAGCGGTGTCCGGTGTGTCGTTGTGTAAGAGATAGTCCTCTATTGCGCGTTTAATCTGTGTGACCGAGTCTGGTCTATGTAGCAGAGCGTCCCGGAACCGCCAGTGTCTGGCTGGTCTGCGGACCTGTGGGAGTGCCAACACGATTTCCACAGGGTTGTGATCAAACAGGGAGGCCGTGAGTATGTCAATCGAGAGTGTAGCCTCGCGGAGGGTTTTAGTGCCAAGGAAATAATCAAGTCTCGCATACGTTTTATGGGCGTTGGAGTAATACGAGAATGCCCGTGAGTGAGGATGGTGTTGTCGCCAGAGATCTGTGAGGTCCAAGTTGTGTAGTCTGGTGAGCCCTGTGGAGGAGAGAGCGCCCACTTGGCTCGTACGCTGTGCCGACCTGTCAAGGTCATTGTTAAATACTGTGTTAAGATCACCCCCTAGTATTATGTGGCGTTCCTGAGTTGCGGTGGCAGCTGTCAGTGCGGCTTGCAGAAAGCGTTCCTGTCCCTCGTTAGGAGCGTAAATTGAGCCCACAACTACAGTATGCCCCCCTATAGTGAAGTGATGGGTGAGAAGTCTGCCCTTAATCTCAGCTCCCTTCTGGATTGCCTTCCCCCGAAAGGTCCTCGAAACGAGAATGGCTACTCCTGCCGTTTTAGAAGGTGCAGAAGAGAAGAATTGGGTTGGGAAAGCGCGAGATCGAAGTCGGTGGCAGTCCTTGGAAAGGAGGTGGGTCTCCTGAAGCAGACAGAGGTCCGCCTGTGTACTCTCTAGATATGAGAGGAGAGCTCTGCGTTTAATGGGATTGAGTCCCCTCACATTAAAGGTGAGGATCTTAAGAGAGGGTGGCGACATCATACACCAGGGTATGATTTAGAGTAGCGGGGCTGCCCGGACACCTGAAAGCTAGAATGGAAGTATAGGCCTCGCGGTGCGCTCTGGACCGGGCTCCCCCCAGGAATAAAGGACAGCAAAGAAGTGTAGATAAAGTGAAGAGAGAAGTGAGGACCCATAAGAATTGAAACAAGAAAAAAGAAAAAAACAAGGCACAACTGGCGCCAAAAAAGGAAGAATGAAAAATCCATGAGGTCAATCGGTAGTCCGTCATCCTGGGATGAACAGCAAGAAAGTCTTTGGGGTCGATTTGGTGACCAAGTGATCCTCCCCCCCTCTCCCCCCGCCCCCCAAACGTCAATGGAAGATCACATCACTGCAACCGGAGACAGCTACAGGGCCCCCGGCAGCGCCGCTGGGCAGCTTGTTGTTATTTCTTGGCCTCCTGTGGGTCCGGTCTCTGTGCTCGGCGGCTGTGTCGCCTCCATCCCGGGCGTCCGTCGCTGGACTCCCGTTCCGAGCCCTCACCATTGTCAGAGTCCTCTGGGAGGGGAATCCCCAGGAGTTTGCTTGCTTCGGATAAGGAACGTAACTGAAACCGCTTCCCCTCGTGGCGAAATACCAGACGGAACGGGTGCCCCCAGGAATAGGAGATGTTCCTTTGACGCAGGGCCTCCGTGATGGGCCGGAAGGTACGGCGTTTTTGCAGAGTGATGGCGGCGAGATCCTGATAAAGGGCCAGCGGTTGATTACGGAAAGTGATCGGGTGCATCGAGCGGGCCCTGCGGAGGATCTCCTCTTTAGTGCGGAAGTCTTGAACGCAGACCAAAATGTCCGCCGGGGGAGCGGTCGGCGGTCTGGGGGGGCCCACCCTGTGCGCCCTGTCCAACTTAAGATCAAAGTCTGGAGGGTTGCCCAAGACAAAGTTGAAAAGGTCTCGGACATAGCCAAAGATATCGCCTGCCTCCTCGTCTGCTTTCACTCCCCTGATGCGAACGTTGTGGCGGCGGGAGCGGTTCTCGAGGTCCTCCAGGTGGGATTGAACGTCCACTTGTTGCTCATGGATTCGCAGGACCTCCTGTTGCATGACTGCGAGTTCCGTATCACGCGTATCACTCTTGGCTTCCAACGACGCCACCCGTTCCCCCATGTCGTCCACATCTTTGCGGATGTCTTTGATCTCAGCCGTGAGGTTGCGTTTCACCGTCTGGAGGTCATCTCGCACAGCGGCGAATAGGGACTCCAGGAAGGCCCGTGTTACCGGCTCCTCCGCGGCGGTGGCCATATGTGCCGTCGGGGGGCCCCCCCGATCAGACTCCACCGGCCCCACCCTCCGTGCTCGTGCAAACAGGTCCTTGAGGGAGGTCTCCTTCTGGGCTTGCTTGTCCTTCCTGCCCCGGGTGGATGTCCTAGTCAGCCAAGAATGCGGTGCTGTCCTCAGGCCAGAGCCCGCGCGCCACCCCCGGCAATCCACCCCGTGCCAAGTCGCAGGCCGGGTGCGGGCACGCAGCCTCTGTCGCTTACAAGGGGCTACGATGCGCGTTGCCCGCCAAAAGTCCACACATCCAGCTCCAGTATGCCGCTTCCGTATCGTCTTCCAGGGCCGTAAGAGCACGGGTAGGATGTGTCCGGGGACAAGGGCGGCGGACCGTGGCAGCCGGCTCAGGCAGATCTTCAGTGCTGGGGGCCTAGGGCGAAGGGCCCAACGGAAGGGTTTGCAGTGTGTTGCCTTCGGGGCCCCTCAACCCCACTGAACCACCGGAAGCACCATCCCGGGCACCAATGCAGGGGATCCGGCTATGCGAGGCGGAGAGGCCTCAGGAGTCCGATCCGTCGGCCGTGGAGAACAGTCTAATTGCCCCGGGTGGCCAGTAGAAGATGTCACCGGTGTGGGAGCAGGGCGGAGCTCCCCGGGACCCTTGTCTTCAGGGCTGCCCCCGCCCCTCCGCTGCCTCCAGAAGGACCCCACCGCCCAAGCTCCACGGGGCCGGCGCGCAGCTCAATGCCAGGGAGGTCAACCAAGCCAGGTCCGCCACCGCAGGGTACCAGGTCGCAGTCTCGTGGGGTAGGCCGAGGGCCGAGCCGCCCCCCGCTGGCCAACCCCGTCACCCTCCGTCCCAAAGAGAAGCAGACAGCAGCGCCGTATGGTAAGGCCAAATCTCGCAGGTCCCTCCGCTACTGCAGCGAGGGCAGGGCCGAGCACTTTGAGCAGGCCGCTGTCGCTAGCAGCCGCCCCTCGCCGCTCTGGGCCTACCTCTACTCGAGCAGCGGGAGTCCCACTCCGATGGATCCAAGATGGCGGGCGCCCCGGTCCGGGACACCCGCGTCCGCCGATGTCCGGGTCCAGGCGGCAGGAAAAGGCCCCGGGAGGCAGTCGCAGCACCCACAGACGTCACCGCTCCCCGTGGGCAGCTGCTGGCAGGGAACCCCCTCAATTGTAGCGGCGCCGCCGGCCGCGGCAGGTCAGCCCCCCTCAGGCCGGGGAACCCGCGGCCGCAGCGGAAACGGCGCCACCGGGTCCCCAGCAGCTCAGCCAACAGGTCGGCGGGAGGCTCGGGACCCTTTCAGTCGCAGGTCAGTGCCATTAAGCGTGCTCCGGTGCCGGAATCCGTGCTAAATGACCGGTGGGCGGAGGAGAGGAGAGAAGGCACGTCCTATCTCTCCGCCATCTTGGCCACGCCCCCCACAATTTTATTTAAAGAACCACAGACTCATTTAGAGTTAACATATAACATATGTTAACATATAATTTTATCTAAGTTCTTTGAGCAAATAAGTAAAGTCGACAATTGGGCAAATACATTTAGAATATCAGTAAGCATTTAAGCAGAATTTTTAGAATAAGAATGGAAAATACTCATTACCCTTGGCCATAGGGCGATGACAAGAATGGTTCACCAGGAAAGAAGGATGAACCATAGATCACAGGTTTGGACTCCCAAAACTGACTGACTGTCCCGCTATCCTCCTCGGACGCAATCTCCTCCCGGGCAACTCCCGCAACGGTCTCGTTCCTTCCCCGTTCGAAGTCCAGAATGACAGTCTCTCGCAGCATCAGGCTAGAAGAAGAGAACACGTAATGTGTGCATAACGTAAGAGCAGACTCTCTTGTACCCTATTCTCTGACTCGCTACACTCAAAGTTGCAATCTTTAGTGGCAGAAATCACGCTAATTGGTCCATTGGAGGGGTGGTGATGGTCACCTCATCGCCCTCCTTGTTCGAACCGGTTTGGGGACAATAACACATGCATTAAGTCTCATGATCAACAATGTCCAAAGGTAATTCAATTTGCTAATGTATTTTGTAACAAACTCCGATGGTCACACATTAGTTCATCCTCTGTCGCTCGATTCTCTCATCCGTTCCCATGCATTTATGCTGAACTCTTGGCACGATCCTTGTGGCAGGTCAGACTGGCCTTGACATCTCTCACTCCGGGCACAGGCCGCATACACGTGACTAGAGCATTCACTCTGCTCCTGCGCGGGGGCCATTTTATTCAGTGCACGCAATCTCATCCTTTCCAGCGGCCATTTTCGAAGCACGGCCTAGCAGGCCTGAATGAAACTAATATAAGAACAAACACAACAGAAATTAAACATGGAAAATAAGCCTTTCTGTTTACCACCTGCCATTCTAAAGACCCGTGTTAGGTATTACCTAGCATAAGCGACATTTAAAGCCATTTTACTAACCATCCTCATACTTTGCCACGGTGCAATTTTACTATGCAACACAAATCATGCAATTTACTCTATTTACTACTCAAATCACAATACTCATGTTATTTTGCTTCACATTTGTAAATGAATTAGATTTTGCAATGCCAGCAAGTTGCCCACGTGTAATGTTTAATAAAAAGGTGCATTTGTTGATTAGTTCATGCGTTTCAAACGGTTAGTATCATTAATCGTTATGGGGTCATTAACTTCCATGGGGTACAAAAAAATTGTTTCCCCTGCTCCAACAATTCCCCCTTTGGTGATTTTTAACATCACCACTAAAACCTATCCCTACAAAATTTATCAGAAAATTTTTTCTTTTCCACTTGCATTTGTTATTTTAGACAATTGTTCTTTTCATCTTGTCTCTTAGACCTTTTGTACGTGTTCTTTTTAAACTCTTCCAATTCAATCTCTCCCATCTCCCGTTCTCCTCTTTCTCTTTCCTTATTTTTCTTATTTTCTCTTTTTGCTTTATTTTGTCCTTTTCTCTTTTTAATTCACACATATGCTAATCTCAATATTAATGTTATCACTACTATTAATGTCACTGGGATTAGTATTTTCCCAATTAGAGAACTGCCTATTTCGGTGAACCATTTCTTTATTGAGGAAAAACCCTTACCAAGTTTCTCCCAAGCACCTTCAACCTCCAGTGGGGCAATTTCTTTATCTAAATCAGTAATGTTCTTTATATACTTCTGTATATTCTGACTTTTATCTGGAATGTAAGTGCAACAACGTTGTACCTTAAGCATTCCACAGACTCCACCCTCTTTTGCCAAAAGAATGTCAAGGGTTAAGTCTATTTTGCATTACCATAGCTCTCATGGCAATCATTTCAGTATTTATCATCAAGAACCCTCCAGCAGTATTCGTTGATAAACGATCTACTACTGTAGACAATTTCGAATTTTGTATACATTCAAAGATACACCCACTGCTGGTATCCATGCTCCAAAAATGTCCCCTATCCTCTCTCATAAGCTTTCCCTTCTTCTACGGGTTAATGGTTTCCCTATCTCGTGAATTCCTTTCGTTCCTCTCTCCACATGAAAATGTTTTGGAAAGACCAGGCCTAGTTAGCATGTTCCATACCAGTGGTCCGGCAACCTATAATAGGCTCGGTTTCCGCAAATATAATAGATCCCTGGAAATACTGGATCTTTTCCTCCTTTAAATCCCCATCCCCCTAAAATTTTGTATGCATCTCGGCACTCACTAGAACCCACGAAATAGTTATCATACATAGTGTTATCTCTACTAATACACAATTTTCCCTGTTGGGGCCAATCTAAAACCATGGCTGCATTCGTTTCGCTCTTGTCATAACTTCCCTCTTCAAACGCCCAAGGTGGGGTTTTTGTCTTTTCTCCCGTTGCCTTTCTTTGAAACTTAACCCTTCTGTCTTCCACCATGTCTAAAAAAACTTTTTCTGCCTTTCTTAACCTACAAGTAAGGTTATGTCTAAATGCATAATCTAAGAAAAATTCTCCAAAAATCTTTCCATGTTTCACCTTTTTTAGTTCAGGGACTACGGGAACTTTAGCAAAAACAGCATCTGTGTCAGTGTAGTAATACTCTAATTTACCTGTTTTGTAAAATAAACTAGCTAAAACACTACAAGTTATTCCATACGTCAAAGGAAGGTGATGATACGTCACACCTTCTGTTACAGACGCAGGTAACTGCATACACACAACAATCTCTGACATCCATTGTCTCCACATATTCATACAAGAGTTTTGTGAAGACATTCTTGGAGAAATCAGTTATTGACTTATCCCTATGAAATTCAGTACTATCTATCAGTGTGACAGTGTCCTTTGTTAGATTTCTTGTCACTGTTCGTGTCATTCATGATTGTAGATGTATTTTCTCCAACTAATCTAAGTGGAATTATTATTGCTAAAATGAACCAAATAAGCATTAGAAAACCTGTACAATAGAAACACATTTTACACCATCTACGTAAAAACTCACATCTAGATCTGCTATTCTCAGTGTCTACCATGTTGAAATATAATCTAAATATATGTATAGAAAAAGTTTCCACAGCTCAGAATGATTTTTTTTATTTTTATTTTTATGCTGTTTTTTACCCTTTCTTTAAGTGCTGACTGGAACCAATTGCTTTTGGTGCACTTTTTGGTCTTTCAGAAATGTTCTTTGACCATATCAGTTTGTGTGTCTAGTCCGGTTTTCTTTTCTCGTTTTCAGGTTTGGCGCAGTTCACTCTCACCCACTTGTTCACAGTCTTTGTCTGGGTTTTCGTGACTGCTATCCACTTCTTTAATGTCCGGCAGTGCTATGTATACCCATTCAGGTGACTTGTATTTCAAGTTAGGTCTTTTCACTCTTTTGGGTCTCTGCAATTGTCTTTTATTTGTTTTTCTTTGTCTTTCCTGACTTATTTCATTTACTTGTTCTGCATTGTCTTTGTTCAAATTTATTAGCTTATATCTGTCATTTAATTTCGTTGGGCCAATTGTCTCCTTTTCTTGGCCTTTTCAGTTCGTTCTCATTTTCTCCTCGTTCCGCTCTCCAAGTTCTCTTTCTTGGTCCTATCCTTTGTCTTATTTCTTCTTCACTTTCTTCAGATTCTGTCTCAGATCTCACTTCACTTTCTTTAACCTTGAACTTTATGATCTGTCTCTTTGTCTGAATCAGAATTTTCTTGAGTTATTTCTATAATTTCTGGAGGAATTTCCCCATAGCTTGTACTTGGCTGTTCACCATCACGGTTTATTGGTTCAATTTCTCCTGTTTCAATATCAGTTCTTTGTTTTTCTGATTCTTTTGTTTGTCTTTCACTGCATTCAGGTTAATCTGCTTCAGATGCCGAACTGATATCTGATATTTCCAGATGTCGACTCACGGGTCGAGCTTCAGGATCTGGAACTCTGATAGTATGGCTGGCATGAATCCAATTTTTCACACCTGCACACTTCACAGCAGTCGTCACCAGAATCACTTGACGTGGCTTGTCCCAGCGTGGAACCAAGCAATTTCTTCTTCTGTGAACTTTTATGCGGACCCAGTCTCCTGGACTCAGATCATGAGCTGGTTTTCTCTCAAGAGTGGTTGCATCCGGCCCGACCTGATGAAACACAGAATGTACCAAATCAGCCAATCCTTTGCAATAGTCCAGTATGAGATCATCAGTTATAGTCAGCATTTTGTTGACGGGTACATATGCTTGTCTCATTGCTCGTCCCATTATTATCTCATGAGGACTCAGACCTGTTTTTCTGTCAGGTATGCTTCTGATGCTCATCAGCACCAATGGTAAGGCATCTGGCCATTTGAGTCCTGTGGATTGACACATTTTCCCTAACCTATTCTTTGTTTCATTTACTTGCTCTACCACTCCAGAAGCCTCTGGTCTGTCAGCACAGTGCAGCTTTTGTTGAATGTCAAGTGCTTCACATATCAATTGGATAATTTCATTCTGGAAATGCGTTCCTCCATCTGTTTCTATTGTTACTGGAAAGCCATATCTAGGAATGAATTCTCTCAGTAGGAGCTTAGCTACAGTAACTCCATCATTCCTTCTTGTCGGATAGGCCTCCACCCAACGAGAAAACAAACAGACGACCACCAGGACATACCTCAGTCTGTTACTCGGGGGCATTTCAATAAAATCTAATTGCATTCTGGTAAAAGGACCTCCTTCACGTCCTATTGTTCCCAAACTCACTACTGTCTTCCTTTCAGGATTTATCTGTTGGCATATAAGGCATCTTTGGCAAAGGCTTTCAGCTATAGCCCTAAACTTTGGGTTGTACCAGGTCTGTTTGAAAAGTCCGATTATGGCATCTCTACCTATGTGTGCCTGTCCATGGTAGATCTGTGCCATGTTAGAGATCATGCTATCAGGCATAACTGGTCTTTCATCCCTGTAAACCCAGACTTCATCTTCCTCTCTCCGTCTGCAACCTGATTTTATCCAAACTTCTTTTTCCTCATCACTTGCCTCTTCCTGCAATTGTTTGACCTCTTCCCATGTTTCAACTGGGTTAGTAAACCGCAAAGGACATGAAACCATTTCTTTTTCCCTTCTCAGATTCATTGAGGTCATATTTCGGGCACAATATTGAGCTAATTCATCAGCAAAATGGTTACCTACTGCAATGTAATCAGTTCCATTTTTGTGAGCAGAGCATTTCACCACCGCAATCTGTTTAGGCAGCTGTATCGCCTCAAGCAACTTCTTCACAAACTCACCATTCCTAATAGGAGACCCTGAGGAAGTCCGGAATCCCCTCTGGGACCAGATCTGTCCGAAATCATGGACCACTCCGAAGCCATACTGGCTATCCGTGATCACAGTAATTCGGAAATTCTTTCCCAGTTTGCACGCCCAAATCCGAGCAATCAGCTCAGCAACTTGGGCTGAACGTATTCCTCTTAAACAAGATGCTTCCATTATGGTTGCCACCGTACACACAGCATACGCAGCACTTAAAACTCAATTTGTCCTCAGGCATGACCCGTCCACAAACATCACATAATCTGACTCTTTTAAAGGTTCATCTCTAATATCAGGGCGGGGTTTTGTGCAAAATTCAAGCACATCCAAACAGTTATGATCAACGTCATCTTAGACTTCTGCATTTACTGCATCTGGCAGTGAGGTGGAAGGATTCACACTCGTGCATCTTACAATGGTTACATTGTCTGCACCCAAGATCACTTTTTCATACCTAGTCAGCCGACTATGTGTCATGAATTGTGTTTTTGTTCTGGTTAGAAGGATTTCAACTGAATGTGGGACATATACTCTCAAAAGATATCCCATCACAATGCCTTCACTCTGTTCCAGACTCACACAAGTAGCAGCTTCTGCTTTCAGACATCCAGGCAACGCTTTTGCTACCGGGTCTAAAACAGCTAAAAGATAAGCTATTGGTCGTTTCATTCTTCCATGCCTCTGCACCAATACTGAAAGTGCACATCCGTCTCTCTCACTACAATACAGCTCAAATTCTTTCTCATAATCTGGCATTCCCAATGCTGGTGCCTCACACAAACTTGTTCTCAGTTCCTCGAAAGCCTTCATTTTCTCCTCATCCAGTGCAATCAGATCTTTGACATCCCTCTTTGTCAATCGCTGTAAAGGTTTTGCAATCAATGAAAATCCACTTATCCACTGTCGGCAATAACCAACCATTCCAAGGAACATTCTCACCTCTCTTTGTGTCATTGGGGCTCTCATTCCTTTAATAATCCTTATTCTTTCTGTTGTCACTTTTCTCATCCCTTTCTCAATCTTATGACATAGGTACTGTACTTCCTGTTGACAGAATTGCAGTTTTGATGGGGACACCTTGTGTCCTCCTTCTGCCAAATGATTCAGTAAAGCAATTGTGTCCGTAACACATGCTTCACTGGTCTTTGCCACCAATAGGTCATCGATCTATTGGACCATCACAGATTTTTCAGGCATTTTCAAACTTTCTAAGGATTTCTTCAAAATTTGATTAAAATTAGAAGGACTTTCAGTATACCCTGGAGGAATTCGGCACCATGCCAAAATACGCTCTCCAAACCGAAATGCAAATAATGGCTGGCTGTCAGGGTGCAATGGAATAGAAAAGAATGCATGGCACAAATCAATAACTGTGTACCATTCTGCATCATGTGGGATTTGATACAGTATTACAGCAGGGTTTGGCACAATTGGGCAGCAAGGAATAACAATTTTGTTCACTTTTCTCAAATCCTGTACTATTCTATATGTTCCATTTGGCTTTTTCAATCCCATTATAGGAGAATTACATGGACTGCTCATTATTTCTCTCTAAATCCCTTGTTCAATCATTTTATTAATTACAGGTGTTATTCCTTCAATAATTTCTGGCGTCAATTTGTACTGCGGGGTGTTTGGGTAATTTGTTCCTTCTTTTACAGTAATTTTTATAGGATCAACTTCTCTCATTAGTCCAATATCTTCACCTGTGAAATCCCATACATCAGACCTGACTGTTTCTTTCAATTCAGCATGGATTTTCTCTGCATCTAACACAGGAAACGTATCATACATTCCTGGTTCTAGTTCTGTCATTGTCAATTTATACAGAACATCATCTGGTGTCTGGAAAGCAATACCATCTGGAGTACAGTAGATGGTACAATTCATTTTACAAAGCACATCTCGTCCTAATAAATTTACAGGACTACAATCGCACACCACAAAACGGTGCATGTCTTTGAATGGACCAATTTCCACCTCTACTGGTTTTGTAAGAGGGGTTTTAATTTGCCTGTTTGAAACGCCTACAACTTGGATGTATTCTCCTGAGAGAGGAAGGTTTGGAATTTCCACTAACCTGACAGTAGAACGGGTAGCGCTAGTGTCAACAAGGAAAGTAACATTTACACCATTCACTTTTCCATCCACAAATGGACCTGACTGATCTACCTCTAGAGTTGCGCCAAGCACGCACTCTTCTTCCTCTCCTAGGCACCGTCATAAGCTTTCATCCGATTCATCTCCATCTTGCCGTAACCAATATTGTGAAACAGCAGCTGCTCGCGGCAATTTTGTTACCTGCTCTCCTCCGTAGAATCCTGCCACTGTACTGTATCTTTGACGATTTACACTCTTTGGAAGAGGTGGTTGCAGCACCTGACACTGTTGAGTAACTACTTGCGGCTGTTGGTAACTCACCTCATTCTGCACCTGTGGATTTAATGATTGATTCTCGGTATTAACTCTCGGAGGTAATTTACACTTGTTTCTCCAGTGCCCTAATTTTCCGCAATTATGACATGGCCATTTCTTTTTAGCTTCTTCTATACTCATCTAACCTTTTCCCTTACCAATATTTGGTTTGAACTTGGTCTGTCCTGCGTCACTAGAATGATTATTCATCTGAGCTTCTTGCTTTTCTGCAACCTTTACTTGTGCCCACATTGCCTTTTCCTTGAGTTTACGCTGTCTGAACTCAATATCGTCACTGCAATATTTTGCATACCGTAGTACCTCATCTACTATGCTAGTCTGCCAACATAACATATGCTGCTTAATCATTTCACTTATCTCAGGTTTCAAACCATACACAAATCGATACACAAAATGACTCCTGTCTTTTTCACTTAAATTCTCGTATCCACTATACTGTTTAAAAGCTAAGAGTAACTTTCCATAATAAGCATGTACAGATTCTTTATTCTCCTGAGTTGTTCTATCAATCTTTACCCAGTCCGTTTCTTTTGATGGAATGTTATTTTTCAGGAATGTAATTGCCTGTTCATATTTTCTCATTACTTCTGAACTTGGGGCTCCTATTTTTGCATTTCTAGGATATTCTTCCTTCGGCCAGTCAATTGTAATTTTACACTCTTTTGTTCCTGCAGATTTATGGACAATCTCTCTTTTTTTTTTTTTTTATTCTTTTTATTAACATTGCTCATGTTCAAGTGCATTACACAGCGGTAGTTCATAATATATTCACAGGGATCACAGTTCGTCACATTTTTACATGCATGGAAATGCCGAGAAGTGATTTCAACAGTCCTCTATCCCATCCCATCTTGTACAGCTCGAAACCTTTGCCAGGGACCCCACACCTTCCGCCATTTATTCACAGATCCCCGGGACCTGTAGACCGTTTCCTCCGCCCTCTGACACCAATCCAGGTCACAGATCCACTGATCCCACGAGGGGAGCGCCTGCGCACCCCAGCACCTGGCAATATTGCGTTTAGCCACCCCTGCTGCCAGCCCCAACCAAATCTCATTATGACGTGTCCAGTCCGTGGCTCCTTTGATCATGAGCAAGAGCCACTTGGGCTCCAGTGGGACCGGGGACCGCACTACCCCTCCATCGTTTGCGTCACCCTGGTCCAAAACGGAATTATGAGTGGGCAATCCCCATAGAATGTGGTAAAAGGAGCCCTCCCCTTGACAGCCCCTCACACACAAGGGTGACAGAGTCCTACCCCAGGAGAACAGGTGGGTGCGGGGATAGTAGACCCTGTGGAGTATTTTTAACTGCACCAGGCGGAATCGTGGCCGGATCGCTACCTCGCGGGGGCTCTGCAGGGCGTCTTGCCAGTCGTCGTCATCTAGTGTTCCAATGTCTCCCTCCCATCTCGCCCGCAGGGGACCCAAGGGGTCCGGCATGTTATTAATAAGTTTTCGGTAAATCGTTGACGTGGGCTTCGTGAGAATGGGGTCGAGAAGGAGCCTGTCCTCCATAGGGGAGTACTCCGGGATGGAAGTGCCAGCACGGATGTGGGCCCGCAATGCATGTATGAGGCGCAGGTAATGGTAATGTTGGGAATCATGAAGTTGATACTCTTTTTTTCAGAGCCGCAAAGGGAACCGGGGCCCCCCCCCTTCCACACATCACCGAGATACTCAATGCCGATCAGTTTCCACCCCCTATAGCCGGATAGTCCCGTCACCTCCTTTAGCCGATCGCCCGTCCAAAGCGGGGTCTGTCCCGTTAGGGTGTTCGTCCAGCCCAAGAATTTGTTGGCCTCCCTCCAGCAGTGGAGTACCACCCCAGTGTGCGCGGGTAGATCGCGACCCCGCCCGCGGGAGTAGAGATATGGCTCACAGGTTCCTCCAACCATCGCGTGCCTATCCATTCTGTAAGCTGGCTCCGAGGTCGGCGCGTAGACCCAGTCATTGACCACCTGCAACTGAGCTGCCCAGTAATAGAGTTGCACGTCTGGGAGGGCCAGCCCCCCGTCGTACACCCCCCGCGTAAGCTTCTGCAACGCAATTCTCGGGTTGCCGCCGTCCCAAAGTAACGTCCGCAACTCCCGGGAGATACGCTTAAATGTCGCCGTCGGGACCAGGTACGGTGTGTTTTGGAGGATATATAGAAGTCTTGGCAGCGCCAGCATTTTAAAGAGCGCCACGCGCCCCATCAAGGACAAGGGCAAGGACCTCCAATGTCCACCCCCAGCCTCATCAGTTGAGGCTCCAAATTTCGGGCGAAGAACTCCCCTGTGTCTCTGGTGACGTACACTCCCAAATACCTGAATCCAGCAGTCTCCAGCGATGCCGGGCAATCCCGCGGAATGCGAGGAGGTGGACCCGACAGAGGATAAACCACCGATTTGGTCCAATTAATCGAGTAGCCAGAGTAACTACCGAAAAGGGCGAAAAGGTGGAGAGCCCGCGCCATGGACTGGTAGGGTCTGGCCATGTACAGGACAATATCGTCAGCGTATAGAGAAATACGCTCCTCCCATTCATCCGTGAATGCCAGGCCCCAAAAGGCCCTATCTCTTCTGATCCAATGAGCGAGCGGCTCCAGGGCGAGGGCAAACAGGAGCGGTGACAGGGGGCAGCCCTGCCTAGTGCCCCTATACAGGGCAAAAGCTCGCGACGTCACCCCATTGACCCTCACCCTTGCCATCGGCTGCGTGTACAGGAGTCTCACCCAGCTACCGAACACGGGGCCCAATCCCAGTCTATTCAGTACCATAAATAGGTATGGCCTTTCGATGCTATCGAAGGCCATTGAGGCGTCCAGCGCCATCAATGCCGTCTGCGTATGTCCCACGTCTTTAGTCATGTGCAGAATACCATAGAGCCTCCGCAGGTTGTGCCGAGTGCTCCTGTGGGGCATAAAACCCGACTGGTCTACATGCACGAGGTCGGGCAGTACAGATAGCAGTCTTGTCGCTAAGACCTTGGCCAACACCTTCGCCTCCACGTTCAGGAGGGAGATAGGCCGATAGGATGAGCAACAGTCCGCCGGTTTTCCGGCTTTATGAATAACCACAATTGTGGCCTCTCTCTGGTCTGGCGGAAGCACGCCTACCTCCCGTGCCTCAAGGAACATACGTCGCATGGGCTCCAGTACCACACTCGCCTGTTTCTTATAGATTTCGACCGGGAGTCCGTTGGGTCCCTGCGCCTTGCCGGCCTGGAGGGCGTTAGGGGCTTCTCCCAGCTCTGCTCTTGTGAGGTCTGCATCCAGACACTCAGTTTGTTCCTGGGATAGCATAGGCAACGCAAAGTCTTGCAGGAATTCCTCACAGTCTCTCTCGGTTCTGGTACACACTGGGGTATACACTCCTTCATAGTAGGACGCAAAAGCCTCCGCTATGGCCGCACTCGTGGAGGCCAGGGCACCCGAACCATCCTGCACCTCCGTAACCCAGGAACGCTCCCTGTCCCGACGCTCCAGCCACGCAAGAAGCTTCATACTCTTGTCAACTGCATCATATATCCGATGCTGCGTGGCAAGGAGTAGGCACGTGCCTCCCCTCCGCTAGCGAGCGAAGTTCCCTGTGCTTCAGGGCCAAAGCATGATTGCGCTCCGGCGAGGGCGATGCACCTGCCTCTCGCTCCAGGGACTCGATTTCGCGCTCCAGCTGTTGAATCTGCAGCGATTCCTCTTTCTTCTGGGCACCGATCAAAGCCTGGGCCTGTCCCCTCAGGACTGCCTTGTACGCCTCCCACAACGTTAGCTGGGAGGTAACCGACCCTGATTGTCGGAGAAATAATTCTCGGAGCCCTCCCGAAGCTTATCAGTAATCGAAGTGTCAGTTAACCGCCACGGATCTATTCGCGGGAATGCGGCCCTGTTCACCACCGTCCCCCGAAGGGTAACACCCACCGGAGAGTGGTCCGATATGCCTCGCGCCATAATACTCGGGTCTACAAAATCTCCCAACTGATCCCCCGCGTGAAAATATAGTCCAACCTCGAAAAGGAGCCATGTCTGGCCGAATAAAAGGTGTAGAGTCTGCGGGCTGGGAAGCGAAGTTCGCCATATGTCGCATAGGCCCATTGCAGCCGTGAAGCCCCGCAGGCCCGCCTCCCCTCCGCTGCCTCGTCTGTCGCCTGACCGGTCTAGTTCGACGTCCATTACCGCGTTGGTGTCGCCCCCAGGATCAAAGTGCCGTTGGGGAGGTTCGCCAAATGTGTCCCCAGTTTCTTGTAAAGTGTAGCATGCAGGCCGGGCGGGATGTAACAGGAGCACAGGAGCACCGTACGCCCTTCCCATCTCACCGCCACCGCCACGAAGCACCCAGCGTCCTCCATCCAGGAATTTAAGACAGTTATTGGCAAACTCCTACGGACCAATATCCCCACCCCCTCGAGCCGGACGTGAATCCGGAGTGGGCTACCATCTTGTACCCGAACCTATCTAAGGCCCTGCAATTATTACCCCGGAGGTGGGTTTCCTGCAGGAGCACCACATCTGGAGAATGGCGTTTCAAGTGCTGCAGTACTAGAGTTCTCTTGATCTTGTTGCCCATCCCATTGACATTCCATGTCCATATTTTAATCTTAGCCTGATTCCCCCATCCCCACTGTGAATCCACATCCTCAACGGATTTCCACCCTGCCACTGCGCAGTGCCCTCACAATACCACAGCATTAACATAGATATATTGACATGAGCTAAACTTAAACTTCCCATCAACCCCATCCCACCCCCCCCAGTATGTCCCCCCCCTCCCTGCTAAGTGGGCCCCCAACCCCCCACCTTAAAAACTTGCAGAGTGCCTGTCGCCCAAATAGTCCCATTTCAACTAACTGAGGGAACGTAAGCCCACAACTCGCAGAAACTGGCACAACTGACTGTCGGATTTCCACCCCTTTAAACAAGAAATTAGCCCCCCCCCTCCCCCCCCTCTCCCAAACCCCAGCGGGCCAACGCCTAGAGCCCTATGGACGAGCAATCCACGTCAGCCAGCGCGGTCACTCACAGTCACGGAGATGTTCAAAATCTTTGTGCAGCCTGACTAGTGGCCCCCAGCCCATCAGGGCCCAAGAGACGTGCGCCATTGCCCGCCTCCCCATGTGTAGCCCTCCATGCGGCTTGTGTCCCCATCAGTCCTCCGGTGGCGGACGTTCACGCTCCTGACTCCCTCGGATTTATGGACAATCTCAAACAATCCATCCAGATCTTCCCACAATACCTTTGAAACCTTTACAAACCTTTCTACCCGTCTATACCACTCTACAGGCTTTTCTCTCAATCTTGGAAAATCATTTGTAAATGACAATATATCTTGTCTGGACCATGGGACGTGTACATAACCTCCTCCTGGAATTTCTCTCATTGGACATTCTACTACCGTTGGTTCTTTCTCTTTTACTGGAAAAGCCAATGATGCTTTATCAGTTGTTCCCTCTTTTCTCCTTATCCACCTACTTCTCCACTTGTCCACATCTCCCCATTTTCTCAATAAAACAATTAGTTCTTTTATCTGTTAGTCGTCCTGAAGTGTTCAGATTTTCTATGTCCTTTTCACTAAAATCTACCCTGTACGGTTTCTGCAATCCTCTAATTTTTGCAAATTCTACTCCTAGTTCGTTCGCTGTTTCTTCCAATTTTTCATGCAAGTTCCTAGCTCTCCAAGTGATGCTTTTACACATAAACATTAATTCATCATCGTGATAGGACTTCAATCGATCTGTACCAATAGTCCCTGGAATCAATTCCTCCATATCTATCTTTAATCTGACCACATCCAAAGGTTGTGGTTCGGCATCTTTTTTCTGCAAACTCCTCATCCAATCATTTAATTTCTCTGCAGTCGGACCCACAGGGGTTTTTGTTAATTCTACCCTGTTTACACTTCTCTCCGGGGTTTCAGTTGCTGACTCAGCTCCCATAGGAGTCTTATTTATCGGACTCTCATTAATTGTCAAATTTACAGGTGGACTTGACCTAAATGGACCAACAGGATCTTTTGTCTCTCTATTTTCTGGAATTATTCCTTCTTTTACTTTTTGCATACTAGAATTTAATGGAATTATTAAGGAATGTTCGTCTATCTTTTGATTTTCAAATACTGGTGTTACTGGCACACTCACAGCTTCCATATTCTTCGTCAGTTCTCTTATCTTTTCAGTCAACTCTTGTGGTTCTGGCTAGTTCGGCCGTATTACCATTATGTCACAGTCTGTGGTGTTTCTGATCTATTAAATGGACTATTTATTTCAGAAATTTGTTCAGGGCTTTAATTTACTACAGTTCTCATTGGCGGTGCATTGGTGTCACCACCACAGAATCCTGTTGATACGGAAGGGGTCTTTTATTTAAAATGTCCTCCAGCAACTCATCCTCAGTGTCGCTAACTCCATACCCATATTTCTCTGGTACTGCATGCTTCTTTTTCTCCGTTACACTTTTTCCCTGTAAATTCTTCAACTGTTCTGGTAGGAAACATACCATCCGTCATATTAGCATACCGCCATCGTCTCATCCTGTCTTCATGACTCACACCCCATACTCTTCCGTGAATAAAATTATAATTCTTTGCAACTCTGTATCTTTCCCTTTCGTACATCTCATCTTCCCATTCACCTAAGGCTTCAAACTGTGTCGGTCTAGGTCTCGGTTCAAGTCACATCATTTTTTCTCTCAAATTTCGAAGCACAGCTGTGCTAAACGAACCATTTTCCGGAAATGCTAATACTCCATCGTCTTTGGTATACTTCGCCCAATTTTCCAACCAAATACAAGTATGATAGCCATATTTCGCCATCATATAAGATGCTGGTGTTTTCGGCGGAGGAAGTACTTCTCCTTCCCTAGTCACAACCTTTATCTTTCTTAAAAAGATTTTTACGCTTCGCAAACCATGACGGTTTCTCTCTATCACGTTCATTGTAATAAGCCATATTTCACTGTTTTTCCCAAACTAATTCACACAATTCTTCACTAATCGGTTCTTTCTACCGCTCGGCTATTCCGACCTATCACAGCGCGTCTCTCACCAACGCACCAATCTGAAAGCTCTACGTCACTCTCACACTAACCTATTCCAGCGCGTCTCACACTAACGCACCAATCAGGAAACTCTTCGTTCTTCCACAACTGGCCAATACCAGCGCGGTTCTTGTTGACGTCCGCTCTACTCCTGCTTCTACTGACCCCTCCTTTACAAAATTTATCGGCACTTTTCTTAACTTTTCTTTTCGACTAAATCGATTAGTTACAACGTAAAACACATTACCATTGTCTGTTTCTCTAAACCAAGGAGAGTTTATTCTCATTTACAAGAATACTGTTTCGTTCGATAAGTGTAGCACTTCTCTCTACCTTACCCTTCTCTCAAGCAAGAGGTGAACCCGTTTCTCTGGGGCTAAAACACATGTGGAGACTACACTGCTCCTGAGAATTAAGGCCAAAGTTTCACAAGATAACCTGTTGCTATTTCACTCAAATGCAATTCATACGTGAAATTTCCCTAAAATAACAGTCTTGTGTTATCACCAAATTTGAAATCGGACCATGCACAATTCCATGTGACTTCTCTTGCCACGTGTCCACTTCTACTTCCCGGAAGCTTCAAAATTCTGACTACACATAACGTAATACAAACTCAACATATAATGTTAGTCATGAAAAATCAATAATCACCAAACTAATCTATAGAAACCATAACTCTGCTACCAAGAAATCTGATCCAGCGCGGCTAATATAAATTTTCCTTACAACACTAATCCAGGAAAACACCTACACAACCTCAATCATATAAAACCTATGTCGGTGGGGCCCATAACACCGCATACATTCATTCATTCAATTTTCTGGATCAAACGCTAAGGAAAATGAGCTGCTGGACAAACGGGGTACCTTATTAAAATGACAATTATAGCTTACACATTATATACATTAACTTATTGATCCTCTCAGTTTTAAACATCAAGGTACTCTGCTATTTGGTCGATGGACCAACTAGTAGAATCAGTTGATGGTGATTAAGTCCAGCTCAATCCCAGTTAAAACCTTTAACATTTTATTAATCACAATTTTATTTAAAGAACCACAGACTCATTTAGAGTTAACATAGAACATATGTTAACATATAATTTTATCTAAATTCTTTGAGCAAATAAGTAAAGTTCACAATTAGGCCAATACATTTTAGAATATCAGTAAGCATTTAAGCAGAATTTTTAGAATAAGAATGGAAAATACTCATTACCCTTGGTCATAGGGCGATGACGAGAATGGTTCACCAGGAAAGAAGGATGAACCGCAGATCAAAGGTTTAGACTCCCAAAACTGACTGTCCCGCTAACCTCCTCGGACGCAATCTCCTCCCGGGCAACTCCCGTAACGGTCTCGTTCCTTCCCCAGTCAAAGTTCGAAGTCCAGAATGACAGAGTCTCTCGCAGCATCAGGATAGAAGAAGAGAACACGTAATGTGTGCATAACGTAAGAGCAGACTCTCTTATACCCTATTCTCTGACTCGCTACACTCAAAGTTGCAATCTTTAGTGGCAGAAATCACGCTAATTGGTCCATTGGAGGGGTGGTGATGGTCACCTCATCGCCCTCCTTGTTCGAACCGGTTTGGGGACAATAACGCATGCATTAAGTCTCATAATCAACAATGTCCAAAGGTAATTCAATTTGCTAATGTATTTTGTAACAAACTCCGATGGTCACACATTAGTTCATCCTCTGTCGCTTGATTCTCTCCGTTCCCATGCATTTATGCTGAACTCTTGGCACGATCCTTGTGGCAGGTCAGACTGGCCTTGACATCTCTCACTCCGGGCACAGGCTGCATACACGTGACTAGAGCATTCACTCTGCTCCTGTGCGGGGGCCATTTTATTCAGTGCACGCAATTTCATCCTTTCCAGCGGCCATTTTCGAAGCACGGCCTAGCAGGCCTGAATGAAACTAATATAAGAACAAACGCAACAGAAATTAAACATGGAAAATAAGCCTTTCTGTTTACCACCCACCATTCTTAAGACCCGTGTTAGGTATTACCTAGCATAAGCGACATTTAAAACCATTTTACTTACCATCTGCATACTTTGCCACGGTGCAATTTTACTACGCAACACAAATCATGCAATTTACTCTATTTACTACTCAAATCACAATACTCATGTTATTTTGCTTCACATTTGTAAATGAATTCGATTTCGCAATGCCAGCAAGTTGCCCACGTGTAATGTTTAATAAAAAGGTGCATTTGTTGATTAGTTCATGCGTTTCAAACGGTTAGTATCATTAATCGTTACGGGGTCATTAACTTCCAAGGGGTACAAAAAATATTTTATTTCCCCTGCTCCATCAACTGCAACAGCTACAGGTTAGCCACCGCTTTGGGAGATAACTGCTATGTAGTCTATACACAAGCATATGATCTACAGCTCATATGCCTCGAACGGACAATGCTACTTATCCAGTATGCATCTGTTCTTGGCATATTGAGCTGTAGAGTCATATGCGCCCACCCGCCTCCCTTTACCTGTTGCAGTAATATCTTAATTAGATACTATATACATGGACATCTCTCTTTACTACTATTACTAACTCCATCATCACCCTTCATGGCAAAACAATCTAAGGATGGAGTCGATGCCCATGCGCACTATCACTGAAAGGAGTAGTCGCCTACCTCGTGACTGAAAAGACTTCTTCTAACAAAAACAAAGTGCAAACATCCGGACCCGACACTAGATGTGATCTATGCACAAGCATATGACTCTACAGCTCTATATGCCAAGAACAGATGCATACTGGGTAAGTAGCAACAACAATTGGTCTTAAGTTCAGTCTTTGAGGGTGTCAATTCATTTGCTGACTGAGTGTGTACAACAAATGCTTAACACTGTCCTCTGATAAAGCCTTACTGCTCGACCACACTACCACAAATAGAGAGTGAGGTGCTATCTACTTTTACCTCTGCCTACCTTTGGGGTTCCACTGGACTCTGTGCACACTATACCTCACTTTGGTATAGGGTATACAGATCCAGCTTTCTACAACTTGCTCATGACTTCAGTGAAGATTCCCATGAAGGATTACAGTTAACACTTCCTTTGGAAAGCTTCTGTATTGAGGATATATGAGTACCTGCAAGTATCAAAAGTACCAGTTTTGGAGAAAAATACTTCCGGCTTTATTTCTGTATGCTTATATCTTGGTTTCCACATTTAGACAGGCAGATCCATGTTGTAAAGACCCTTCTGCTAGAAATATTCATTCTCCGCTCTGGCCTTATGCTCTTCTCCACTTTGTGCTTGCAGGCCAAGTGAACCTCGTCCATCCCCTCCTCCTCCCATTGCTGTGCCTATTGCTGACGAGCTTCAGAATGGATTGGTAAGAGTCTGTTTTATCTCTGCAGGAAATAAGAATTTGAGATACAGGAGTTCCTTGAACTCTGCATTGATCTAAGGTGACTTTGGTATGACTCTTACAGACTCCAAGGCGTGGATGATATTGAACCTCCACTACATCACAGGCTGTAGTAATTAGGTTGAAGTTCTACAAGACAGCCTTTTGCTTGGGGGTTTTGGGGCGGGGGAGCAGTGTCCCCATGATTTGTTTGTATAATTGTTATTGGAAGCTTGCCCATCTACTTGAACTGATCTCTTCTTGTGATGGATGAGTGCAGGACCTGCATATATAGCATGGTAAGATACTAGCGGCAGGCTCAGGATGGTAGCTGGCTCATGCAGGTGGAAGGCAGCCTTTTCAGGGACACCATCAACCCTGTCTAGCAGGCAAGGGAATGCAGCCTAACAGGGAGGCATAAAGTGGGCAGGATGTTGGGAATTCAAAGGATACCGTCAAGGCAATCCCACAATGCCATGCTCACTATATAATGACACTAGAGTACAGACCCGAGGCAGGGCCTCAGACTGCGGGAAATGGGGCTCGGACAGAGGGGCTAGATCAGTGTAAACTGTGCAATGGGTCTCGGACTGACAGGCTAGACCAGTGTAAACGGAGTGCAGTGGGGCTCGGACTGAAGGGCTAGACAAGTGTAAACTGAGTGCAATGGGGCTTTTACTAAAGGGCTAGACCAGTGTAAATAGAATGATATGGAGCTCAGACTGAAGGGCTAGACCAGTGTAAACGGAGTGCAGTGGGGCTCGGAGTGAAGACCTAGACGAGTGTAAACGGAGTGCAGTGGGGCTCGGACTGAAGGGCTAGACCAGTGTAAACGGAGTGCAGTGGGACTCGGACTGAAGGGCTAGAACAGTGTGCAGTGGTGCTCGGAGTGAAGAACTAGACCAGTGTAAGTAGAATGATATGGAGCTCGGACTGAAGAGCTAGATTAGTGTAAAGAGTGCAGACACTTTCTGTTCAGGCCGTGGATGATAGCAGACCAGCTATGTTTCAGAATGTCTTAACTCTTATCTTAATCTGTATGTTTATATAACATTGAATGAATATGCAATGTTAATATTACCACTGCAAAACGTTATACATTCGTTTTCTAGAAGTAGGATGTAAACTGGTGGTCTAGCCAGTTAGTAAATGTTTTAACAAATTGATTTCCAAAAATTGGATAAACATTTGCCAACACTTTTGAATAAATCTCCGGCACAGTTTATTAAAGCTGTGCCATCCTGCGCTTGTATTTTCTGGGCATCCCATTTTTTTCACCTGAGTGATCTCGCAGTCATTCTCAGTATCACTTTGGTTTTGTCATTGGTGTTATGCCCTGATGTGTACTTTCTGATTGTGTCTCTATTGCCCTCAACCCAGTATGACCTTTAGTTCAGGATCACAGTTCTTTTATCTGTAACTCCTTGGATGCCCTGTATACCATGAAGCTGCATTCTGATCCGTTCACATATGGAGTTGGCTTTGACGAAAGCCGAGGTATGTCCCTATTGGGAATTGGGAAAAACACAGAAAACTTTCCAGTTATTCTCCAAGCAGGGGGAACATATCTACTACCACCCTCCACTCCCTCTCAAGATCAGTTGCTACAGGTTTCATTAGGTGGCTGCAAGCTGGTATGTTCAAGATGTGCTTAACTAACCTTCCCAAAAGAAATCATCATTTTGCCATTCATACTGTCAATGTATACAGTCTTGTGGTGTCTTGTGGTGTTGATTCATCTCCCAGATATGATGAAAGCATCTGACCCCAGTTATCGGGTTGTCACCCCAAAGGGCTTGCATGCAAAAAGTCTTGTGCCCCTGAATTATTAATAGACTGCCACCTCTACCACTCACAGCTGGTAGCCACCCTCAAGCAGAATGGGGGTACAGTTTTGACACCTCAGTCTGAATACCGCTCTGATGACAAGTCGAAATGTTAACACTTTACTGCTGCTCAAAGTGATCTTATGTTTTGCTCTAATTCTCCCTCATTGGTACCCTGGTTCTTAGTTTTGGCTACTGGTCTGCCCAATCTACCCCTCATGGTGGCTCGTTTTTCCAGTACTGAACGCCCAGTAGCCACTGCTTTTGCTAATGATCCCCAGAAGGTAGTGTCTGTGCATAACCTTTTGAGACCTTGACAGTGTAGTGCCTTGCTGCTGCTACCACCACCACCTCCACCACCTCCAACACTGTCCCTGTCACGAACTCCAACCTCGCCTTTCTCACCGACGTAACCACTACCTCCGCTATCATCCTCACTGCCACCAACTGGGTCACCTTAACCATCACCACTACTTGCACCGCCACTGCAGCTAGTGGTACTGCACCGCCACAATATTCTCGTAGATTTGTAAGAGTGTTGTGTGTGGATGTGTAGGAAAAAGATTGATCTGGGCGTGTGTGTGAGAGATTACCTTCGATTTACTGAAGGAAGACGGCACTCTTTGATCAAGTACCCACATTCTTTTGATGTACCTGCACTCTTTTTCACATTTCAAGTAGTGGTGGTACCCCACTGCGCTTAGGGTGCAAGCAGTGGAAGAGATGCAGCTGTCATTTAAACTAAGAGCTTGGCATAGACAGATTGCTTGTGTTTCAGGAGGCCCTGGGGGTCTGGGCTGAGCCAACACTCCAATGCAGAGTAAATCTAGGCCTTTAAGACCTTGGGGATCCGGACTGTGCAAGCATTCCAATGTAGACTGAATTCAGGTTTTCTTGAGACCTGGGGGTCTGGACTGAGCCATCATTGGATTCCTGAGTTCAGGCCTTTAAGGGGAACTTATGGTTGTGAGACTGAGGTAACAGCAAAGTGTAAACCTATTGTAGATAGTTAAGGTGGCCTCCGGTTCTGAGCAAGGTAACAATGTGGTGTAACCTGAATGCAAACTTTTCTAGATTAGTGACGAGGTATTATCATTTGAGTTTATTTGCCTGGTTAACGTGTAATCTTTTTTTTTTTTCCATTAGAGTGAAGAGGAGGCCTTACAAAGAGCCCTGGAAATGTCCCTTGCTGAGTCTGCGACCTCCACCCCCGTACCCAGGTAACTCTTCTTTCTGCTCCTATGTCTCCACTTTGTGCAAGAAATGGCTATGAAACCCAAGGGTACCAGCTCCTCTCCATGTATGTGTGCGGATGTTTGATTCTTGTGGCCTTCACTGCTCAAAGAAAGACTTAACTCCACCTACAGACCAGCAGGCTCTCTGTGTCCCCTTTAACTGCATCCCTTCCCACCTGCGCACTCTCATTCATTGTTGCAAGTTGTTCTCTTGTCCTAGTGAGTAATGACCGGTCACATGATTTCAGTTCACAGGAAGAAGAGGATCTGGCTCTTGCTCGGGCTTTGTCCGCCAGTGCAGAAGAATATCGGAGACAGCAGCAGGTGAGTACACTGTGTGCAAAGCGGATGAGTCTATTGTGAAAGGTTTGAGAAGGTGGGGAGTGTACCAGTGTCAGTCAAGTACTGTATGTGTGCCTCTGTCGCTGTGGGAGTACTGTGGGTGTCCGCATCAGTGTAACTAGTATGTGTTGGGCAGAAGATTGCCATGCGTGCCAGGAGCAAATTAGTATGCGTACAGCGTTCCTTGCAGGTGGAGTTTACTCTTAACAAAACGTATGTCTGGGAATTTCTAGCACAAAGTTCAGAAACCTGGAGGAGAGGAGCTATAGGACACGACCTCCCTTCAATACAAATGTCACCTACAGTGTCCTACACGTATAGACACATCAGCGGAGTGTTTTATATTTCTGTAAAGTGGAACTCTATCTTCAGTCAGGACATTACTTGGTGTTGTTTACAAGACCCTCACACACCCTATTTGTGTCATGCTTCATCATCTGGTCCCTAAAAACCAGGATGGGCTCAACCATATTCCAGGGAGGATAATTTCTCCTGCTGGGGTCCTGTCCTGAAAAATACAAAGAAAACAGAGATTACTTCGCCTCATAAACCAAGGTCTTGGTAGTGAGCATGCCTTTAACTTTACACAGCAACTTTCTCTTTGGATAGAAACCCACTCTGTGGCACTTACAACAAAGCAGTGTACTCTGCCTTTACACAGGGTTACTCTTTAAATGCTTCTATCTTGAATGGGCATGTTCATGCAAAAGGAGTACTATATCATAACGTGACTAGTCGACATTACAGACGTGTAGTAATTTACTGTTTGATACGCCTTGCTTTCACCAGCTCCAGTAAAAATGTTGCAAGACTCTGACTTCATGTGTTGGACCCCCCTCCCCCCAGCAGACCGACCACTCTGTCTAGCCAAGGCTGACGTGGCAGCTTTTACCTGTGACAGGAGCACTCACCAGCTATATGTAGTCAATTTTACTTAATGGTGCTGGAGATTTTCTAGTCCATCAGCTATAACCGATTGATACCTGATCAAAGAATCCATGTTTAATCTTTTATATAGATAAAGTATTACTGAGACCAGGCCCCCTACTCTCTAGGTTGTTACATTATTTCTTACCTAGAAATACCTCTTCCTTTATTTTGATAATGTGTTTCATCTGTGGAACCTCTTCACTGCGTGAAGGGTTCTAGGGACCTTTATTGAGAAGAATGATTACCTTTCAGTCAGCTCGGTTTCATTGCCTCTGCTTGCTGTACCTGTGTCAGAGCTGGTGCCAGTGTTGTAGACATTATGCAAAGCGGCTGCAAGTCTGCCTTAAAGGGCCAGTGCAGTCCAAAGGACTAGGCTGTGTCCTCCTTCGCCCAAGAACACAAGCAATCACAGGTGTAACCTTTCTTGCAAGGTTTGAAAAGATGGACTCCATTCTCCCCACCTTCTAGGCTCCGAACTTTTGGTCTGATTTAGAGTTTTGCGGACGGGTTACTTGGTCACAAACGCGGCGGCTATCCCGTCTGCCTTATCAGTGCGTTATATCCTATGGCTCTTGTAGTAATGTCTGTTGCGTTTTGTGTCCGAGTCGCCTGTAGGTCAAACTTCAAATCATGCCGTAAATGTTCTGTTTACTTAAATGTAATGAAACTGTTAGTCGGACTTATATGGAATATCGAAGTACTCATGGGGTTGTTTTGAGCCCGTACATAAATCACCCTTTAACCGTACATCACGGAATACCAGATTTCATGTGACTATCACCTCTACATGAAGAGTCTTGACATATGTGCTTTCACAACGGATAAGAATTCTACAAATCTAGGTTACTTTATCAGGCAATACCAGTCGTGTATTGGGAGATACACTGGCCTTTCTGGCACACCTCTTGTATAATCTGCAATTAAGAAGCATTGCCACGATGTCAGGGGAGTATAACTGCATATGTGGAAGTCCATCCTTTCCTGCTCCAAGCTCTGGTTAGTTTCAGATACTGGAATGGAGGTTTTAGTTGTTTAGGGCTGTCTGAAATCCTTTTTCATGATTAGATACTTATCCTTCAAGATAATTGTGGAGGTTTGTAACATTTTTGAGAAAATTAGTGTGGTTCTCCTGTTTGGCTATCTTCTTAATTTGTGTAACTTCCTTTACATACCAACCTCTATATAGGGTAAAAAATCCTTCTTCAAAAGAAACTAAGTTTGAAATACAGCATTTCAAAATGAAGACCTGTACAGAGAGGACATTTGCGAACAGCTCTATCCCCCCAATTTTATTGTCACCGGGAAACGTTGCTGTTTTTAAAAAAACACTGCATTGCTGGATGTTTCTTCAAAAGTTGTGAATATAATGAACAAGCCCATCATGGGGAACACAAACGCATTTTGATTGCAACAGGCAGGGACACAGCACAAAAATCCAGCAGTAATTCATTCTTAATGTATCAGGATTTGGTGCCTAAAAAATCTCCACAAAAACCAATTTATACGTTGGACTTCGTAGTGTATAGCGTCTATTCCACCTACCGCTGTTCTGTTATTTCGCATATTTTAGTCAGTCGCTGAATCATTCCGCGATCTTAAAGGAGTCTGTTTTACTCTGTGGAAAACGCACTCCCCTCTACACACCTCTGTGATTTAAATAGTATTGTACTCCTCCATCTAGAGTAATGTTTTTTTATATAGTGTGGACATGGCCCTGCAGGTGACAGTGCGTGAAGTACATGACAGCAGTTTCTTATATCAGATTTATGCAGCAATAGTGATTGGATGTATGTATGACAAGAATTGTAGAAAAATGTTACAGCATCATACTGTATAAAAGATAAAAAAAATTGGGTGGAGTATGAGCATGTTTGCCGAATAGACATTTAAAAAAAAAAATTGCAGTGTTTGAGATCCCGAAAATCATATTTGGAAATGGCCCTGAAATAGTGTGTTCAGTTTCTTTTTGCTTGTTTTTAAAAAAAATGTAATACACGTCATAGGATACGCTTGTCCTTCTCGCTGGTGGAATGGAGTCGGTGAAGGATTGTTTTAGAATTTTCCACTTCTTAAATACAGGTGTTTTAAGGATCCTATTATCTTGGCTTTTCTGAAGTCACCCACCAGAAATGCCAAGCTTCTGGGTGAGGTAGTTTAGGTATTCCAAGAAATAGAGTTTTATGTGTGATGCATGCAAGCTTACAGTTGTGTCCATCAAGGTGGGTCTCATAACATGTTTCGTTTCATATTATTTCAAATCAAGATAGAGACCAGTTTAGTCTAGTGACTGGCTGAGGCTTCAGGGAGTCCAGTGACTGGCTGGGGCTTCAGGGAGTCCAGTGACTGGCTGGGGCTTCAGGGAGTCCAGTGACTGGCTGGGGCTTCAGGGAGTCCAGTGACTGGCTGGGGCTTCAGGGAGTCCAGTGACTGGCTGGGGCTTCAGGGATTCCAGTGACTGGCTGGGGCTTCAGGGAGTCCAGTGACTGGCTGGGGCTTCAGGAGGTGCAATGGATGACTGATTGATCAGTGTGACACTTGAATAAGCGTGGTCATGTGGGGTTAAAGGTTCAGGCACAATACGTTAGTGGCAGGGAGAGGAGTACAGGAGTTGGCAGAGAGGTCTGATTGTATTTTGTGGATGACCGGCTGAGGGTGATGGCGAGTGTATGAGTGCAGTAGAATAGTGACTGCGTGAGGCTGGGTATAGTGGATGGCAGATTGGAGACCAGTGTGTTGGGACATTAGATTGGCAAGAGGATGAAGTAGGCTCACAGTAGGTATAGCGGATAGCAGTGTGGGGGAAGCAGATTGGCGAGTGGATGAAGTAGGTATAGCGAATAGGAGTGTGGGGGCAGTAGATTGGCGAGTGGATGAAGTGGGTATAGCGGATAGGAGTGTGGGGGCAGTAGATTGGTGAGTGGATGAAGTAGGTATAGTAGATAGCAGTGTGGGGGCAGTAGATTGGCAAGCAGGTGAAGTAGGTATAGTAGATAGCAGTGTGGGGACAGTAGATTGGCAAGCAGGTGAAGTAGGTATAGTGGATAGCAGTGTGGGGACAGTAGATTGGTGAGTGGATGAAGTAGGTATAGTAGATAGCAGTGTGGGGGCAGTAGATTAGTGAGTGGATGAAGTAGGTATAGCGGATAGCAGTGTGGGGGCAGTAGATTGGCGAGCGGGTGAAGTGAGTGTAGTAGATAGCAGTGTGGGGGCAGTAGACTGGCGAGTGGATGACGTAGGTATAGTGGATAGCAGTGTGGGGGCAGTAGATTGGCGAGTGGATGACGTAGGTATAGTGGATAGCAGTGTGGGGGCAGTAGATTGGCGAGTGGATGACGTAGGTATAGTGGATAGCAGTGTGGGGGCAGTAGATTGGCGAGTGGATGACGTAGGTATAGTGGATAGCAGTGTGGGGGCAGTAGATTGGCGAGTGGATGAAGTAGGTATAGCGGATAGCAGTGTGGGGGCAGTAGATTGGCGAGTGGATGAAGTAGGTATAGCGGATAGCAGTGTGGGGGCAGTAGATTGGCGAGTGGATGAAGTAGGTATAGCGGATAGCAGTGTGGGGGCAGTAGATTGGCGAGCGGGTGAAGTGAGTGTAGTAGATAGCAGTGTGGGGGCAGTAGATTGGCGAGCGGGTGAAGTGAGTGTAGTAGCAGTGTGGGGGCAGTAGACTGGCGAGTGGATGACGTAGGTATAGTGGATAGCAGTGTGGGGGCAGTAGATTGGCGAGTGGATGACGTAGGTATAGTGGATAGCAGTGTGGGGGCAGTAGACTGGCGAGTGGATGACGTAGGTATAGTGGATAGCAGTGTGGGGGCAGTAGATTGGCGAGTGGATGACGTAGGTATAGTGGATAGCAGTGTGGGGGCAGTAGATTGGCGAGTGGATGACGTAGGTATAGTGGATAGCAGTGTGGGGACAGTAGATTGGCAAGCAGGTGAAGTAGGTATAGTGGATAGCAGTGTGGGGACAGTAGATTGGCAAGCAGGTGAAGTAAGTATAGTAGATAGCAGTGTGGGGGCAGTAGATTAGTGAGTGGATGGAGTAGGGATAGCGGATAGCAGTGTGGGGGCAGTAGATTGGCGAGCGGGTGAAGTGAGTGTAGTAGATAGCAGTGTGGGGGCAGTAGACTGGCGAGTGGAAGACGTAGGTATAGTGGATAGCAGTGTGGGGGCAGTAGATTGGCGAGTGGATGACGTAGGTATAGTGGATAGCAGTGTGGGGGCAGTAGATTGGCGAGTGGATGACGTAGGTATAGTGGATAGCAGTGTGGGGGCAGTAGATTGGCGAGTGGATGACGTAGGTATAGTGGATAGCAGTGTGGGGGCAGTAGATTGGCGAGTGGATGAAGTAGGTATAGCGGATAGCAGTGTGGGGGCAGTAGATTGGCGAGTGGATGAAGTAGGTATAGCGGATAGCAGTGTGGGGGCAGTAGATTGGCGAGTGGATGAAGTAGGTATAGCGGATAGCAGTGTGGGGGCAGTAGATTAGCGAGCGGGTGAAGTGGGTGTAGTAGATAGCAGTGTGGGGGCAGTAGATTGGCGAGCGGGTGAAGTGAGTGTAGTAGATAGCAGTGTGGGGGCAGTAGACTGGCGAGTGGATGACGTAGGTATAGTGGATAGCAGTGTGGGGGCAGTAGATTGGCGAGTGGATGACGTAGGTATAGTGGATAGCGGTGTGGGGGCAGTAGACTGGCGAGTGGATGACGTAGGTATAGTGGATAGCAGTGTGGGGGCAGTAGATTGGCGAGTGGATGACGTAGGTATAGTGGATAGCAGTGTGGGGGCAGTAGATTGGCGAGTGGATGACGTAGGTATAGTGGATAGCAGTGTGGGGGCAGTAGATTGGCGAGTGGATGACGTAGGTATAGTGGATAGCAGTGCAGGGGGCAGTAGATTGGTTCATAGATGTCCGTTCAGGATGATCATTAGAGGTCACGATGGATATGTGGCTTAGGGAGGTCAGTCATTTGAGTAGGTGGATCAGTGCGTCATTGTGCCTGGTGCAGGAAGTACAGAACCAAAAGAGTTTTGAGCCGGTGCATACAATATGTCAGTGTGTTAAGGACATGTGGGTATAAAATTTCACTTTCAGGTCATATTGGGTCTAGGACATCAGTCTTTTAGCCTGTTGCTTACAGGAGGCGTATGTGTTAGTCTGGTGTGTCCAGAATGTCCAAATAAACAGACCTTCTGGTCTCCCAACAACCTTGTGTGATGGTGGGTGGGACAGGTAGGTGTCGTACATTTATGAGTGCTGAGAAGTACCTGGGTTGTGCAGGTTGGTATGCAGGGTGCAGGTTACAGCATGCACGCGGGAGGATATGTGGTGGGGCATTCACTCGCTTCTTTCTGTTTTAGCTGCCATGGAGCTTAGCCCAAATAAGTCTTTATGTACATCGATTCACAGAGCGTACGGTGTCTGTCCTCTGCACTCATCTTAGTGCTTCTGGTAAACAGCCAGGATTACATAAGCCATGAGTGATACGCCTGCATCCTGTGTTGACACCATGTACAACTAGTTAGTCCCAAGAGCAAGTTTTAAACTTCCCTTCACAAGCCTCAGTCGTATCCTCCCTGATTGCACAAACCCAACACTGGTTGGGCCCCCTCTATGCTGATATTGGGCATGCGGGTCATTCTCTGCGCTGCTGTATGTGATCGCTCATTCTTCACTCTCTCTCTCTCTTCTGCTGTTGCTCGTCTCCTCAGATTACCCCTGTACACCCCCAACGCTCTCTGTGATCTTGGGCTCTTGATGCTTATACTATTAACGACTGCCCTTCCATATGATCAGATTGTCTCTTCTGTGCTTCATGGAGATTTCTTGACTTCTTGCTCTCATTCTTCTGCGCTCTGATCATTCTATTTCCTCCTCTCTCTATGCGAGGCCTAGTGTTTGCTCATACCTCTCCTTCTCCTTTAGAGATGGGACTTCCAAAGTGCTGTACGAACAGACCCTCCGCTTGCATCATTACCACTTCTATGCAATGCAGATGAAGGTGCACTCCTCTAACATAGCTAATAATCAACTATGCAAAGCAGGGAGGGATATATTGCATTAGCTTAACTGTAGGCAAAAATCTCTTGTGGCCCCAATAGACAATGCCTTTGTCTCTTATTGCTGCATTAATAGATTGTATAAAACCTCATCTCTGCATTCCAACAGGAGGAAGATGTCTCCAAGGAGAAAGACATGCATTTTGTACTGACCATCCGGACAGGGTTCTCCAAAGTTTGTCCTGGAGGGCCAGATCCATGCCAGATTTTTAACTTATCCCCATTTAGATAAATGTAGTTGTCTTAAAAATCTGGCATGGATCTGGCCCTCCAGGACCGACTTTGGAGAACCCTGTATTAAGAGATACTGTATTATTACAAGAAAAACAAGAACACCAAATTAAAAACCTTATTTTAAAGGTTAAAGAAATAGGCACAGTAATATGGGACCTCGCCAAACTCCATTCCAATAAATTGTCAGCCCGAATGCGGTCAGAATAGTTTTTCTTTTTTAAACTAGTTTGTAATTTGATCTTAGGCTGCTGTGTGAACTCGGTAGGGGAATTCACATTTTGTACCCAAACGTTGAGTTCAAAAGTGTTGTGTTGTAATTTTTGTAATGTCGGTCTTTTCTATTCAATTTTCAGGTGAAAGAATTAAAATGATTGGTTTGATTCACACCTGGTGAATCTGTCGCCTATCACAAGACATGAGCTTGGTCTGTCCTTGCGCACCATTTAAATTAACATTGAATGAAAAATCATACCGGGAATTATTAAATCAATGCAGGTGCTGCATCTCTTAGTGGGCGTTCGCTTGAAGGCTGGATCAATTTTGTAGCATAATATACTTGGGTTTTTTTATCTTTAGGGAACAGGCCCTTCTTGTGCACCCGATTTGCAGTGTAATATTCAAAACGTGCAGGTGTCCTATACCAAGGAGTGCTTTCAATAATAAATGTTTGAGGCAGAGGTCCTACATAATGGTTTCTGGGGGAGGGGGATTTGAATTTTTTTAATGTTTCCTCATTTTGCACGCTTGGAAGAATTGTTTTCTTTGCTCAGTTTCTGGAGGTAGCTCACAGTTTAAGTCCAAACCAAGGTTATGCTGATTTCTGTAAGTATATCCACAAAACATTTCTTTTATAAATTCAGGTTCTTTGCATGCTCCAGCCATCTAGTGGTTGGATCCAGAATATAATTTCAAGGTTGAAAAACAGCATCCTGTGTTGTCGCGCTGAGTTCCAGAGTTCCTTGTGATTGGTCACCATCTTCAGATTTCATTATTCATGTCTGGAGCGATTCACAGACTGCACTAATACCCAAATGTGGTCTGTTTGTCTACCTGTGACAGAGAATCACCACGGATAAGATGCTCTTTAGTTAGGCTGTCGGCTCGAGTATGCAGATGATAGCAAACGGACATACTTTAGGAGATGATTTTGTTGTTTTCTCAAAAGTGATGGGTGACTTTGTAGCTGAAGATATTTCTTCCACAGTTTGCGGTTTGCTGTCTGGTTCATTAACGAAAATGGATGTGGGCTTTACATTGCTTTAGTGCAGTGGGTGGCAGTCCCCTCTCCACCAGCAACAGTGTACTGGGTGCCAACCCGCGTCTTGGGCATATCTGAGGCTTTCTTCACGTTGAAGCAGGTATTAATAGTTGCAAGTAGACCATTCAGTCATTGCAGGGAAAATGTGAGATTAACAAAAATAGCAACATGGCAACTTCAGAATCGGCCTCTTTGTATGTTCTCCTCTAGCCGTGGACCATGGCTTTCTAAAGCATGAAGAGAATGTGTAATAACCGATAAGGCAATGTTGGCCCTGATGAAGGACTTTAAGAATTACTGTAAGTCACATAAGAGATATCATAAATCTCACAGAGAAGCAGTCCCGTTCTGGGATCCCAAAATAGAGGCATAGACGGGTGCAAGATTGGGATCACGGTGAAGATCCAGAGTGTTTAAGAATAGCCCTCCGCCTACACAAAGACTACTGCTCCGTAAATGTATCCATCCCAGAGATTGGTGAAAGACAGCCATGAAAATGGTTAAAACAGCCTGGTCTTTCAAGCCGCCTTCTAGGATGCCTTTCAGGTCCATCAAAAGTGGCCGCAGTGATACAATTCTCTACAAAAATACGCCCAAATCGCTTGGGCTCCCTACACTTTTATGGGTTGCTTCAAGGTTTATGAATGCACGGACTCTCCTGTGTCAGAAGGGCTGAGCACCTGCAGTTCACCATGTCCCACAGCGTACTCCACATAACATTTTCATTCCTGTGTTACTTGGATCCTAAAGCAACTGACAATTAGGGTGTTAGATCATTGGAGACGTTTCAAACCATCATCTCCCATGTCACCTTAGGAAAGGGTAGAGTGCACCACTAGTTACATAGGGCATCCTTCACACCAGTACCTCTTAATTTTCTATACTTTTTAATCAAAATGGTAATTGAACGGAGTTCATAGAAATTCATAATTACACAAGGTTACAATATCCAAAACCCTCCATAGAGAAAGTATATGTTCGAGGCATGTGAGCTGTAGATCACATGCTGTGCATAGCTCGCCATCTAGTGTTGGGTCCGAATGTTTGCACTTGTTTTTCTTCGAAGAAGTCTTTCCAGTCACGAGGTAGGAGACTCCTCCTTTTGGTGATAGTGCGCATGGGCATCGACTCCATTGTTTGATTGGTTTTTTCCGCCATCGGGTTCGGACGTCTATCGCTGCGCTCCGGTTCGACGCCGTTCCTTCGGTGCGCAAGATACTCACCCTCGAAGGTATTGTTTTCCCCTTTATCGCGTATCGTATTTACTAACAAAAACAAACTTTCGATCGGAAAGTTCGTGGAAGGCCATCGGGCCTACCCGCTTTGGGCCGATCCGCAGTCGATGGAACGAACTCCCTTTAAATTCTGCCCTCGGTGTCACGCGTAATACCCGCGCACCAACTCACGAAGTGTGTAACCTGTGTTTGTCCCCCGAACACAGAACAGGACTGCAACGTGTGCCAGGCTTTCCGCTCCAAGAAGGCACTTCGTGACCGTCCGGCTCGACGTCGCGACATGCAAAGCCAGCACACAAGCTCCATTCTGGACAACTTCGGACAACAATCGGACGAAGAGGCCCGCAACGCCATGGGAACCGAGGAGGAGCAGGAGCCGATCGCCATCCCAGAGCTCGACACCGAACAAGAGGACGACATCCCACATGGACAACGTACCGTGAGTACAGCTCCCCCCTCGTCCAAAGACCCAACTCCACAAAAGAAGGCGGCTCTGGTCGGCACCGAGATCATGCTTCCGACGCCCCGCCTTCTGGCTCGGCGCCGAAGCCTACCAAAAAACCTTCCGGCTCCGAAAAGACTCCCTCCAAATTAAGTTCGGAGCCGAGAACTTCGGTGTCGAAACACAAGTCCGGCACCGACCCCCACCATTCGGCACCGAAATACACTTCGGATCCGAAAACATCAGCATCCAAGACTTTGCACCGAAACTTTCGGCCGAAATCACCAAAAGGACACAGTTTCGACGCCCCGATAGACTAACCGGATCTGAAACAAAAAGACAGACTCAGGGCAGACATGGTACATGAGGCTCAGGAAGGATAGGAGCTAGTTATGGAAAATTGTCAAAATGAAATGGTGCTATTCCATTCGTCAATTGTGTTCAAGCCTGTGTTAACTGAGTTACAAATAGTAATCCACTTGCATTCACATTTGTTCGAAAGGGCATGCCATCACGTGGCCAACAGAAACCCGAGGCAAGAATACCATCACGGCCTCCTGGGGTTTACCCCCTGCTATTGGACACTACAAATGCCAAGCCTGTGTCGTCTGTGACCTCACTGTCAATACCAAAGACTTCAAAATCAATAACCAATCCTACAAACTCAACACCCTTACGAATTACAGGTCCCAAAATGTGATTTACGCTATTCGTTGCCCATGCGACCTCATCTACATTGGTCAGACCACTCAAATGGTCAAACAAAGGATCATTCAACACAGAAGCAGAATCCATTGTAAAGTTTTTACTGCACCATTGGTCTCACACTTCATTGAACGTAACCACTGCGAAACAGACATCACCTGGCAGGTGATAGACCAACCCACACTTCCCATCAGAGGCGGTGACATCAAAGCCCTTTTGAACAAATGTGAATGCAAGTGGATTACTATTTGTAACTCAGTTAACACAGGCTTGAACACAATTGACGAATGGAATAGCACCATTTCATTTTGACAATTTTCCATAACTAGCTCCTATCCTTCCTGAGCCTCATGTACCATGTCTGCCCTGAGTCTGTCAGCTACATGTATTTCCAACACTCAGGCTCCCTTGTCTCCTGCACATCAGTCGAACATACTAGTCCTTGCCTTACTGATTCAGCCCTCTTTCACATTGATTTGGTTCACCATCCCCTTGGTCTGTTATTTCCGTAAACACAGGTTTACAATGTATGCATACAATCCATTTGATCGATTGCTTTGACTTTATATAGACAGAATGTTTGATGTGTATTTGTGACTTTTAATTTGTTACATCCAATATTCTTCTCTGCAATTTATACGTGATTGGATCCTTATTATGCTTCTACTACCACGCTTGTAAATACACTTTTATTCTGTTCCAAACGTGTTATAGACCCTTCCCTCCTCATCCCCGCCCCTTTATCGTGCAGCGCGACCTCCTATTGGCCTTTTCGTGACCACATGCTCCGTGACGTCACCATCCCGGAAGCAGTGAGTGATGCCTTAGACTACTGTCGCAGCATTTCACTACTCTACCGCACACGATCGTGGCGGCCAGACGCTAATTCCGGCGTCCCATTATTTTTCCAGGATCCATTCCTCACACCAAGGTAAGCTCTGCTTCAATCCTCTTCAGTTCCTTTAGACCGGCTTCCTCTCGGCCCAAGGTAAGTTTACCCTTCCTTTTCTTAGATCTCCCCCATCGGTACCGATTCACGGTACTTCGAGGAGCTCCCTTAATTGCTACCCAGCCGCCGATGTTTTCTCCGTGACACGGCACCAGCTACCACGCTCTTTTGACGTGGATTGCTTCCAGGTATACTTAGTTTCCCTGCGCACTCTCATTACTGCCGTTAACGCACTGGCTAGTTTATTTACGTTTTTCCCCCCCTTTTCCCCAGGATCTCCTTTCTTGGAAACCTGATGTATTTTGCGATTCGCCATCCCCCTGGAACACGAGTCCTTCTCAGGTAGACCACGTCGCGCCTGCATGTTTCCCGAGCACTTCCATTAGCCCTATCTCAATATACATATGCCCATGTGCCCACAGATCTCATTCCTATAATAGTCGCTAGACGCGCACGGATACTTCTTGACTGTGTCTCTCCCATTTGGCCATTTCTCCCTCTCGCGCTTCACTCCGTTGCTACCCATCACGGTTTTTTCGTTATCTCACATTCACGCGTAAATATTAGTACCTCTCCCTTCCCCCTTCCCTGATCCCTTTCCATTCCCTCCCTGTACAGCACAGCTTACATACAGCAACCCGGTCCTGAAGATGATCCTGAGTCATAGGATCGAAACGTCGTCGACCCCTGAGCGCAACTGATGGCGCATTACCCTTTGTGGTTCAACTATAAAATTACTGTCTCGATTACAAATTGTAAATTACTGTTGTGAACCACATATACTCACTGTATATATTTGTTCACGAATTGCACTTTGCGCCGTTTTCGCTGATTTCACATTGTCATTTGCGTTGCCACTTTGTGTGTCACAAACACAATTCAGCACCAAGTCCAATTCGGGTTGCTCTTGCATTTCCTTGCCTACAGTGCTGCTACAACTGTACCTGCATTATTGTGTTCTTAAAATATGATGCCAAGTGCACTTTTCAAAAATTTCTTTTAGAGTCTCCCTTTTTTCTTTTTTGCAATGTGTTGTCCATGCAATTCTAACTGTCCTTACTAATTATACCGGTTGAGATATTGTTGTTTAACATTACAAAGGGATGATCAGGCATGTAGATGACATTTTTAACGACCCGGTCAGAGCTCGTATTCTTGCCCCTAGAGTAGACAAAAAATACAAGCCAGCACCATCGGACCCCGTATATATTAAAGGTCAGTTGCCACTAGACTCCCTGGTTGTGTCCAATGCAAGGAAAAGAGCTAAGTCCCAGACAACAGGAGATGCTCCACCCCCGGATAAGGAATCCAAACTTATTGATGCTTCCGGTAAAAGGGTGGCCTCTCAGGCGGCCAATTTCTGGCGTGTCTCCAACACTCGGGCATTGCTAGCACGATATGACCAGGCGCACTGCGACGGAATGGAGCAATTAATACAATATTTGCCCTAGGAACACAGATCTAAGGCACAAGACCTAGTGCGTGAAGGGCAACTTATTTCCAATAACGCTATAAGATGTTCCCTAGATGCTGCAGACACTGCTGCTAGAGCGGTAAAAACCAGTGTCCTCTTGAGATGACATGCTTGGCTTCGCATATTAGGGGTCCAAACCTCCATTTTAAACACTGCCTTTGATAAAGAGCATCTGTTTGGCCCAATGGTAGATTCTTCACTAGAGAAAATGAAGGAGGACACTGAAGGGGCCAAATCCATGGGAGCCCTTCAGTCAGCACAAAGCCGTGGTTCCTTTCGGTGCTGCTCTTACCGCGGAGGCTCTAAAAACACCTCCTCGGACACCACAACCTATAAGGGCAATAATCAACACCCTCCATCTAGGGGTTACTTCAGAGGGGGTTACAGAGGTAACAACGGCAAAGGCAGGGGCACAAACGCACGCACCTCCCTCTCCAATACAAAGCAGTGACTTGCCTTCACTTCCCCCGACCGCTTAACACCTGTCAGGGAAGACTGTCAGATTTCCTGCCAATCTGGCAGTCCATAACAACAGACAATTGGGTACTACAGAGTATCCGTTCTGGTCACTGCCTGGAGTTCACCAACACTCCTCCAAACATTCCCCCAAGGTCACACAAACTCTCACCGGATCACCTACACCTCCTAAAACAAGAGGTTCAGTCTCTACTTCTAAAAGGGGCTATAGAGCCTGTACCACCGCAACATCACGGGTCGGGCGTATACTCTTTTTACTTCCTAATACCCAAAAAAGATGGTTCTCTCAGACAAATATTAGAACTCCGAGAACTCAATCTTTACTTTCAGTCAGATCATTTCCACATGCTAACACTTCAAAAAGTATTTCCTCTGCTGAAGATGGGCGACTTTCTGTCTACTCTAGATTTAAAAGACGCCTATTTTCATATTCCAATCCACCCCCGCTCATCACAAATTCCTCAGGTTTGTGGTAGCGGGTCACCACGGCCCCCAGAGTCTTCACTAAGTGTCTGGTGGTAGTAGCTGCTCACCTAAGAAGACAAAGCATCCATGTCTTCCCATACTTGGACGACTGGCTCATCAAAGCCAGCACGTACCAGCAGTGTCTTCAGCACACTTTCAGAACGATTCAGTTACTACATCAACTAGGGTTCACAATCAATGTGACAAAATCACATCTCCAACCAGCCAATACTCAGGACTACCTAGGAGCCACGCTAGATACTCAAAAAGCTCTGGCCTTCCCCAGCGCAGCCAGAATTCAAAATATTCAGGCTTTTGTTCTCCAGTTTCAACCCAGTCATTGGATTCCAGCTCTGGTTTATATGCAACTGCTAGGAATTATGGCATCTTGCATCATACTCGTCCCCCGTGCCAGGCTGCACATGCGTCCACTTCAAGAATGCTTAGCCAGTCAGTGGAACCAGTCACAGGGTCTATTGACCGATCTAGTGTTGGTAAGCGGCCGTACTCATCGCTCTCTGCAGTGGTGGATTACACAACATTTGTCAAAAGGACAGCCGTTCATAGACCCAGTTCCACAGATAGTACTGACAGCGGGCTCGTCCCTCACTGGCTGGGGAGCTCACCTACAACATCACACAGTGCAAGGCTTGTGGAGTTAACAGCAGAAATTGCTCCACATCAATCATCTAGAGCTGCTTGCAATCTTTCTAGCCCTCAAGGCGTTTGACTCACCTGGAGGGCAAAGCTGTCTTGGTTCGTACAGACAACATGACAGCTATGTATTGCATACAAAATATGGGGGGACCACACTCTCCAAGTCTCACATTTAGCTCAAGACATCTGGAGGTGGGCCATTCACCACAAACTTCATCTCCTAGCGGAACACTTCCCAGGAGTGAACAACCAAATTGCAGATCTCCTCAGCAGGCAGAGGCAGCAGATACACGAATGGGAACTCCACCCTCAGGTTCTCCTCCCATACTTTCAAAGTTGGGGAGTCCCTCACATAGACCTGTTCGCCACATACCAAAACGCAAAATGCCGAAGCTTCACCTCCAGGTACTCACACCCACAATCCAAGGGCAATGCACTATGGATGAACTGGTCAGGGATATTTGCCTACGCTTTTCCGCCTCTCCACTCATTCCATTAGTGGTTCACAAGCTCAGGCAACTTCTCTCACACTAATCCCAGTAGCTCCCACATGGCCACGTCAACCTTGGTTCACAACCCTGTTGGAGCTATCTCTGTTCCGCATCAAAAGCTGCATTTAACCTCCAGTCTCCTCACACAGAGCCATGGAGAAATCAGACACCCAGATCCCAAACAGCTGAACCTCGCGATCTGGCTCCTGAAATATTAGAGTTTGGTTACTTAAACCTTCCAACAGAATGTATGAATATCATTAGAGAAGCTAGAAGATGTACTACAAGGGCATGCTACGCAGCGAAGTGGAAAAGATTTGTTATTTACTATGGTAACAATCATATCAACCCTCTTGATGCTTCCATACAAAACATCATATGCTATCTGTTACACTTGCAACAGTCAGCGTTGGCTTATACCTCTATCAGACTACGTCTAGCGGCAATTGCTGCATATCTACAAAATGGACAGCATTTGTCGTTATTTAGAGTACCTGTGATCAAAGCTTTCATGGAAGGACTAAAAGAGTCCTACCACCAGCTCCACTGTGGAATCTTAATATAGTCCTTACAAGGTTGATGGGCCCACCTTTTGAGCCCATGCACAAATGTGAACTACAGTTCCTCTCTTGGAAAACAGCTTTCCTCATTGCAATCACATCATTAAGGAGAGTGAGTGAATTACAGGCATAAACCATACAAGAACCATTTTTCCAACTACACAAAGACAAAGTGGTTCTTCGTACTAATCCTAAATTTTTACCTAAGGTCGTATCTTCATTTCACATATATCAGTCGGTAGAATTACCTGTATTCTTCCCTCAACCTGATTCAGTTGCAGAAAGAGCTCTACACACCTTAGATGTTCGAAGAGCACTCTTGTACTACACTGAAAGGACAAAATCTTTTCGTAAAACCAAACATCTTTGTTGCTTTTGCGCCACCACACAAAGGCAATCATACCTCCAAATCAGGCATTGCAAGGTGGATTGTTAAGTGTATTCAAATCTGCTATGCGAAAGCATGGAGAACTCTGAACCCCTAGGGCACATTCCACTCGTAAGCTAGGGGTCACTATAGCTTTTTAGGAAACATTCCTATTGTTGACATTTGCAAAGCTGCAACATAGTCTACACCGCACACATTCACTAAACATTATTGTGTAGATGTGTCAGCAAGACAACAAGCCAATGTGGTTCAAGCAGTACTAAAGACATTATTTCAGACAACTCCAACAGCTACAGGTTAGCCACCGCTTTGGGAGGATACTGCTATGTAATCTATGCACAGCATGTGATCTACAGCTCACATGTCTCGAAAGGATAATGTTACTTACCCAGTAGGCATCTGTTCTTGGCATGTAGAGCTGTAGATTCACATGCCCCGCCCACCTCCCCGGATACCTGTGGCTGTTGCAGTTTTCTATTTACTTGACATACATACATACGCATGGACATCTCTATTCTTTACTACTACTCCATTCTCACCCTCTGAGGCAAACAATCTAACAATGGAGTCGATGCCCATGCGCACTACCACCGAAAGGAGGCGTCACCTACCTCTTGACTGGAAAGACTTCTTCGAAGAAAACCAAGTGCAAACATCTGGACCCAACACTAGATGGCGAGCTATGCACAGCATGTGACTCTACAGCTCTACATGCCAAGAACAGATGCCTACTGGGTAAGTAACATTATCCTTTTGGACTACCGTAGCACCATCAGTACATGCAAACAGAACATGGGGCAGGTGTGTAACCAAGAGAGAACCTACAGATTCACTGCTGTCATTTAAGATCAAATCGGCAGCGGGGGTTCTCAGTGTATGTTGCCGATTGCAGCATGCTTACGAAGAATGGGCACGCCTTGTTTTAGGCAATTCCATAGTAAGACATCACATATAATAGAATTCTGTAAAGCTCGCACTACAGCTTTGAAAGACTGGTGAATGTAGAAAAATACCAATATTCACATTTAAGTAGATTGCCAGAAAATCTGTTTTTTGAGAGCAATTTGTAGGTGCATGAAGGAGACGGTAGATAGTTGTGTGTTGGTGGTATTTGTATAGCAGAAACCCTAGCCGAAGGCAGCAAAATGCTGTACAGTGTCGAAGACCAAGTCAAGCAGTGATTGAAGAGGGAGCTGCATTCTGCTACCAGAACAGAGCCGAAGCGGTACGGTGTCGTGATGTAGTGCGCCTTAAAGAGATGCTTTTTCAGCTCTTTTCGAAATTGGTGCAGTCCTGATGAATAAGGGAGTGTATGTTTCAGATCCCGTGTGCAGCGATGGAGGATGCATGTTGCCTTATTTATATTTTTGGACATCTTTGCCTCTATCCTAATGGTGTCTTGGCTTTGGGTGTGCCCAGAGGCACCGGAGATGGCGAGCTTGTCAGCTGTATATATCCGGGTGGTGGTCATTATGGCTTTGGATATGATTCAATTGGTTTTGATGGTTGTGCGAGCTGGCAAGTGAAGTTGAAACAATATAGAGCAAAGTTATATTTCTTCAAGCCCTGGTTGAAGCAATGCCCTTAACGGGGTAACAGAGTGGCGCCTGGGAGGCCATGAAGCATGGCATTGCCTCCATTCGGATGCAGACGTGTGAGGGCTTGACGAGGAGTTCATAAATGGATTTTTGGGAGGAACGGTTTCCTTTTTTTCATAGAGAGCTTGTACCAGGCAGTCTGATTTCCTGGCAATGTGTTCCTTGACTGAGGTTGGTGTTCAGGGTAAATCCAAGTTACTTGGATGCTGCATCTAGAAAAGTAAGAATCAGACTCGCGGAACATAAAAGCATGATTAGAACAGCCAACACAAACTCATGCTTAGCTGCACATTGGACAGAAAAAAACATTCCATACCCCAAATCAGGTTTACCATTTTGAAAAAAATTGCAGCACCACACAGACACCAACCAACAGTTAGCGCAAAGGGAAACATACTGGATAAGGCATTTAAACACCTTGACGCCATTTGGTTTAAATGATAAAATTGAAAAGGTTTGCTTTTTATAAATCTGTACAACGTATTTTGTATTCATGTTGGATGTGTTTGCACTAATTACATCAGGACAAGACATGTTTTTTTAATAAAAACGTTTCATGTATAATGCATTCATTGTAGGAAGTAGTAAAAGAGTATTCATGCTGTTGCACAGAAGACAAACTGCTTGTGTGATGCACGGTACACTTGATCTCTATTTTTTCGTGTTTACATTTTTTTTTTTTTTTTTAAATAAGGGAGGATATCATTTTCTCAATCACCCAGTACTCAATCAATCAGGCGTTTGTTAAGCGCGACTACTCACCCGTAGGGGTCTCAAGGCGCTGGGGGGGAGGGGGTTAGCAGGTTCCAGTCCATCAAGGGGGGGGGTTCTGTCAGAGCCAGGTTTTGAGGTTTCTTGCGAAGATTGGGAGCGATGCCTGTCTGAGGTGGAGCAGAAGGGCGTTCCAGGCTCTGGCCGCGAGGAAAGAGAAGGAGCGGCCTCCCGATCTGATCTTTCTGGTGCGGTGGACTACGGCGTAGGAGAGCTGGGCTGATCGTAGGGTCCTCTGGGGTGCGTGGAATTTGAGTCGGCTGTTCAGGTATGCTGGTCCGGTGTCGTGGAGGGCCTTGTGAGCGTGGGTGAGCATCTTGAAGGTGACTCTAGCTTCGATGGGGAGCCAGTGGAGTGTGCGCAGGTGCTGGGAGATGTGGCAGTGTCTTGGCAGGTCGAGGACCAGTCTTGCGGCGGATTTCTGGATGTTCTGTAGCTTGCGGGGGAGGTTTTTGTTTATTCCGGCGTAGAGTGCGTTGCCATAGTAGAGTCTGCTGGTGACCAGGGCGTGAGTGACGGTCTTTCTGTGTTCGAGGGGGATCCATTTGAAGGTCTTGCGTAGGAGGCGGAGGGTGTGAAAGCAGGAGGACGAGACTGAGTTGATCTGGCGGTCCATTTTGAGCTAGGAGTCCAGGATGATTCCCAGGTTGCGTGCGTGGTCTGTCGGGGTGGGCGGGCTTCCGAGGGCGGGGGCCACCATGTGTCGTTCCAGGCGTCGGGGTTTGGGCCCATGATGAGTACTTCTGTTTTGTTGGTGTTTAGTTGTAGGCAGCTGATTTTCATCCATTTGGCGACGGCTTCCATGCCTTCTCGAAAGTTGTGTCTGGCGGTATTGTGTTCGTTGGATTGGGAGAGGATGAGTTTGGTGTCGTCTGCGTATGACACAATGTTGAGTCCGTAGGTTCTGACGATGGGGGCGAGCGGAGCCATGTAGACGTTGAAGAGCGTAGGGCTGCAGGTGGTTGGTGTAGGGTCCGAGAGGAAAGGGGGGAGTCTGACCTGCTGCGTTCTGCTGGAGAGGAAGGAGCGGATCCAGTCGAGGCCTTGTCTTGGATCCCTGCGTCGTGGAGTCTGCGTATTAGGGTGCGGTGAGATACAGTGTTGAACGCTGCTGAGGTCGAGGAGGCTGAAGGCTGCTGTTTCTCCTTTGTCCAGTAAGGTGCGGATGTCGTCTGTTGCAACGAGGAGGGCGGTTTCCGTACTGTGGTTTTTTCTGAAGCCGGATTGGGAGGAGTCGAGGATGTTGTGCTCTTCGATGAATGTGGCGAGTTGGCTGTTGATGGCTTTCTCGATGACTTTCGCTGGGAACGGGAGCAGGGAGATGGGTCTGTAGTTTTTGAGGTCGGTGGGGTTCGCCGAGGGTTTCTTCAGGAGGGGGTTGACCTCAGCATGTTTCCAGTCGTCGGCGAACCGAGGCGGTTGCCAGGGAGCGGTTGATGGTGTGGCAGAGCATGGGTGCGATGGTGTCGGCGGCTCTGTTGAAAATGTGGTGGGGGCAGGGGTTCGTGGGGGCCCCGGAGTGGATTGACTTCATCGTCTTCAGTGTGTCTTCGGTGGTGAGGGCTGTCCAGTTGTCGATCGCTGGCTTCAGGGTGTCTGGGTTGGTTGGTGAGGGTTCAGTGTGTTGGTTGACTTCGTCCAAGTTGTCGTAGATGCTCTTGATTTTGTGGTGGAAAAAGGTGCTGAGTTTGTCGTAGAGGTCTTGTGAGGGAGGGATGTCGGTGGACTCGCTGGTGGGTTGGGCGAACTCCTTGATGATGAAGAGTTCTTTGCTGTTGTGTGCGTGAGTGGAGATTCTGTCTTCAATCGCTTTTTCCTCGTTTTTCTGATACGTTGGTGGTGGGCGTTGGTGGCGGCTCTGAAGTTGTTGTGGGCTTCTGTGGATTTGGTATTCCTCCAGGCCTTTTCGAGGCGGCGGCAAGTGCGTCTGGAGACTCGAAGTTAAGTGGTAAACCATCTGTCTTTCTTGGCGTGGGGGTTGTTTTTCTTGAGGGGGGCTATGGTGTTGGCGTGGTCGGAGATCCATCGTCTTCCGCGATGGTTGGGGTGGAGTTGCTGAGTGATGAGGTTAGCTGGTCGTCAGTGATTCTGGTCCAGTTTCTTCGTGGGAGCAGGTGCTGGTGTCTGTGGATGGTGGGTGTTCTGAAGGTGAAGTGGACGCATCGATGGTCGGTCCATGGGAGTTCGGTGGTGTGGCTGAAGGTGATGGAGTTTCCTGTTGTGAAGAGAGGGTCGAGGGTGTGTCCTGCTGAGTGCGTGGGTTCGGTCACGATCTGGCTGAGTCCAGTGTTGTGGAGGTTGTCCAAAAGGGATGTGGTGCTGGGGTCCAGTTGGTTGTCGAGGTGGAAGTTGAGGTCTCCCAGTAGGGTGTAGTTGGTGGACACGATGGCATGCGGGTAGATGATGTCCGTGATGGAGTTGGCAAAGTCCGCGTGGTCCAGGGGGTCGGTAGATGAGGGTTCCTCGTAGGGTGGTGGTAGGGCTGGCCAGTATCTTGAAGTGAAGGTGTTCCATCAGTTCTGTGGGCTCGTCTGGGAGTGTGCTCAGGAGGAGGGTGGATTTGTGGACGATGGCGATTCCTCCTCCTGGGCGGGTGGGGCGGTCCTTCCTGGAGATCTTGTATCCTTGGGGAATGGCGATGGCGATGTCCGGTCCCGAGGTGGTGTTGGTCCATGTTTCGGTGAAGAACGCTACGTCTGGGGTGGTGCTGTGGAGGAGGTCCCAGATTTCGGTGGCGTGTTTGTGGAGGGATCGGACGTTGAGGAGGATGCATTGCAGGGTGTTCGGTTCAGTTGTGGTCTTGCGGGCGGGTTGCGCCAGGTCCGTGGTCTTGGCGGTGCTGCAGGTGTGCCGGCAGCGGTGACAGCTGAAGGGTCTGTGGGTGTCGGCTGGTGATGCTAGCTTGCAGTTGTTGTTGCGTCCTGGGTTGAAAGCGTGGAGTGCCGCTGGGTTTTGGCGTTGCGGAGGTCCAGGGTTCCTGGCGCTGGTCGCGGTCGGGTCGCGGATGGGCGCAGACGGGCTTGCCTTTGGCGCGCCCGCTGCCGCCATTAAGTAGGGGTCGGGGAGGGCTGGACAGCTGGGAGGCGGGAGGGGAGCTGGATTGGGCCGGTCGCGTTGGTCGTGCTGGGGGGGAGGGGCCGCGGGGGCAGCAGCGGCAGGGAAAACGGGCAGAAAAAGTCAAAAGGAGAGGAAAGAGTGGAAATAAGGCAGTGAAAAGTGCAAGAAAAGTGGAGGAAAGACACAGAAGGAGAGTAAAAGGGGAGATTGGAATCAGTGGAGTGAAGACTGAGAGAAAGAGCGGAGCGAGAGAAAGGAGACAGAGGTCCACTGGACCACCAGGGATGAGGCGCAGGTAAAACCTGCAGGTGGAGGAGGGCCTCGAACTGCAACACTCGAGAGTGCAGGGGCTCGGGGAAGGCCTCACTTGATGGTGGAGCTGCGAGGAAGGGAGAGCAATTTCACTGACAATGAGTCAGTGCTCCAGTACTGGCATTCTAGATCCACGATTTCTCACAATTAGTTGAATAATCCATGGTATAAGTCATTTACACCATGGAGTGGTGCGCGTAACTCTTATGCACTCTACGGTAATCACTTTCGATTTTAGTGTCATAAATTGGAGATTTCATACGCGTAGCATAAAAGTTTATGGTGAGCAAACTCGCGACATTTCATGGTACAATTAGATTATTGTTAATGAACTAAGATTGTTTCTTTTCAGCTGTATATTATAGGTTTGATCACATAGTCCACTATTCACCTCATTCAAAGTTGAATATGCCAGGAAGTCTGTTTTCCCTGGTTGTGGCGTAATGCGCATACGATAATCTATAAACCATGACTCTGGTAGTGTGTTGAACGCCTGGTGTAAGGGCAAGTGAGGATTCGTCAACGGATGGAATTTAAAAGTAAGTGGCAGATAGCATACGGGGAAGTTCTGAGCACATTAGGCTGCGGGACCATTGTTGACAAGGATTTGTTTCCTCATGCAGACTGAAAAACACACGGTTACCTTGACGCGATCGGCGATTTCAAGTTAAGGGCAGACTAAGTGCATTTGATAGCGGTCGGCAAGTAAGTGGTAGGATGTTGATGGGATAAGGCTCTGGGAGCGTTAGACTACGGGACAGTTACTTATATAACCTGTTTTCTCATTTAGACTCCACTACCTTGATATTACTGGCGGCTTCACGTTTGCAGTAAGTGTTTGAAAGTGTGAATCTTGCATGTTTCTTGACTGCACTGGCATTTGTTTATATTCATAGGAACACCTCCCACATTGGTTGTCGAGGTTGATTGAGGGCCGGGGAGGCGTCCATTGTTTTGATGTTTCTTGGTTATGGTAACACAATGTAAGTGCGCATAGTTCACTTGCATTCTAATCTGACTAACAGTTTAGCAAAGAGGCACATGATTTAGTGTTACCTCGGAGCACGGTGCATGAGATCAAGGGGCGACACTTAAGAGGCAAGCATTGGCTTATGAGCAACAGCATGCATTTATGGCATGGACTGATGCACCATGCCATAAATGAAGGGAAGTTACCTTAGAAGCTCTGAGATGCAATTATTGAATGGAATCACATGGTCATTGTAAACTCTGTATTATTTGTCATTGTCGAGTTTCCCTGACGAAGGGATTCCCGAAATGCATTGGGAACACAGCATAAAAATTGATTTGTTAAATGTGACACACGAAGTGCGAGATGAAAAATAAATATTACATCAACGAAAGGTTGATTTGAAAATTGATTGTTTATTTTGTCACTTTTCTTTTCATTTGGTTGATTAGTCATATGTAATACATGGTTGCATAATGTATGTACAGGCTAATTAGCAATTGTCAAAAAGTTTAATATTTGAATTTGTGCACAAAAAACTTATTAAACAGTATTGCACCGTAAAGGCTTGAGTAGTGCACCTTGTTGCATGTGATGGTTCTCGTTTTTGCCATTAGTTCTTAAAATGAATGTTTTAATTAATAATTTTTTACCAGCCAGGTGGGTTGCTCCTTTACCTGAGCTGCGCAGAACCTCCCGTTGATTGTGCTGGCCATATTGAGTGTGTTCCAGCACTCTGGTCCGCTCTGGCCCTCGATGTGTCGAGCCAGTAGTGACTGTTTACAAAAGACAAACAAATGATTGACCGAAAGAGGAACAAATTAAACATTCATCCCCAGTCAAGAGATCTGGGTCTAACCCATTATTCTTTTGCTCACCATGCCACCCCAGCTTAGACCAAGCCATATGTAAATCAGTCTTGACCCTGTGCCTCATGGGAACAGTCCAACCCGAATTGCCAAGCCAGGTCTTCCCTGGACCAGAAACAAGCATCCTAGGACTGGTTTCGTGGTATCACTCCTCATCAGCCAGGCTAGCTTGAATCCAGTGTTGCATTGAGCACGGGACACACATCTGGGCATACCCGGCACACTAGAAAGCAAAAGACACACAAACGATGGACGTAATGTGGAACAAATCAAACGTTCACCCCCAGTCGAGATCTGGGTTAAATCCATTGTTCTTTTGCTCACCATGCCAACCCAGTTTAGACCCAGCCATATGCAAATCAGTCTTGACCCTGCTTCTCATGGGAACAGTCCATGAGGTGGTGGGGGGCAAGGGGGTGGCAATAAAAGATGCATTTAACCCGGATCAGTGACTGGGGGTGAATGTTTTATTGGTTCAGAACATCTGTTCTTTTTGCATTTGTCGCCCTAAGTGGGAAGGGTATGCCCACACGTGGGTCCCATGCTCGCTACGTCACCAAATTCAAGCTAGCCTAGTTCAGGAGAGCTGTTCCCCCTAAAACGGTCCCAGGATGCTTGTTTCTGGTCCAGGGAGGATCTGGCCTGGCAGTTTGGACTGGACTGTTCCCATGGTTAGCAGGGTCAAGCCTGATTTGCATAAGACTGGGTCTAAAGTGGAATGCCGTGGCGTGCAAAAAAATGGTGGATGTAACCCAGATCTGTGACTGGGGGTGAATGTTTGATTGGTTCAGCACTACGTCCATAATCTGTTGTTTTTGCAGCAGTAACTGTTTAGTCATGGCTGTGGGGCCACAGTCTATGTAGATTTTAACAAATTAGGTGGATGACGACTCCACAATATGATTGTGGTCCCAAAAGTAATGTGCAGTTAGTTCTTATTTCTACCATTAGTGCTTACAGTTTACTTTTGTGATTAGCTCAATCAGTGCAAACTCTTTTTAGACAGTTTCACTGAACTGCGCAGAATTATATCATTCTCTCCCACCCACCTCCCGAGATGCTGGCCAACCAGCCAGGTTTTGTGAGGGCTCAGGAGTCCAGATGGTGCACCCTCTAACGAGTTACACATGTATGTTCTCCATATTATATTCTTTTTTACGCTACCAAAAATTCTCTCAAATCTGGGAATTCATACCACAGTGTTCCTCTGTACAAAGTCTCATCCTACCAGATACCTACTTCTTCCACGTAGAAGGTGAAGGCTATGTAGTGTAAGGCGAGAACTGCGGCTTAAAGTTGCTGATCCCTGTGAATCTCATAACCATGAACTCTGTTGCATAACTGAGACTAGGGTATGGTGAAATTCAGATCACACACTACATGAACTGTTACCTGCTAACTATTAGAGATCAAGTTGATAAAGTTAATAAAATCACATTGCCATTTTTAATAAGAGTAACATAGAAGATATAGGAAGTTTCGCTCTGTATAACGATCATTCATTTGTTCTGAGCAACTTCAACTATCATATAGAAAGCCTTGTTGGGGTCGAGCATTGCTTTATAAAAGAGCTCAAGATTTACAATCTCTAACGCGAATGAGCATTGAAGAGACGCATCTTTCAAGACATCGAGATGTCATTTTTGCCTCCTCTGACCTACAGTACACCACAGACCCTTGTGTATTGTTACCACATCCAGACCATCAGAGTCCTTATCACTCTCAAAACTTCCAGAACGACAACCAGCAGAAAGGTGTTGAGATGCTCGTCTGTCCATGGAGCAAGTAAATCAGTTAGATTCATCTTTGTGTCCAGCCCCATTAATGTAAATCCATATGACCTAGATTGTGTTTTAGCAGCTTTTAATCAGAATATAACAAATTATATTGACAAGATATTACCCATTAAGGCCTGTGGATACATCAAAAATATTTCCCACAAACAATCTTTGGTTTATACGTTTTAACTCAAAGCCAGGAGAGCAGAAAGGAAATCGTGCTTAAATTGAAGCAAAGCAGCCTTGTAGCATGGCGGTAGCCTCATACCAACAGTAAATTCATTTGACTGCACATACTTACTATTCCACCCGCATGATGCTCGCAGCCAGCACATTGAGAGGGAGCTTCAGGGTTATTGTAAAATTGGTGTCCTCTCCAACGTGTGATAACAAACTGCCACCATCCCTTGCTACCAAGAGCGAGAACATCGGATCCCAGAGTAAACAGGAAACCTCCCTCACTACCACTGCTTCACTTCCCCCTATCTCAGAGCAAAGCGAAAACAAACTCCCCTCTCAGCAGGGACATTAGCCAAGCAAGTAGATGATAATCTCTTCCCTACAAGGCTCAGGCTTCCTGGCGGATACATTCCCTTGTCAATGGTCTGCTCCTCATTCCAAGGATAGTCAGTCTGTTTGGTCACTTCCTAAATCAAGTTATTGTCCAGTTAGACTGGATGGCTGCAGTGGTGAAACCCCTGGGGGAAAAAACAAACCTCTCAGTAGAGGATCCGGACAACTTCTGTCAAACTTTTGACCATATCTTGGGAAACTTTTGGGGAAAGTGGTATTTAATGTTGCACGCATTTTTCAAGACCAATACTGTTTTGCAACTCTCTCGTGTTGGCTTCAGATCCGGCCGTAGCACAGACCTGGTACTTACCTCATCCCTGAATGATCTCCGGAGGCAGCGGACCATGGTTTAGGAGGGACTGTGGTCCTTTTGAACAGCTCTGCAGCCTTTTATAACCCTGACCAACCACTGTGGCTTCCAGATTGAAGGATGTTACCCTCCATGATCTTGCCCAGAAATGGCTCCTCTCATTGACAGATTACGCCCAGACAGTTATCTTCTTTCAAGCCAGTGCCACGTCAGGTTAAATGTGAGGTGCCCTTGGGTTTGTGCTCTTCCCTCTGTTTTTAGGTCTCGCCTACGCAGCGCGCATGCGCTGCATAGGAGGGGACCTCTTGTAATCAATTCGGTTTTAGGCCCAAAACGTGCACGCATTGCATTGCTTTCAATGGCAACGCGTGTACGTTTGGCGATTCCCTTGCGGGAGCGAGCTTTGAAACCATCTGTTTGTAATGAACTTTCAAACAGATGGTGCCCTTGCTCGCTCCCACAAGGGAAATGCTGTGTGTGCTCTCGGCCGCACTACCCCCACCCCTCCCACTTGTTAACCCGCGGGCTACGCCGCGTGCGCGAGTTTGTACTTGTTATCAATAGAGATTGTCTGATCCTTTGAGAATCTGAAGTGTACACACTGCTTAACTCTTTATAGTGCCAACAAACTTTCCTCGGAGGGTGGTTATGAACATTACAACAGAAAGACAAATAGACCAGACAGACGGACAGACTGATTATGTCTTCGGCGATGCTCCTAGCCGTACTGCTAACAAACTTAGCATAGACACGCATTTGTCATTCGGTTTCCGTTTCAACATGTTATTTTGATTTATTATTCTCGGCTCCTTTCGAGCGAAATGTGCTCAGCTGGCGGAATTTACATTTTCCAAACTATCATATCAAGAGCCCTCAGCACGTGTGTGAAAAAGGAGTGCTAGAACGTTAACTTCATGACTGGGACATACACAAAGACGCGCATACTTATGACTGCAATTTTAAACCAGTATGCAGCAGTTTGGTGACCTTCTCCCCAGACGTCAGCTCTGCAAGAATCCCAGGCTCTGAAAGTTTATATATAAGCCTTCTATCAAGTTGCAACAGGTGTGCCCTCCACCTCAAGCCCTAAAACCAAACAGGTTCAAGAAGCAAATACATACTGTACAGCCCTGCCTTAAAGGGGAGGCGGACACCATGTGGGTTCCACAGAGTTGGGTCACCCACTTCCATGGACTGTGAATGCTCTACAAGGGTTAAGATGCTGACACTGACACCGCAGCACTTTCAGGGACCTTCTAACAGCTTCACAGGCTGGGCGCGGATGTAGCCAGCTTTGGGCGCCAGAGTACCTTGTCCTTATATCAGTGGTGGCTTTTTTTCACTTTGTTTTTATTGCAGAATTGTGCAGTCATCTGCATACATCACGGCACACGTGGTTACAATGTGCGAGATTGACAAAAAGAGAAAGAAATGCACTACTTACATCTGAGTGCCCTCCCAGTGTCTGCAACGATCCCAAGAATAACCTGGGACGAAGTCCGCGGTCAACATCATAAAGAACATTTCTCCATGCCAGATGTATTGCACAAATCCCATGGAATAAACAGGTGTACCAATAATAAACCAACAGAAAGCGGAATACAACACCAAAAAACCCCCATCAGCGATTGGCGGTGGTGATACAACCTATACTTTCTCGAGTCATATAAACGGTCTCAAATACATTTTGGAATCCACCTCCCCATCCCCTCGGGTGGATCAACTACTTATCTGAAAGAGACACGTTAGTGACAGATTCCTTACCTTAGAATATCCCCAGGCGTCAGGCTGGATCCGGAAAGTTTTTTGCGTAGCAGTACCCTTGCGCGTCGGTAGGCGGCGTCGTGCGGCTCCGCGTCCGTCGTCGGCGTCGTGGTCGCAGGGATGACGTCGCGGGCAGTACTTAGACGCCGCCCCTGCGCGCTGACGTCAGTTCTTCTTTTTCCGCGCCAGTAAGCGCAGATCCGGGAAGAGCAGTGCCCTAGTCACTTTTTGACTATCCTTTTGTGAATTTTTTCACTGTTTCAACGAGTCTTCACGACTCCTAAGGTGTCGTAGGGATGCCCGGCTTTAAGCCCTGCGAGGCCTGTGGTCGCATGATGTCGATCACGGACCCGCATCTCGAGTGTCTCTTCTGTCTCGGCCGAGACCACGACACGAAGTCGTGCCCTGACTGCCGGAAACTTCATCCGAAGGCTTTGCGAGAGCGGTCTCGAAAGCTGCTCGAGGTCCGGCAGTCGGCTCCGCGCCGCACCAAGCCCCGGTCCCGGGAGAGGTCGAGGGGCCGGTCGCGGAGTCCCCGCCGTTCGTCGGAATCCAAGTCTTCGCGCTCCTCCGGTAAGTCGAAGCACAAGAAGTCTAAGCGGCGTCATCGCTCTAAGACTTCGCCTCGCCGGTCTCGCGACTCGGCTGAGGCCCCAGTCGGCACCGTCCCCGCCCCCGGACATGCCTGTAGAGCCGCCCCCGAATTACCCGTTCTTTCCGGGGTCGGGGCGACTCAGGCCGAAATACAGGAATTCCTGTCGGCCATGGCCCGCCTCTTCGGGCCTTCAGGTCCCTCCGGTGCGACTTCGGGCCCCGCGGGCCCTGATGGGGTTGCCCCGGCGCCGCCGTCGACTCCGGTCCCGGCGCCGCCTGTCCCACCAGCCTTCATCCCGGCCTCGGCTCCGGCTCTGGCCTCGATCCCGGCTCCGGTGGTGCCGCAACCCACATCGGCGCCGGTTGACCTAACCACGCCTCCGCCGATGTCCCCGGTGCCGTTCCTGACGCCGTCCGGGGCTCCGGACGGCGTTGTTCCCTGGTTCTCTCCGGCTCCGGACATGGAGCCGGACCGACGTCGCCCGACGCCGGTTCCGGCGCCGATGAGACCTTGGGTCCCAAATGTCCCTCCTTCTCCATATTTTGAACAAGAGGAGGACCAGGAGAGCTGGGAGGGGTCTGAGGACCCTCTCACACAACAGTGTGAGTTTGACCCGGACTGGGTTGAGGAACTTGGGGATGTCAGTGGTCTAGACACCTCCCCTGACACTGGCATGCTGTCTCCTCACGTGGCTACGGAGGAGGGGGCTAATTTTGCAACGGTGTTGCGTAGAGCAGCTGGAGCCTTACATCTCCAGTTGCCTACTGTGGCCGTCAGGACTAACCTCCTGACAGAAGTGCTTCAGCCGGCGGCTTCCTCTTCGGAGACTGTGCTGCCGTTTAATGATGCACTCACTGATGTTCTTTTGGGTGCCTGGTCCAAACCCACCACAGGGGCTCCTGTGGATAGGAACGTGGCCCGACGCCATCGCCCTGCTCCGGGCGACCCCCTGTTTCTCTCCCAACATCCCACCCCTGAGAGCTTGGTTGTCCAAGCCTCTGCCTCCCAAACCGCCTTCCCTACCGCCCCTCCGGATAGGGAATCCAAACGCCTGGACCAATTTGGGAAGAAGGCTTTTTCTTCCTCCAGTGCTGGCTTGCGGTCCGTCAACACCGCTTGCCTTTTGGGCCGATATACCCACTCCCTGTGGGATTCGGTGGCGGCTGTTTTGCCGCAGTGTTCTGAGGAGGTCCAGACACTGCTTACCCGCACCATTGCGGAAGGGCGAGATGCGGCTAAATACACCATCCGTTGTGGCCTTGATACCGCCGACTCGCTGGGCAGATCGCTTGCTACGACGGTGGCGCTACGTCGCCACGCCTGGCTGAGGACAACTGGTTTCTCGGGTGATGTCCAGAATACACTCATGGACATGCCCTTTGATGGAGTCGGGTCTTTTTGGTTCAAAGGCAGACCATGCGCTGGAGCGGTTTAAGGACTCACGGGCTACGGCCAAGTCCCTGGGCCTTTCTGTTGTACGCCCTCCGCTCAGCTCTGCTTTTCGCCCCTTTCGTGGCCACGGAAGGGGCGCCCAGTCACGTCAGCTGCCCAGCTACCGGCCCGCACAGCAAGCATCTACGCGTGGCCGAGGACGTGGATACCGCCGTGGCGGTTCGGGCAACCAGCGTGCGGGTCAGGCCACCACCTCCAACCCGTCCGCGGCCTCCAAGCCCTCCTAGTCCCTCCTTTCCGGTGCACGGCACGCCAGTAGGGGGCAGGGTCCGCCATCACCTTCACCACTGGCGTCCCATCACCTCGGACAGGTGGGTCTTGGACATTGTCCGAAGGGGCTACTCCCTCCCCTTCGAGACCACCCCCCCAGCCATGCCACCTCAATTCCATCGCATGTCAGGGGATCACTTGGTACTTCTGCAGAAGGAAGTCACGGCCCTCTTGGCCAAGAGGGCCATCGAGCATGTTCCGACCCCAGAAGTAGGGCGTGGTTGCTACTCCCACTACTTCCTGGTGCCCAAAAAGGACAAGGAGGACATGCGTCCTATCTTGGACCTCCGGAACGTCAATCGCTTCCTCCGGAAGGAGAAGTTCAAGATGCTCACCCTAGCTCAGGTCTTGACTGCCCTCGACCCTGGAGACTGGTTGGTAGCGTTGGACTTGCAGGACGCTTATTTTCACATTCCCGTCCTGCCGGCCCACCGGCGTTACCTGCGGTTCACGGTAGGCCTCGAGCATTTTCAGTTCACCGTGCTCCCCTTTGGCCTTACAACAAGTGCCCCTCGGATGTTCACGAAAGTGATGGCGGTGGTCGCAGCTCATCTGCGCCGGGCAGGGGTTCCAGTCTTCCCCTACCTCGACGACTGGTTGCTGAAGGCGGGCTCGTCCCAGGCAGTCGTCTCCCACCTCCAGACTACGGCCGAACTCCTGCACTCGCTGGGGTTCTCCATCAATGTGCCGAAGTCGCATCTGATTCCTTCTCCACAGCTCCTTTTCATCGGAGCAGTTCTGGACACGACGCAGTTTCGGGCCTATCCTCCCGAACGGCGAGTCCGGGATATTCAGGCTATGATTCCGATCTTTCGGCCTTTATCCTGGGTTTCGGTACGGATGACCCTGAGGCTGCTGGGCCTCATGGCCTCCTGCATCCTGCTGGTCAATCATGCCAGATGGCATATGCGGGCTCTGCAGTGGGACCTGAAGTTCCAGTGGGCGCAGCACCAGGCCAACCTGTCCGATCACGTCCAGATCTCGGAGAGGACTGCAAAACAATTGCAGTGGTGGCTCTCGAACCGGCAATGGGTCATGGGCAGATCCCTCTCCCTTCCCCAGCCAGAGCACACAGTTGTGACGGACGCGTCCCTTCTGGGATGGGGCGGTCACATGGGAGAGACGGAGATCAGAGGCCTCTGGTCTCCGGCGGAGTCCCGGCTCCATATCAACCTTCTGGAGCTCCGGGCGATCCGACTTGCACTCAAGGCATTCCTTCCCTCTGTCAAAGGGAAGGTAGTGCAGGTGTTCACAGACAACACCACCGCCATGTGGTACTGCAACAAACAAGGCGGGGTGGGGTCGTGGACCCTATGTCAGGAGGCTCTGCGCCTCTGGACATGGCTGGAACATCAGGGCATGTTCCTGATGGTTCAACACCTGGCAGGTTCCTGAACGCCAGGGCGGACGAACTCAGCCGCAGGTGCATGATGGATCACGAATGGCGTCTTCACTCGGAAGTGGCGCAAGGACTCTTTGTACAGTGGGGAGAGCCTTGGTTAGATCTATTCGCCACCGAAGAGAACGCGCAATGTCATCAGTTCTGCACGTTGGAATTTCCAAGGCGGCACTCGCTCTGCGACGCTTTTCGTCACAAGTGGAGTTGCGGTCTATTGTACGCCTTTCCGCCTATACCACTTCTACCCAGAGTGTTGAAGAAGATTCGGCACGACCGGGCCCAAGTCATTCTTGTGGCTCCGGACTGGGCTCGAAGAGTTTGGTATCCCGAGCTACTCAGTATGAGCGTAGATCCCCCGATCCGTCTGCCTCTTCGGGAGGATCTTCTGTCGCAGCAGCAGGGGACGGTCCTCCACCCGAACCTGTCCAGCCTCCACCTGCTTGCGTGGCGATTGAGCGGCGGCAGTTGATTCCTTTCGACTTGCCTCCCGAAGTTTGTGATGTGATTCTGGCAGCCAGGCGTCCCTCCACTAAGGTGGTATACGCCTGCAGGTGGAACAAGTTTGTGGCATGGTGCACAGCAAAGGCTGTGAATCCCCTTTCTGCCCCTCTCTCTGAGGTTCTCCTGTTCCTTCTTTCCCTGGCCCAACAGGGTTCTGCCCTGGGTACCATCAAGGGCTATCTTTGTGCCATCTCGGCCTTCCTCAGGCTTCCTGATCAGCCCACCCTTTTCAAGTCCCCTGTTGTTAACAGGTTTCTAAAGGCATTACACACCTCTTCCCTCCTGTTCCGTTTGTGATGCCTCAGTGGGACTTGAACTTGGTTCTTACCTTTCTTATGTGCGCTCCCTTTGAGCCTCTACATAACTGTCCTCTTCGTCTTCTGACTCTGAAGACTGCCTTTCTGGTGGCCGTCACCTCCGCTCGGCGGGTGAGTGAGCTCCAGGCTCTATCATGTAAACCTCCCTTTCTGTCTGTCCATCCAGACAAGGTTGTTCTTAGGACGCGTCCGTCCTTCTTGCCAAAGGTGGTTACTGCCTTCCACATTGGGCAGACCATCACTTTGCCCACCTTCTTTCCGCCTCCGCATCCTTCCAGAGAGGAAGAGAGGCTCCACCGTCTGGACCCAAAACGTGCGCTTTCCTTTTACATCGACCGCACACGCCATTTCCGGGTGGATGACCAGCTCTTTGTTGGCTACGTAGGTGCCAAAAAAGGTCGGGCGGTGCACAAGAGAACCATCTCCCGCTGGGTAACCTTGTGTATCAAAGCCTGCTATTCTTTGGCTAAGAAGGAGCCTCCTGTTGGGCTGCGTGCCCATTCCACCAGGGCAACGGCTGCTACCATGGCTTTGGGCCGCGGTGTTCCGCTGCAGGATATCTGTCAGGCAGCTACGTGGGCCTCGCTGCACACGTTTACAAAGCATTACTGCCTTGACAGTCGGGTCCGGAGGGACGGCTTCTTTGGCCGTTCTGTCCTCCAGGACTTCCTTGTCTGATCTTTGTTCGCAGACCCACCACCGGGGTTGGTATTGCTGGGGTATCTATTCTAAGGTAAGGAATCTGTCACTAACGTGTCTCTTTCAGATGCACAAGTTACTAACTTGTGTAACGATATATCTGTAAGAGACAGTAGTTAGTGACAGATTCCTACCGCCCCACCCATCCTCCCCGTTCTGCAAACTGATTTCTAGGGTTAAGGACATCCCTTTCAGGGCCCTAGTATTTTTCAGACACCTATGTCAGCTTCTTGCATGGCTCTGCGTTCCTGGCGCGGAAAGTCGTGTACAGAACTGACGTCAGCGCGCAGGGGCGGCGTCTAAGTACTGCCCGTGATGTCATCCCGGCGACCACGACGCCGACGGCGGACGCGGAGCCGCACGACGCCGCCTACCGACGCGCAAGGGTACTGCTACGCAAAAAACTTTCCGGATCCAGCCTGACGCCTGGGGATATTCTAAGGTAAGGAATCTGTCACTAACTACTGTCTCTTACAGATATATCGTTACACAAGTTAGTAACTTGTGCATTGGGTTACAAGACTGAGGGGCTATGATATGGGTCAGATAGCAGTTATCAGTTAATCAGTGGTGGCTTTAAATGGAAGCTGCAGTATATGATTAACCACTTCTGTGCATTAGTCCGCAGGACTTCTGTGCACTTCACATGCTTAGATAGCACATTGCATCAGATGCCAATTAGAACATGTCCTGCCGGCCCTTGTCTGTCTGGATCTTAAACATAAAGTTGCTGCCGCTACTAATAACGGTGTGCGGTGGTGAATAGAAATATGTTCTCGACGCTGTACAGTAAGCATTAGTACATGCTGTACAGCCCTGCCTTAAAGGGAAGGCAGATGCCATGTGTGCTCCAGGGAGTTGTCACCCGCTTCAATGGACTGTGAACTCTCTGCGAGGGTTCAGGCGCTGGCACAGACACTGCAGCACTTTCAGGAACCATCTAAGAGCTTTACAGGTTGAATGCGATTGCAGCTAGACTTGGGCGCAAGAGTACCTTGTCCTTATATCAGTGGTAGCTTTAACTGGAAGCTGCAGTATATGATTAACCACTTATGTGCATTAGTCCGCAGGACTTATGTGCACTTCACATGCTTAGATAGCACATTGCATCAGATGCCAATTAGAACATGTCCTCCCAGCCCTTGTCAGTCTGGATCTTAAACATGAATCTGCTGCTAACGGTGTGCGGTATTGAACAGAAATATGTTCCAGATGTTGTACAGTGACAGTGGTAAGCATTAGGCATTGTCATGCGTCTGATCACTAGGATTTAAAGACACAGATGTTTACAAGGGTGTTTTGGGCACCTGTTTAGGATATACTGATTATATTGCGTTACATTTATATATGCTAATAACGTGCCACTAGGACAGCTGTTGCCACTGGTACCCCGCGGACCACTCACTAAGCTCTGTCCTAACACCAGCCTGATATCTACCTGAAAGAGTATGATTTCTTGGAAACACAGGCTCTCCTGATGGTACTGACTATGTTGGACCATGTTCAGTGCTCCACCCGGGCCCATGTGACCGACATTTCTCTGCTGTGCTACCTGCCAATGCACAGCTTTTTTTAGCGGAGGTGTGGTTGTGCTTTTAATCGGCCAGCTCTAGTGCGGTACAGGACTGTGTTGGTGCACTCAAATTGTGCACACGCTGCTTATTATGTAGTCCTGGCCGGTCTGCTTTTCGATTAGTCGGTGATGTGTTAATTGGCCCAGAACACATGGGTGCTGCTGCAGTGGGGATCACGCATGGTCATGCTACTTTAAAAACACCCTGCAGCAGTAGAAAGTGTGTGCTCTCTTATAGGCTGTACTGTGGAAAGTTAACATGCTTATTCTGCTCAGTGTAGGCAAGACGCCATAGAAATATGCCCTCTTCCATAACTGGATTTTATTTGGCCCTCTGTGTGTGTGTTGCCCAGTCATTCTGCACATGCTCAGTGAAAGTTTTTTTAGATTTAGCACGTCCTAGTCTTGGGACCCGCTTTTTAAAAAATTTTAAATTAATTTTACAACATTCAGGCTTATGTGCAAGCATGACTCTTCACGAATTGTGCGTAAATCATAGCCTTTGTGTTCTGGCACTAATAACTCAGACCTGGAGTTCTCAATTTGCGCTTCTTTTGATTTACTGTTGATTTAAATAGATTTTACAATAAGACTATCCAAACCTGCGGCTGCTAAATTCACTAACATTTATTTAAAAGTATATTAGTTCAGTACTCTTTTTATGAAAGTGTTAATATGAAGTCATAAAAGATTATAAAAAACAAAACACTCTGGGTTTTTCATAAGTGTGTATGTGTAACTTTAAATACCACCGTTGTCTTCCTATCTCCGATACTGAACTCCTTTATGGTGCCCTATTCCTTTTATTGCATTGAGATACTCTTTCACATTCTCTTATGCATTATTTAACAACGAAAATGTTCCTATGTGCTATTAGTTATTTGCACCAGGTTTGACCCTTTTGCTGGAAGAGAATTATAAATGTCATGATGATGATCTTACCTGTTGGTTACAACACCTGGCCTCATTCCCTCCGCATCAGTGCACCGCCACAAGAGCAGCCGTGCTGCAACACCAGCGCAGCCCCACCTTAGCAGCAGTTCAACTCTAATGCAGCACCACTTCAGCATCTGCGCAGCACCACCTCAGCATCAGAGCAGCATCACTTCAGCACAGCACCAACTCAGCATCACTCAGCACTACCTGAACACCAGTGCAGCACCACCACCTTAGAATGACTCAGCATCACTCCGCACCACCTCATTATCACTCAACACAGGCACCACCACCACTTCAGCATCTGCGCAGCACCACCTCAGCATCAGAGCAGCACTACCTGAACACCAGCTCAGCACTACCTGAGCACCAGTGCAGCGCACCACAAGAGCAGCCGTGCCTCAACACCAGCGCAGCCCCACCTTAGCAGCAGTTCAACTCTAATGTAGCACCACTTCAGCATCTGCGCAGCACCACCTCAGCATCAGAGCAGCACTACCTGAACACCAGCTCAGCACTAACTGAGCACCAGTGCAGCACCACAAGAGCAGCCGTGCCTCAACACCAGCGCAGCCCCACATTAGCAGCAGTTCAACTCTAATGCAGCACCACTTCAGCATCTGCGCAGCACCACCTCAGCATCACTCAGCACTACCTGAACACCAGCTCAGCACTACCTGAGCACCAGTGCAGCACCACCACCTTAGAATGACTCAGCAGCTCAGCATCACTCAGCACCACCTCATTATCACTCAGCTTCACTCCGCACAGGCACCACCACCACCTCAGCATCACTCAGCACCTCCTCAGTCTGCCCTCGGAATCTGGCATCGGTTGATTCTCCCCTAGTGTCCGTCCGCTGCTCGTGTTGTAATTAAGGTACTATTTCCCAACCTCCACCCTCCCGTTGTTTATGTCCCCCCCCCCATAACAAAAACAAAAAAACGATAACAAACAAGCATCAGAAGCGGCAGGAAGAATTTGCCAGCATTGCAAGGACAAAAAAACTAGAAGACATTTTTATGTGCATTCTTTTTTTTTTTTTTTTTTTTAATAGTTCAGTTGTTCATAATGTCTTCTTGGTTATATATAATGTAACAATGCTTCTCACACTTTTTTATTATAACATTTTAACATGCAGCACAGCAGCCACACTTCCCTATAACATAGCTTAAAGATATTGGAAAAGCTAATAGCTCTGGCTAAACACTTACTGTCCCAAAGGCGAGACCTATTGGCTATGCCAATGCTTGTTTAAAAATTACTTGCTACTCCTTTCTGTATGCCGAGGGAGTACAGTTTTACACCTACTCTGATGACCCCAGCTAAGAGCTGCGCAGGCAAATCTTCCCCATCCTGCAGGAGGGGTTAATTAATGTCCTAGTCGGTGTACCCCACTGCATGGCCTCAAATCTTACGAAATTGAATCCATTAGAAATGTAACTGCTGATCACAAAAAATACCATGGACAAATGCGCCCAACTTGCTGCCCGCAGGAATGCCCTCCGCACTCGACACCTCCCCAGTTAAAGTCGTCTGGAATTTGGGGATTTACTTAGATTTGGGACTTTGCATGTTGGAAATGCAGTAATCCAAGATATCCAACTCCAGTGCAAGATCCCCCTGTATATGGCACCACCATACCACCAGGCCTGCCCGTGGAAGTGGCATCGACCTCTGTCTACGAGGAATGCTTTTTAGAAAGCTTCAGCTCGAACAAAATGTCTGAGCAGCTCCTAACTGGCATCAGACCTAGAGCTCCTGTCACCCCATGTCCTAGAGATGCTTCATTGGGCATCAGTCAAGGAAATAGAGCTGTTTAAAGCCCCTGCCACAATTCTTCTCCCATCCGTGGCTTCAGAATTCAAATGTTCTTTAGTTTACTGAAGATCAGGGTGCAGTCTTTCTGTGGCTCACTTTTCATTTATTCATGTAGTGCCACAAGTTAGGATCACAAATGCTACCAAGACGTATGTTCTAAATGTATGCAAAATCTGCATCCTTTTCACTTGCTCATCCTTTTCACTTGCATACCTTGAGAGGGGAGACTGCTGTTCCTAGTGTTACAAAGACGGGGTTCGGGATACCCTCTGTCCTTTCTGGAGGAATGTGACAATGCTGCTTTCCACCCAGCTGGTTTGACACTTGTCGCTTGGCTCTTACAAGATACCAAGGGACTCTTTGGGTGATGCAAGTTAAGCTGCGGGTCCATGTGAAGCAAACTGAGGCCTTTGGACTTGTGGAAGGGCTTGGGTGGGCAGATGTTTCTTTTGGGAGGGCCTGGCCCGCTTTGGAGAACCAGGCCTGTTCCGTAGACCATTTCCCTGTTCAGCGCCCTCACGGGAGGAGCAGCTACTGTGGGCCCACGAGTGAAGGCTGCCTGGCACCGCAATGATGCCTGTGTCGCAGTACCCTCTCCTGCCACAAGATGGCAGCATATACAGATAGTGGAACATCGGAAAGAACCAGTGGAGTACACAAGCCCTCGTCATACAGGAAACTTTGCTCTTCTTTTCCTTCCTTCCTCGTATTATTTCTTTATTTATCTTCAGCCGATGCTTGCTCGCTCCCTTTCCAATGTTGACTCCTTTGCCTTCACTGCTACTGTATACCTGTTTGAGGGACACCACCTCCCACCCCACGACTGCATCATCCAGTGGCCCTTCCTCCACACTGTTGATTGCTTCCCTCCCCTCTCGATGGTTAGGGGCTTCACTCCGCTTTTTAGCAAGCCCCTCCATTAGAATGCATGAGGAGGGCTTTTACATTTCATAAGTGCACGTCATCACACTGTTACATTCATTTCTGTATCTACTGTACTGAAAGCAATGCTTTTTTCCTGTATTTTTTTTTTTTTTGTAATATGTCTGGATCCGTGGTGTTAAGCGGCATTTGTGTATGGCAGACTTGCTAAGAACATTAAAGCCAGACCTGTTGGCGTTACCAGTGCTTGTTCTATTTGTACTCCTATTTGCCCCATTTCCTCCTCCACAGACTTTCCCCACCATGCCGCCATAGAGCCTCCATTTCTTTCTTTTGATTTGTTTCTGTACTTTCACCATGCTCCTTCTCTGTTCCAACATTCCTTATATTTTTGGAGTAGGCGTAGAAGACTACTCAAGCCTTAACCTTTACTAGCGCCTGTTGTTTTTGTTCTGGGAATTGTAGGAGGCTTTTGTGCAGGTTTGAAAAACTGGCTACCACACCACCACCACCGAGGTCCAGGGATCCAGTCTCCTATACAGGATGATTCTGCCTCGGTTTTTAAATGGTTTTTTGAGGGCAGGAAGCACAGTTTACTCCAGTATTGGAACTTTCATAGATTCCCATTGCTTGTATCATTCCCCGTCGTCGAGATGGGAGTCCCCGGTAAATAAAAAAATACCATAGAAATAGGTACAAAAGAAGAAAAAGGCCTAGGCCTCATCTCATTTTGTAGCATATCCACCTCTTTTTGTAAAAGAGACCAAACGAAATGAACAACCAATCAGAACAGCCTCACCCCACAGAACCTTCCTGAGAGAGCCTCAGAGCCTCAGATTTTCTACCGCACGTTGTGCAAGGGAGTCTCCACTGAGCTCTGCTCAGTTTTTTCTTCAACAAACTACTTTTCATCTCAATCTTCAATATGTCAGACAGGGAAAAGAAAGCTCTTTTCAAGGCTTGTGCCACCTGCTCCAAAAAGAGACTTTATGTTGAGGACAAACATAAAGACTCTATTTATTGTTTGTATCCGGACCATAAACCTACTGACTGCAAGATCTGTCGAACCTTCTCAACCAAGACCTTACGGGACCGTGAGGGACGTCTGCTCACTTGGCTTCAGAAATTAAAGTCACGAAAAGATCCTGTTTCAAGTGACAGTGATGATGCTTCTTCTGCGACATCGTCGAGGAGATCGCAAAAAAGGGGTAGGTCTTCTCCTTCTACTTCTTCAGAACCCCCTTCCAAAGCCTTACAAAAGATCTCTGAAAGGTCTGACAGGCGTAGTCCCATCAAATCTCCTCACCGAGGTGTAATGGAGAGGGAAGGGCTTGCTGTGGAAATAGCACCTGTGAAGAAGACAAGCCATGGGCCTTCTGCTTTTTCTCCGCCTTCTGAGAAGCCAAAAACTTTCAAAAAACCAGCTTCTGGCCCTCCTGAGGGAAAAGCTGACAGGAAAGTTCGCCCGTCGACGACGACCACATCAATACCGTCGACGACGGCTTCAAAAATCTCACCGGCGTCGACTTTGGCTCCGTCGACTGGCTCGTCGACGAGATTTTCCTCGTCTCCAGCGGCTTCGTTGACGACTACGACGACGCCGCATACTAAGGTACCTCTTATTCTGTCGTCTACGTTAACAACTTCCACGTCGACGTTGATGTCGACGAGAACGTCGACAGCTTCCAGCCTGATAATGACGACGGTCCCGTCGACGGTGGATTTTTCCTCGTCGTCGGTTCAGACATTGTCGCCGGCAGCTCCGCCGACGACCTCGTCAACGATACAAAATGTGGCAATTTCTATCAGGAGACGTCGCATTACCCCGGAAATGACTTCTCCAAGGAAAGTGACACCCCTGCCTCCGGCTCTCCTTTTGGAAGAGGAGTTTTCCGAGGATGATGAAGGTCCTTATGGTGATGCACATAGCCCTTCTGAGCTGCATGTGAAATATCAAGATTCGGACACTGAGGACTTACATGGAGCAGCAACAGTATATGCCACAGTCCAGATCTCAAGAACAATATCAACAGGGCATGGTCTGTATGCCATCTTCCCTCGTTACAGACCTGCAGTTCATGCTTTCGGATTACAGGAAAAGGTTTCCAACACAGTCCTCTGGCCAGGCAACAGGGTAAGTGCCTCCAACTCCACTTGCTCTTCCGGTTACGCCTCAGCCTCAACAAATTCCATTACTGGAGTTACCGGAGCCACAGCAGAATGTGGTTACAGTCCAGGACGACACATCCGATGATGACCAAGGAACTAGGACGATCCCTGACCCGGAATGGGATGACTATATTATTCCTGACCCTGCCTCTCCTGTTCCAGACCCGGCGGATTCTCCTCCAGCTGATATTGGAGGTTTTCACAATTTAATGGAGAGGGCTTCTAAGCGTTTCGATCTGCCTATTCCATCAGTGCAGTCGGAATGTTTTTTGTACGACTTCAAAGAACCTTACAAAAAGTCTGTTCGCTCGATCCCTATCGTGGACCATGTCTGGAGTGAGGGTCTAAAGGTTATGAAGTCGCCGGCCACTGTCATTCCTGTGCTTTCTCATCTGGAAAAGAAGTACAAAGCTCCAGATGATAGCCCCGCTTGTCTGGTTAGCCATCCGAAACCGGATTTGGTGATTTCACAGGCGGCCCAGAGGAAATCTAAAAATCCAGCGGCACCTCTTATCACGCCACCTGATAAAGAGGGAAGGCGGTTGGATAATGCTGGGACGAGGTTCTCTTCCATGTCCAGCCTCCTGGTCAGAGCGTCTAATGCCTTGGCTATTCTTGGACGGTATGATCGCCAGATGTGGTGCGATCTGTCTCCGTATCTGGACCAGCTGCCCGAAGAAGCTAAAGCCGAGGCCAGAAAGATCCTTTAAGCGGGAGAACGAACATCTTCCTAAATGATTGACTGTGCTATGGACATTGCCACTACAGCTTTCCGCTCTCTAGCAGGGGCAGCAGTCCTTCGACGCCAAGGCTGGCTTCGTGCCACTTAGTTCCGGCCAGAAGTCCAGAACAAGATCCTGGATCTTTCCTTTGACAGTGAAGCGCTATTTGGGAAGCACATTGATGATGCGCTGCAAGATATATTGAAGGACACGGAAACTGCAAAATCCCTTGGGACTCTACAATACCGCAAGGTTCCCTTCCGTGGAGCAAGAGGTAGAGGTTTTTCCTCATATAGAGGCGGATATCCGCAACAGCGCTATTCCTCTTATTCGCAGCCTTCCCAATCTTACCGGCCGCAATATTCTCAGAGACAAGGCCAGTCGTCTTCTTTCTCTCGGTCATCATCTAGAGGAAGACAAGGGCGCCAGGGGAGGGAGTCCTCTAAGAGCCAGTAGCGGCTTCCTGGCTCTTCCTACTGTTCTTGTGTCCCCTGTAACATCAGTGGGGGGGGGGGCAGGATATCCCAATACTTCCACAACTGACAATGTATAACATCAGATCGGTGGGTTCTCAATATTGTTCTGTCAGGCCATACTCTGGAATTTCAACATCAACCACCATCCAAAGCCCCTCCCGCCACCGAATCCAAACATCTGCACCTTCTACGTCTAGAAGCCCACAAACTACTTCTCAAGGGGGCGATAGAACCGGTTCCCCTATCCCAGCGGGGAAAAGGATTCTATTCCCGGTTCTTTCTTGTTCAAAAGACCGTAGAAAAATGGCGCCCAATTCTAGACCTGAGGGAGCTAAACACCTATCTCCTAAAGCTCTCTTTTCGGATGGTCTCCTTACAGGACATTTTACGGCTCCTCAATCCAGGAGATTACATGGCCACCCTGGATCTAGAGGATGCATACTTCCATATCCCCATCCACCAGGCCCACAGGAAGTTTGTACGCTTTACAGTAGCCAAGAGCCACTTTCAATTCAAGGTCCTGCCTTTCGGACTCAGATCCGCTCTGCGGATCTTCACGAAGGTCCTAGCCCCAGTCGCAGCGTTTCTCAGGAAGCAGACGCTTCAAGTTTTTCCTTACCTGGACGACTGGCTGGTGAAAGCTCGGTCTCATCACGCAACAGAAGAAGCTGTCAGGGCATGCACTCAGCTCTTCCGTCACCTGGGTCTTCAGCTCAACACGGAAAAGTCAGTCCTGTGCCCGTCCAAGTCGGCCAAGTTCCTGGGAGCCATTCTGGACACATCCTGTTGCAAAGCGTTCCCATAAAAAAAAAGGCAAACAAAGCTGATGGCCTCTGCCCGTCGATTGCAAAAAAAAGGTCAATTTCAGTTCGCCTCTACAAATCCCTTCTAGGGTCAATCTCGTCCTGCATTCCCTTGATTCCAAATTGCAGGTTACGGATGCGCCCACTAAAAGAGCAACTGGATTTGCAGTGGCGCCAGGCAGAGGGCTCTTTCGAAGACCAGATCATGATCACTCGGCCTATGAAGGAGGCGGCCAGGTGGTGGATGGTCAGAGACAATATCTCTCAGGGTCTCACCTTCAGAGTCACACCAGCTCCTCTAATAATTACACCGGACGCCTCTCTAGAAGGTTGGGGAGCAGTCTTGCAAGATCTTCAGGTGAGTGGCCGCTGGCTGCCCCAGCATCGCCTTCTCCACATCAATCTTTTAGAACTGAGAGCGATTCGTCTGGCCTTACAGGCCTTCCTTCCGCGGATCCACTGTCCTGGTCCGTACGGACAACACGACGGCCATGCATTATGTAAACAAGCAGGGAGGACCAAGGTCTCGTCCGCTATCCAAAGAGGCTCAGGAGATGTGGGAATGGGCTATCCAAATGAAAATATCACTTTCGGCGGAACATCTTCCAGGTGCCCTCAACAAGACCGCAGACACGCTCCGTCGTCTCAAGTCGGTGAGCCACGAGTGGGAATTAGACCAACACACTCTAGACAGGATTTTCAATCTCTGGGGCACTCCGCCCATAGATCTCTTTGCCACTCCAGGAAACAAGAAATGCCGATTCTACGCAAGCAGGGAACACCATCCGGGATCATTGGGAAATGCACTTTCGATGGCCTGGTCAGGCGCCTTTGTTTATGCTTTTCCTCCGATCCCACTAATTCCCAGGCTTCTCAGGAAGCTCAAAGCGGAGCCCTGCAGAATGATTCTGGTGGCCCCGGCGTGGCCCCGCCAGTTTTGGTTTACGGAGCTTCTCCTGCTCTCCCTGGATCATCCAATTCATCTGCGCCCAATTCCTTCTCTGTTGACAATGTCCCAGGGCCAAGTGGTACATCCGGATCCGAGCTCACTTCAGTTATCAGTGTGGCTCCTGAGCACCGAGAATTTCAGAATCTAAATATCTCGCCAGAGTGTCGAGAGGTGCTGGCTCAAGCCCGGGCACCAAGTACGAACAAGACTTATCGCTTGAAATGGAAGCGTTTCTGCCTGTGGTGCCGGCAAGAGAATATTCATTCTTACTAGTCTGCTCCTCATCAGATTTTGCCATATATGTTGGCATTGGCTAAGTCAGGTCTCGCTCATTCCTCTATCAAAGTGCACCTGGCAGCCATTTCTAGATTCAGACTAACTTCTTCTGGACCATCCCTCTGGTCAGCAAGAATCGTAAGACAATTTCTTAAAGGTCTTTTTAGAGTTTTTCCACCAGTTAGACCTCCACCACCTCTGTGGCAGCTTAACTTAGTCCTTACTCAACTCATGAGGCCGCCTTTTGAACCAATTCATAGGGCGGACCTGAAATTTCTCTCATGGAAAGTGGCCCTCCTTCTCGCCTTAACATCGGCCAGGAGGGTAGGTGAACTGCACGCTCTCACGATTAAGGAGCCGTTCTTACAGTTTAAAAAAAGACACTTTGATTCTGAGAACGAATCCAAAATGTATCCCGAAGGTCCCTTCAGACTTTCATTTGAATGAACCAGTGATCCTCGAATCGTTTTTTCCTCGACCCACTACTCCAGCGGACAGGACTCCTCACTCGCTGGACGTTCAAAGGTGTCTGAAATTTTACCTTCAACGTACCAAGGACTTCAGAAAATCTACACAACTCTTTGTTGCTTTCAGTACCCCTCGCAAGGGTTTCCCTCTTTCAAAGCAGGGAATTGCGAGATGGATAACCAGCGCGATCCAATACGGTCACCAAGCGGCTGGTAAGCCCCTAGAAGGGCGAATCCGGGCGCACTCTACGAGAGCCATCTCTTCTTCAGCTGCTCTCTTCGCCGGAGTGCCGATCAAAGACACTTGCAGGGCAGCGACATGGAGCTGTGCCCATACTTTCACGAAGCATTACTGCTTGGACTCCTCCACGCGGAGTGACGCTGCAGTGGGACAGGCAGTCCTGAGGAACCTCTTTCAATAAGTGGTGAGCTTTCCCTTCTAATCCTCCTTCCTTTTATTGGTTATTAGCACATTTTGTAAATCATGATGTTCACCGACTACTTTTTGATATCTTGTACCTCTGATGACTGTATGCATTTGGCAAGGTTTATAACAATGTATTATTACACAAAATGTGCGTTCTGACTGCTACCTATTCTGATACAAGCAATGGGAATCTATGAAAGTTCCAATACTGGAGTAAGAAAACAAGTTACTTATCTGTAACTTTGGTTCTCCAGTATTGGTAACTTTCTTAGATTCCCATGCGCCCACCCTCCTCCCCTGGGAAAGCTCAGCCTTCAGCATATTCTGTTACACTGTTACACAACGGCTACGAAAATCTGAGGCTCTGAGGCTCTCTCAGGAAGGTTCTGTGGGGTGAGGCTGTTCTGATTGGTTGTTCATTTCGTTTGGTCTCTTTTACAAAAAGAGGTGGATATGCTACAAAATGAGATGAGGCCTAGGCCTTTTTCTTCTTTTGTACCTATTTCTATGGTATTTTTTTATTTACCGGGACTCCCATCTCGACGACGGGGAATGATACAAGCAATGGGAATCTATGAAAGTTACCAATACTGGAGAACCAAAGTTACAGGTAAGCAACTTGTTTTCTTACTTTTGCAGAACACAGTTTCTGCTTAGATTTGTGACTAATATCGTATTTGTGTGAAAGTGTGTTTAAGGTAGTGTTCCAGCCTGGACTGGAAGCAGGATAGATGTTAGTGTTTCAAATATTGGCTAGACAGTAGGTAGAACCTAGCATTTTAAGATCTTAAAATATCTTTTTACGGGGGTGGATAGGGCTTAGTAGTAATACACTTTTTTAGTGTAAAAATATGATAGGATGACTGGAGTTCCTGTTTAAGTAGTATGTTTCATTCTATGATGTGTATGTACATGACATGTTTGTATAGCCTTATTGGCTGTTAATATATTGGCTAATGTTCATAAAATCAAAGGACTTAGTTTCGTAAGTCATGTTCCACGAGCTCTGTGGTTTCCAGGTTGGGGTTTTGCTCCAGCCCTCTTTTCTCCTTTTTGTCAGATCTCCACATTGGGTGCTTGTTTTACTTTGCCAGTCTTGTTATGATGGGTTATTTGGCAGTTCTGTGTAGTGTGAACAGGACCTAGGGTATTGCCAGTTTAGTAATATTGACGAGAAACACCCTAAAGGTGATGGGAGGCTGCTTGCAGTTTGTCTAATCACTGCCAGAGCTCGGAGTAGCACTCCAACCCATCCTTCTTTAGTTCACTTCGCCACCAGCCATATGCAAATCATTCTTGACCCTGCTCCTCATGGGAACAGTCCAGCCCGAACTGCCAGGCCAGGTCCTCCCTTGACCGGAACACAAGAAACCTAGGACCAGTGGTTCCTTCCCTCGTTATGTGCTCATCAGCAGTGGCACAGTGAGCATGCCACTTAGGGCGGTACATGAAACACACAAAAGGTTCTGGATCAGGCTGCTGTGAGTTCCAAAGACTGTTTCATGTACCGCCGTAAGTGACATAGGTATGCCTAGAAGTGAGTCCCATGTTCACTGTGTCACTGGAACCAAACTGTACCCGGCTGATGAGCCCATAAGTAGGGTGAAACTGGTCCTGGGTTGCTTGTGTTCCAGTTCAGGGAGGCCCTGGCCCGGGCAGTTCAGGCTGCACTGTTCCCATGAGTAGCAGAGTCCAGACTAATTTGCATGTGGCTGGGTCCAAACAGGTGGTATGTTGAGCAAAAGAGCGATGGGTTGGGATGCTACTCTGAGCGATTGCCAGTGGTTCGACAAATTGCCAGCCGCCTCCCATCACCTTTAGTGTGTTTCATATTCATGTTGACAAAATTGAAGCTCTAAGCTTTGGGTGCAATGAAGACAACTTTTCTTGGTGGTTGTCCGATAGGAAGTTGGAAGTGGTCCAGACCTTTGAATACCTAGCGATGACCTTCTCAGTTCTCGTTCTTAGAAGAAGTCTGGCCAGAGTACCCTACTCGCCGGAAGCCTCATGAAGGTTGATGCCCAAGACTGTTTGTTTCTATTCAGCCCATGACGCACGCCTTCCTAGAGGAAACAGTGTCATTGGCGTTGTGCGGGCAAACCGGTTGTGTTTTGGTGGAAGATATGGTGATAGTAGTCTGGGGCAGATGAAATAGGACTGTGGCCAAACAGTTTGCGTACAGTTTGGTATGATCTGTTTTAAACCTGATGCTTTTGAGCGTTGAGGAGCCTGTCCAGTTGAGAAGGTCTGTGTATTAGGCTGCTGAGAGCTCAAAAACTGAACCAACCCCACAGCTGCTGCATTTAGGAATCTGTGACTTTTGATGAAAGGGTTTGTATTGCTGATTTCTTTGCACATCTGATAAAGATCTACATCCAAAGAACAGCCTAGGTTTTTAGTTCTGTACATATCTCCAAGATCTCTAGAAGGTTGACTCAAACCTTTCTGGATGACTTGCCAGTTTTTAAGTAAGTCTGTGCCATCTGATGCTGAAATAAAGGGATGATGTATTGAGATCTGGTTGGGTCTAGGTGACTGACTGTTGGCTTCATGCCCTTACTAACATGTCCGGGTCAATGCGTTTGTCCATTTTTGGCCCATTCTTCCTCTAGCCTGCTGCCAGTGGAGGGAATGAGGATGATCCGACAGCTATTATTGAGCTGGAATCAGTCCATGTGACTCGTGCTGAATTTGTCCGGGTGATATTTGCCGACACCGGGACACAAGCACCATTGCCCTCACCTTGTCTGCTTTCCAACAACCTGCAGAAGTGAGGTGGTTTTCTTATTTTTACTTCCAGCCAGGCCCAACACAAAGGTCTCACTTAAAGGGCCATCAGCCCTGCCTGGTGTTGAAGTCTCATCCTGGCTGGAAGCTATCTGGAGCCTAGCACCTAAATGCCAGAGCAATGGAAGGAAACCAAGGAGCGCCGCTTGTTACCACTTTACAAGTACCTAAGAGAAACTAGCATTTGGAGGCAGGCTTTTGGTTTCTTTCAACCCCTTTATCTACCAATTTAACATGAATCAGTCTATATGAGTGATTACACTGATAGCTATATAGCTCTTACTGATTTATCTTATAGCACTACTTATCCCAACATAGGGTGTCAAAGCGAATGACATCAGATATTCTACAGCGACAATGAATCTCACCAGTGTTTTCCCTCCATATAGAGTAAATGTTATGTAAGAAAATGAGGGCTACAGGGTGTAGGAGTCCAATATCCTCCATGGCAAGCTCTGTATGTTAATGTGCTTTGTCTGGAGAAACTCCAACAGGATTTGAAATGTAATACAATGGGTGGGGTTTTCTGTACTAATAAGACCTTATTACTACCCAAAGAAACCCGTTAGTACCCTTGGAGTAACAAAAAATTCAGAAAAAAGCAAGATTCTATACTTCTGACTTGCAGTTTGCATGCATCTTCTTGATGTATGTTCATAGCTCGCTGTGCTATATTAGAAGGCTTGTAACTGATGAACTACAAGTAACAAAAGTATCTCTTTGGTAAAAACAGTAACCCAGCAAGCTATTTACATAAAGTACAAATCTGGGATTTGCATGTTACACATTGTGCTTTGCAGCAGGCACGTTATCCCTCTATGCTACCTTACGGTGAGTGAAAACTGTGACGAAGAAAGCTGTGCTTTATCTAAAGTGCATTAACCAAAAGGGTTATCTTACTGTTATTAAACTCTGGAAATTGAGGAAATAAAGATCGTTGTAGCAAGTGCCTTACCTCTGTAATATATTTTAAAATGAAGCAAGTTTGTCACTAATTAAGTAAGCCTGAATAGATTTGCTGTCATATTCGTGCTTGCTAGCAGTTCCTTTGACAAACTAATACATTTATTTTTAAATAATAACTGCTGCAGACTCCGCTTTTCATGACTCCACCCCAGTGGCGTAGCTAGGCATTAGGCCGCCCATGGTGGCCCCTGTGTTTTACGCCCGTGGCGGCCTGATCGAAAAGCGGATGGGGGTTTGGGTGGCTGGTGTGCTGGCGAATCATGAGGCCGGGGGTAAGAGCAGGGAGGGGGCGGGTGCTGCCGATTCTTACGGTTGCAGGTAAGTGCAGGGGGAGGGAGGCCGGCCGCCACCCCCAAAACTCATGCTGCCTGGGGCGGTCCGCCCCCACCCCTCCCCAGCAAGACACCGCTGCTCCACCCCTTACGGACTCCATCCCATTTGTGCTGACCCACATAATCAACAATTTATGGTCTCCCAGAGTCCGTTCTTGTCATTTCCAGCACCACCACCTGGTGATCCAAACATTTCACCATAGCAGTTTCATCATCCTTAGGAATATTAGAAGCCCAAAGGTTTGCTTTAGTACCTCGGACGCCTCTCATCTGTCTCTGAAATCCTCTCTTCTGGATGTGGGGGTACTGACTGATGTCTTGGGGCCACTTGCCGGACATGTAAACCTTAACATTCGATGACGCTCGCTGGGAACATAAACCCTGACTGCCGATGACACTGCCTTTCTTAGAGTGTCCATCAGGGAAATTAACATCTCAACTCCCCTCTCTGTATCTAAGCTATGGCAAAGACGTTCTGGGGGGTATCAACTCTAGTGACTAACCTTCCAGAGCCTGGTCTCACTGACATGGGTAATGCAGCTACAGCACTGTCGACAATAACAGAACAAAACCACTGCAGGTTTGAGGGTGTCTTAAGAGCCAATGCAGTAGCATTTGCTGAAGAAGCTGTCACCATCCTGCACCCCCCTTCTGCTTATGTGGGCTCTTCGTCCTTACCCTTAAAGCTTATTGGTGTGGAGTGATTCAATCAAATGAGGAGACTGTCTTTTTGAGTTCAAAAGACTCCTCTCACCGGTACAGAGAGACTGCTGGAGTATTTGGAGTTTTTGTTGCCACGGTCAGGACCGCCTGATAATTGAAGGTTAGGTCCTGGAATGCGCTGGCATGTCGGTGATGCACAAACCACCTGATTGTCAAAAAACACTGCAACAGACCATTGCCTTTTCGCATCCATGAAAGTTAGGAAAAAAGGAAATATGACGCAGTCAGCCTTGGCTGCATCATAGCATTTTGTTTTTCTGGTGGGACGGGGGGGTGGGGGGGAGGCAAGCAACAAGGCGGAAGTAGTAGAGTGCAAGCAACACCTCTGGAGGGGGCAGGAGGGACAGGGCAAGCAACAAACTGGTGGCAGGAGGGACGTAACCAGAAACAATGCGGAGGCACTTCTCCCTTGGGTATGGTCTCCTTAAGGGCGTGCCTAATCTGCATATAACTAAACATCTCTGTGGCTGCTAGGTCGTAGTCTTGTTGTAGTCGTGAAAAGGAAAGTAAGCCCCCCCCCCCACCCCGGATCCACAAGTCTCCTACCTGAGAGATTCGGATCATGTCCCAACTATTGAATCCCTTGATTTTCCTCAAAGTTCCCAGTTGTTCCGCATCCCATAATGGGGTGGCTTGCATGATCTTCCCTGCCCACCCTAGGCTCTTATTAACTGCGTGCCATGCCTGGACTGTATGTTTGGTTGGGCCTGTGAGCTGCAATTGCGCTGTTGTGGTGTAGAGTGCCCTATAATAGCTCCCTCCTGGCAAAACACATTTATCCATTTTGTATCTGGGGTCGTCATATGGCCCATATATACAGTGGTTGATAGCCGTTAGCTGTGCTGCTCAATAGTATTTCATAATTTAGGGGAGCCCTATTCCACCGTCGTACCACCCCCTCACCAGCTTGTGAGTGGCTATACGGGGCGTCTTCCCCACCAAAAGGAGTTCTCTCTGCTCGCTTTCAATAGCTTTAAAATAGGAGGTAGGGACTGGATATGGTGTATTGTGCAACACCTATAAGAAGTGTGGGAGGGACATCATTTTGAATAGCGCAGCGTGTCCCAATAATGACAGCGGCAGTGTCTTCCCATGTCGTACATCTCTCTAAGCGCTGCCACGGGTGCGAGAGATTTTGATTGTAAAATCACACAGAATCATTAGATGGATATATAGATATATAGATATATTCACACACACACCAAGGTATCAAAACCCCTCCTTTGCCCTCGCCACCTCATATCCAGTGGGTAGCGGGGGGGAACTCCCCTCTCAATACGAAGATTGTTGACTTTGTCCAGTTAATTGTATAGCCCGAATATTTCCCAAAATTCAAGAATATGTTTAGAACTCTGTTTATTGGTGATTTGGGCGACGCTAAATACAACAATGTCGTCTGCATAGAGGGAGATTCGATCTTCCCAGCCCTCTGACCATCTCAGACCCCTTATCAATGTATCTTTGCCTATCCATGACGCTAACGGTTCAAGTGGTAAGGCAAAAAGCAGCGGTGACCGGGGACAGCCCTGTCTCGTCCCTCTCCTGAGAGCGAAGATTGGGGACATTTTATTATTTACTACCACCTGTGCTGATGGGTCGTTATATAGGAGTCTAATCCAGCTCACAAAGTTGGGACCAAATCCCATTTTACTCAGGACTGCAAATAAATATGGCCATTCTATTGTATCGAATGCCATTGTAGCATCTAGGGACATCACCACTGCATCTTCTCTTAGCTTATCTACTCTTCCCAACACCCCATGCAGTTACTGAAGGTTGAGTGACGTGTTTCTTTCCGGGATGAAGCTGGATTGATCAGGGTGCACCAGTTTCGAGATAACCTGTATCAGGCGCGTGGCCAGCAGTTTTTCTAAAATCTTAACTTCTGCGTTGAGCAGTGAGATGGGACGATATGTGGAGCATTTGCTTCTGGGTTTACCTTTTTTATGTATAACAACTATTGTGGCCAGTCTCTGGTCTGCAGGAAGTCTACCGACTTCTCGACTCTCTAGGTACATATCTCTCAGGTAAGGGGCAATTTTATTGGTCGCCAATTTGTAAAGTTCTATCGATAGGCCGTTGGGCCCCATCGCCTTTCCAGATTGTAGACCCCTAATGGCCTGTGCTACTTCATTTGTTAGGTCGCTTTCCAGTAGCGTTAAGTCATCAGCTGCAAGGGATGGGAGGGGCATATCTGCCAATAAGGCTTTCGATTCCCATTCGGGCACATTATTACTGGATGCGTAAATTTGCATATAGTGTGTTGCAAACTCGTCCGCTATCGATTGCGGATCGCGCAGTATTTCTTCTCCATCTGCTATAAGCTCTGTTACTAGTCGATTCGCATGGTCTCGCTTGTCAAGCCATGCCAGCAATTTCCCTGCCTGGTCCCTAACCTCCTATAGCTTAAGTGTGGCTCTGTTTAGTGCTTTTGCTGCATCTGTGACCAGGTCTTTATAGTCTTTCTTTTTTATGTCTTAACTTGTTTGACCACTCCCAAAGTGTCCCCTCTCCGCTCACCCTCTAAATGTAAGATGTCTCCATCCACCTTGACGAGCTCCACACTTTTTTCTTTTCGGGCACCCACTATCTAGGAAATGGCATGACCCCTCACCACCGTCTTAAAGGCTTCCCAGAGTGTCAGGGCAGACGCCACTGAGCCTTCATTCTCCAGGAAGTAAAGCTCTATTTCTTGTGACTTTTTTTTTTTTTTTTTACTGATGGGATTTTGAGGCTCCATGGATTTATTGGCGCTATTCTCCCCGCTTGCTGTTCTCCCACTATGACGCGAGCCCATATCTGGGAGTGATCCGAAATACCCCTTGCCAGATGATGTACCTCCCTAATTTGCCCCACCTGGTCGACTGGGGTAAGTACATAGTCTATCCTAGAAAGGCTATTGTGAGCGCCTGAGTGGAATGTGAATTGTATCTCGTCAGGGTGGTGGGTACGCCATGCATCCGCCAGTCCCTTTGCCCCCAGGAATTTGTGGAAGTGCGACCGTGTGGGTTGTGTGTCTCTAGGGAGATGCCGGTCGAGCCGTCCCGATACAGCTGCAAGTCCTCTCCTATCATGTGTGTCCCTCGAGGAGATTTAGTAATAGGCCTCCTAGATCCTTAAAAGCTATTGTGTGGAGACCTGAGGGGACATATGTTGTCACTATGGTGAGTGCCTGACCCTCCCACCTCCCCGACGCCGCGGCATATCTACCCTGTGTCTACCCCGGTGTGATCAATCGGCATGGGGAAAGCCTTTCTCATCAGGATCCCTACTCTAGATCCGGGAAAAAATCCGTAGTGCACAACTAGTTTGTATCCTCACTGATTCAGTGCTTTACATGTATTGCCAATTTAATGGGTCTCTTGTAATCAAACCACATTGGGGAAGTGTCGTTTTATGTATTGGAGTACTTTCCCCCTCCTGTGCTTGTCTTCCAGGCCATTGACGTTTCAGGTTAATATTCGAAGTCCTTTTTCTACTAGTGACCCATCGTGGCTTAAACCGGTTTCTCCCAGTGTTTTTAATCCCCCTTCGGTGCCCAGCTGCCCGAGCCTGTGCGTTGGCACTTCAAGGGAACGGATATGGCCATGAGTGCAACTTCTCTTTTCTAACCTAACTTTTACTTCCGTCATCTAAACTATTATCTAAACCTAAGAACAACCATATTTCCCTCCTCCCCCCCCCCTCCCTGCGTCCCTGCAATCCGGGCTTAAAACTACCCATATCCCCAACTGTGCAAAGTGCCTGACCCCCTGTCCCCAAACTAATCTACGAGATGTGAGTGGGGGGTCTGTCCGTATCCTCGCCTGCCACCACCTGTACAGTTTACTACATTCGTTTCAGCACAATTATTGTAAACATTAAAGGATAATGTCACTTAGCCGGCTTCCAGTCTCTTTATTTGGTGTTCAGACAGAGTTGGTTTGCTGCCGATTGTCCTTGTTAAGGACTCGGCACGTCTGAGTCCGAAATCGCCTCAGCTACACGCTCCTTCTGGGTTCTCAAGTCTGGTTTTCGTTACTCCTCGTTTTTCCAAGCCTTTTTGTCTTTTGGGAGGTTTCTCCCACCACAGCCTGGTATTGTTTCCTTTTACCAGTCTCCATTCTTCCAGCCATTCTTGCGCCACCTCTGGGGTATCAAAGAACCATGATTTTCCCTCTGCTTTGATTTGCAATTTCGCTGGGAACAGCATCGAGCATTTCATGCCCTCGTCTCCAAGCTCTTTTTTGATTTCCAGAAAGGATCGTCTCTTCTTCTGGACCTTTACTGGGAAATCGGGAAAGAAGGTTATTGTACTGTTTTCGTATGTGACTGGTGGGGCACTGCAGTCAGTTTGCAATTCAATGTCTCGATCTCTAAAATTAAAAAGTCTAACCAGCAATGGTCTGGGAGGGGCCCCTGCTTTCGGCCTTCCGCCGGGTATCTTGTGGGCTCTTTTAACTGAGAAGAAATTTGAGAGACCCATCGGTTGTAGATATTTGGTGATTAGCCCTTCGACAAAGAGGTCAGCTGAGGGCCCCTCCGCTCGTTCAGGGACCTCTAGGATTCTCACTATCAAATTCAAAATTGATGACAAAACCATAGAAGGCAGATCACAATACCTAACCAATACCATAAATAATGAACTCCGTAGACTTAAGGAACTGTTACGCATTGCTAAACTAAACACAAAGCCTGAGAGTGATAGTTTGTTCCCCCTCATATCGCCTGAGGCAGCGACTTAATTCACTGCCTCAAATGTCTTCCTGCGCAGATGCCATTAATCAGAATTCAGGCATAACAAAGTTTAGTCCAGGTCCACCAATCTCACCAAGGATCTCATTAAATTCAGCTTCCACTTCAACAAACTTTAGTGTTTTTGTCATCAACATGTTCCTGCAAAATAGCATCATTTCTGAGACCCTAAAATGGGACAAATCGCACACATTCCCCCCAAAAAACCCTCTGCAAATCCAAACCAATCACAAACTTACCAAACCTCTCATGGCTGGGTTAAGGTATTGAGCACTGTCTCCAATTAACAAACTGCCATTAGTTGGTACACAAACAAACGGTACTTGTTCCATACCAATTGCGCTTTCACAAAGGCTACAACCCAGAAACGGCTATATTAAAAATACTAGATGATTCTCTCGCCGTCATTGACAGCGGTGGAGTATAGTAATTCTTGATTTAACAGTGGCCTTTGATGCCATAGGCAACTAAAACTAACCTGCATGCTTGACCCGCACATAAATATAGGAGGTACTGTGAGCTAATGTTTCGTATCATACCGCTTTAATCGTAAACACCTAGAGATGATTGTTATTTTTAGTTCTGATATTGTTCCGCTTGACTTTGTGGTCCTGGAAGGGTCTATCTTAACCCCTATGCTTTTCACCATTTATATGGGGCCATTGTCAATAATGCTCAAACGCAATATCATCTCTGTACGTACACCAGAATGAGGATGATACGCGGGTGTATCTGAGAACATAATTAATCAATTACCAGCCGACTCCAACTCAACTAGCTTAAGTCAAATCCGAATGGATGAGGCTGGTCTTCTATATGAAGAGCACAAATGGTGATATATGGTATACATATTTGTTGTTATGAAACGTTTAAAAATCCTAATAATAAAAATAAATTTAAACAAAAAAAAAATGAAGAGGACAAATGGTGCCAGATTTTTAGTTTTCATATTCAGTAACAGTGGAGCCATTGTTCCCCGTATGCTATTTTATAATTGCTAGATGATTAATTATATGCCAGAAAAACTAAATAAAATAGTAGCTTGAGTATCACCCAGATGTCCACTTTTGGTGACTATTCAAGATTTAGCTTATCCTTTCTCCCTATTCCCCCACATGCGTTTCTCAGCTATTTTCTTTTCATCACCTTCTCCAGTGGCATTTTATACTTTAACCCTTTTTTGCTCCTGAACTTTTAGACATTCATTCTCCGTCGTGCTGGCGAGGTCCTCTTTTTTGTTCCCCTGTTTTCTGGCAAAAATGTAATTTTAAAACTTTTTTTTATTAGGAGTTCTACATTTTCTTACTACTTCATCCTGGTTTGCCAGTTCTTATTGCATTCCTCAACCACTGTTTCAATAATGTACTTTGTTTGGCTAGCTTGTGGTTCTCAGGATTATATGCAAGAGTTATTTCACTCTCCTTTGTTGGGTATGTTGAAAAGCACTCTGATACTACTTGATTTTGTTGCACTATATAAAAATGTAAATAAAAACTATGCTATTGAGGATTCTTTTTATGCATTGTTAAACCAATTCTGTACATTTTATAGCAATTTTTGTAAAAGGTATTGATTGGGCAGTTATGAAAATTCAGTCACCATCATCCAGACCAAGGATTCGCTTTCATAACAAAAATGATTCTGGCCCTATTTCTCAGTTGGCTTTTTTGAGGCTGGAGTAGAAAGGTGTTCTTTTAGTTTTTTATAGAACTTGACTTTCATTAGCCATATTTCACTTCCTCAGTTTGTTCACCAGCTTGGGATTTCCTTCCATCCCTTGGTATGCATTAGGTTTATGCCAACTTACATAGTCGCCACTGTTTAGTTGAATGCATTTTTGTTTTCCATTTCAGGCTGAGACCCGGACTTCAAAAACTTCAAACTGCACCTTGTCTTGACAGACGCCCAGTAGCGTGTGGAGACCCACCGGTGAAAGGAAGGAGCGGTGCCCACAGAAGATACGCTAGCCCACTGCGCTTGTGGGTGTATGCGACTGTTGCTCAGATGTAGCTCTGAGGCCCCTCAAGTCATAAGAGTTACAGATGAAGCACATTATCTATTTGTAAATGTTTTTTCTTTTAGGGCTATAACTATTGACCTAAAGAAGTCTTCATGGGCGGACAGTATTATAGTGATAAACTTTTATCTGAGTCTTATTTAAAATGTTTCTATGGGTCTAACGTGATGGGGTGTTGTTAATGTATAAATTGTAAAGATAATTTATCATCTACTTAGTTTATGTAAAAAGATGTCAATGCTGCCAATGATGTTCTTGATGGAGATGGCTTGTTTGAAAAGTGCTAACCACTGATCGGAAGTCTGCTATATACATGCTCTGGATTGGCTGGCGCTAGGAGCGGGATCAGACCCGAGTCATGCTTGGAAGTTGGCTAACTGGCAGAACTTGGGTACATCATGTTGTACCATGTGATAAATCAAGGGATGTGGAATTCAGGGGCATTGTCACTGGTCTAGTTCTTTTGGGTTGTGCTAGGCAATACCAAAAATGCAATGGCTGTAATTTGGGGCTTACTCCCCTGACAAGCCACAGTAAGATGGTGTTGATGAAAAACAAAATGGCTGCCGAGTCACGTCAGGAGAGATCTATACTTCAATTTAAATTTGGTCAAGAGGTTAGTCATCTTTTATTGAAACAGACTGTCATATGTTGTGTATGTGTGTGATGATGTGAACGTTTTAGTTCAAACTACCATTTTCTTCTAACATACAGCATGAAACAAATTAGTGAACACATTCACTAATGATGCATACAATGGTTTATACAAATAATGACAGGAGTTATGCAGTTTTTCAGTAACCGTTATTAATGGGACTCATCTTTTTAAGCCAGAAAAATTGATGGGCATTCTGACCAATGTTGCTAATTATTTGGGTTTATTTTTGGTATAACTGTACGCCAGTATGACCCTATTATTTATTCATTTTGCTTTACTGATTTTTTGCGTTTCCAGTTAATTATGTACTATTTAAAAAAAAAAATTTGACTGTATGAATATCACATAAATGTTTTGAAGTGCTTTGCCAAGTTCTTTTTACCCAGACAAGGGTTCAGAAGACATTGTTGAAGCCGTTTTGACTTGAGACACAACTTTCGTTCTATAATAACTTATTTCTGAAGTGACTTGCTAGATGCACCTATGGCATTAAAATATTGTTCCAGTTTTAAATCTGCAGCTTGTCTGTCCATCACCAGAGGTATGCCGAAAAGCTCTTATTTGTGAAGGTGCACCCACTGTTGGCAATGAGGAGTAGTCTGTTTGCATGCAATTATCCACAAAAGACGTGAGTAAGGCATGTAGAGATGTGCATGCTAGAAAAACCATGATGTGAATGGTTTGCGATTCACATAGCATATCCAGATTAGACAGTTTTTTTTTATCATTTCAAGGGAGGGAAGCAATGGATCTTTCTTACGTATACATACTTCGATCAAGATCTGTAAAAAGATAGAACATTCAAATGTTGTGAACACAAATGAAGGGACCTGGCCAGATTTGCAGTGTAATCCGTTTGTTGCTGATGGAGATTTTGGGGTTGGTGCTGTATATAGGCATTTGCATGGTGGCCAAAAGACATGATGAGGCTCTGAGTCATTAGCACTTATTTGCAATGTTGTAACGCTGAATACACCAACTGTTACCTGTATCAACGTTGTGTTCAGAATAGTCGTTCTGTACACTGACTGAGCCTGTAGGCAGGCTGTCCTTGTGATGTTTGTGATTTGTGTGTGTGTGGTTCATTGCTTGTGGGATTTTGCACAGCTACCCTCTTAGCTCCCTTCAAAGACTTGTCTGTTTTCAAAATTGTGTTGTCAGAAAAGAAGTCATTGCCGTACACAGCTGTACTATTACCAACAATTTTGTTTAATTAAATAGCAAGTAGCAATAAACTTCCATAAATCCCATGCAGGTGTGGATGGGCATCTCCTGATGAATAATTGTATCATGTAAATAAAGAGCGTGCAATGGGGCTCTTGCTTGTGTTGTCTGATACCTAAACGTGTCATTGTTTTTGCCTTCAGTAGCAGTATCACTGTAATATTGTGGGTCATTTTCAAAATACAACTTTTTTTCCCAAAAACAAAATGCCTTTGGCTTTGTCATGATTCCTTGCAGCATGACCTCTTACCTGAGACATCACCAGGCTTCGGTTGGGAATGATAGATTGGAGATAGAGTTTAGAATGTAAATGCAATTTGAGCACTTAGACAAGTGCTGCACCACAGGCTCATAAGGAACAGATTACATTAGATGTAAGGCAGCCATTGATTAATACTGTATTCTGGGATGGCTGAAAACAAGAAAAGTTCAACAGTATTGAATCTTTTATAGATTCACATACTTTTGAGTTATTTGCATTGTGCTGGTAATCTACAGTACATATAACATATAAATATTAAACACGTTAGTCTATGTAGCCGATCGACCTCCTTGTGTGTCAATAATGTACTCGGCGTGGTAGAAAGGGATAAACCTGAAATCTTGGGTGCCATATTTAGATATTTTATACTGCAAGTTGTTTGTTAGGATTCCTTAACACTGAGCTCTTTTATTTGCAACTATTTCCAAGGTTTAACAGTTGTTTGCTGATGCAGCTTCGTTTAAACTTCTGTTCACAGATAATGAATTATTTTAGAGTGTTTCTTTCTTCTTGGGTTCTCCTCTCAGGTCTAGCCTTATGCAGTCTCTTTCGATTCCTGTATCTGGGTTCATGCGCAGAGGAAGGGTTTTAGATTCTGCCTTTGTTCCTCTGCCTTTTACTGCGCCTGCTAACGCTTCAAATGTAAGACTGTGATGGGTGGCCAAGATATTTTCTGATGAGCTGCAAGGTGAGTGCATAAATGTGCCTTCACCACACTTCATCCCTGAGGACTGGAACATCTTCAAGTGTGTTACAACAAATCCTTTAACAGACTGGGATGCTGGAATGTTTGCATTTAATTAGGATACTTCTCTTCTATGCCAACATCCACTAAGTGCATTCTCCCATCCTTGCGTTAAGAAAAATCTCAGAAAAGCAAAAAATATTAACTGCAAGTTTTACTGAACAAATGGGTAACATTTACTGTCCTGACAGTGTAGCTGTCTTTGGAAATCATGCCCTTCACTTTTAAAAAGCTGGGTTCTGCCTATTGACACCTAAGGATTTGGTTTCTGTGAAAAGAATTTGTCATTTAGCAAATTACATCTGGGTTAAGGACTATAAACTCATCTACCAGGTATGCATTAGTCCGTGCCTCAGTGATAATCCTCAATGACTCCCAACTAGTTCCTATTGAAGACTCTCTTCTTAGCAGCAGGTTGTGTGGCTGGAAGGTCATTGTTGAGATAGCTCATTGATGGTGATTTTTACTTCTACTTCCACCTGGTGTCTGCTACTGGAGACATTGCCTCTGATGCTCAAGTCTGGGAATAAACAGCGGTGCAGAGGAACTGATAAGCCAATACTTATATATAAGGGAAAAATTATATTGGCCCCTATCTGTGAGTTCTAAATCTCTACAATTTTTTATTTCTTTTATTGTCAATCCAATACTGACTCCAAAATTGGTTGTAAAAAATGTATATTTTATCTGAATTTTACCAAAAAACCCATAAGGACAAAAATACATACATATATATATATATATCTCCATAACCAATCTTTCCTGACTGTTATGTTTACATACAGATGTAACGGCAATGTAATTCTAGAAAAGCCATCCGTAACAAAAAGAGAGGTAGTCCCATACACATTAAAGGGGATGCTTCAAGCCCTCAGCCTGTTTTAAGGAACATGTACACAATTTTTTAACATTAATCAAAGTCTGACGGACTCCTCTGTATTGTAGGGCCGACTCGTTTCGGCCCATTCATTTGGGCCTCATCAGGACGGGAGAGGCAAGAAATGGAGATGCCCGGGCAAATGTATAACGAATTATCACTGGAATCTTCAATAATGCTTCCAAAGGACAAAAAATAGTAGGGGGGGAATGACTCCTCCTATGGTCTTCCTTAAGGTCACTGTTTGCTTTGTCCACAGTTTGAATGCAGCCCGCTAACTTAATGGAAATGGTCTGCTGCTAAGGAATGCCAAATCCCATATGTCGAGGTAGTGCGCTTAGAAGGCCCTCAAAAACACAGATCCTGTCCGTAAGCGAAACCATGTAATTATTCCCGTGGCAAGTAACAGCTGAAAAAAGTCAGGCACCCTCTATGGATAAGGTCTAGGAGACCGGGTAAATTCCACAATTTACAACATAAAGAACAACCCCCCCCCCGACCTATATTTCTTCTATTGTATGTAATAACTTATACAATATGTGGTCCAACTTACAAGTGATCTTTTTCCCCAAAAATATTTTTTATTATTTCCAACTCAAATAATGCATAAACTGTTTATGAACGTTCAGTTTAATTGTATATAAATTTGTATATATAATGTACATTTGTAAAGTTTTATATACAGTTTTCAAAGCAAAGAACAATGTTAACTATGACAAGCCCCATCTTTTCTATTCTAAAGCAAAAAGAATAAAAAAAACATTTTTTTGAACAAAGGAAGGAGTACCAACAGGCAAACCATTACAAACTAGTAAGCGTACCCTATCATCTGTACGGTTTGATTAATTGAATAATGGTGGTTTAGTCCTGAGGAAGGTGGCAGCCAAATAAAATTGGTCACCGAAACATGTCAACTGTCTTACTGGACCCATGAGAAGCCAATCAAAAGTGCTGAAATAAGAGTTAAAAATACAGGCACTAGGAAATTGTGCATATCACAGGGTCATATTGTTTTTATAGTGGCGTGGTGTATGAGTCTGATAGTGTGATTGTTGGAATGTATGCAGTGTGGAAAGAGAGGGTTTGACATAGTTTTATTTAAAATCGTGTACTCGGACTGTTTTGCTTTAAAAAAAATTATATACATTTATGAATGTATATAGAATTAAATTGAATTTTTGTAAATGACTCGTGTATAAATTGAGTTGGTGTATAATTATTTTTTTGAAAAAATACCACTTGTAAATTGGACCATAAATTGTATAAATTCTACCATAAAGTAGATGAAAAACAGTTTAAAGGAGGGTTGTTTTTTATGTTGGACATTGCCTCTGATGCCCTGCTCCTTGCTGATAAAGCTCAAACAGGAGCGTAACTAACTATCTCCCGTTATGCCAGCTGGCATGTGGGGCAGCAGTGAAGGACCTCCACTTATGTTCAGAAGATTTAGTGGTTCATGTTGCTGTTTCCGTAACAAACACTTTTTTTATTGGTCAAGATTTCTAGCCTTTTGCCCAACCGCAAACCAGGAGGACCAGTGGATGGTGCATCGTCTGTTCTCTACCCTTTGGCCTGTTCGGCTTGGGTGACTCTACCCTTAGACTAAGCGTCTGCTGGCATAGCTCTCCAGGTCACTGAGACACACAACCCCTCGGCAACTTCAAGGTGGCGATCCTCTAAGGGGTAACGGGAGCATCTCAAGTGAATATTAGATGATCAGGAAGGATATTTTGGGATGGCTGCAAACCATAGCCAAATATTAGTTTTATTGTGGAGGAGAAACGAAATGTTTCATGATCTTCTGGAAGACAAGAGAGGCAAGGCTCTTTCCATATCATTATTTTAAGAGGGAGGTGTATGCTTAAGATTTTAGACCTGCCATATGATGGCCACTCTTACAAAACAAATTGCCCTAAAGAGCAGGTGCTGTTAACACCCTGTTTAATGGTACTCAATTTCCCTAGCAGTATATCTTTTGTAGATTCACATGCTTGATCCATTCCCTGTCCTCAAGCTGGAGTCCTTTGGCGCTATTTCTATAGCAGTGTATGTTATTTATTTGTATAGTGCACAGCTCACCCTGGAGGGTATCCTGGCACTGAAACCGCAAGTGCACTTTGCCGAGCCAGGGTCTGGGCTAGGTGAAGAGCCAGGTCCTCCGTTTATTGCAGAATTCAAGAACTGAGCTAGAGGTCCAGATGTGCAGGGTCATTCCAGGCTTCAGACATGAGATGGAAGGCAGGACTGCCGTATCTGGTTCAGCGTATGCACGGGGGTTGCGAGTAGGTGTTCAGCTGAGCAGGGTTGTCTGGTAGGTTTGTGGAAGACTTTGTGCGTGAGGAGTTTGCAGAATGCTAGTTTGTGGCGCTGGTGTCAGTGGAGCTCTTTGAGGTGCGGGAGGATGCGAGTGTGGGATGGGAGGTTGAAGGTGAGGCTGGCATCAGAGGTTTGTATGGTCTGGAGTCTTCTGGTCAGTTGAGCATTGAATCCAGCATGGAGTGCATTGCCGTAGACCAGCTTGGACAGTATTAGAAACAACATGAAAACTATGTACTTTAGAAACCCAGTCGTCATTAGAAAAGACCCAGTTTCAATGAAATGCAAGTGCACTACCTTCCACTCCTGTCAGACACTTCCATAGTTCAAATGTCTTACACACGTCATGTGGGAGTCCCTCTAAGAGTTCTGCTAAAGGATCTTTCAGATTGATACTTCTAGCTGCAGATATCCCATAATCCCCATGTGTCAGACTGTATCCAGAATCTTTCCATACAGTACTCCTTTGTGCTGGTATATGGCATTATGTGGCTCTGTGTTCATGTCATTCTGCTTCGGAAATGACGAGTAGAGCCACATATAACTGCCACCCATGCGCACTGACATCAGTTCCTTTCTGCGCCTCCAGGTACAGATCCGGAGCTACTTCCTTTTCTCTGATGTGACTTTTTTCTCTAAAGTTTTCTTAAAATGGAGTATGCAAAGCAAAATGTCATCTCCAGAACAACAGGGTTCAAACATTGTCGGAACTGTCGCAAACGTGTCTGTGACATATCCTCAAGAGATATGCCATTTGTGCTTGAGGTTGGAACATGACTCTAGGGCCCACGACAACTGCACGCAGATTAATCTGAAGGCCATAAGGGACAGCAAGGTGACACTTTACGTTGCCAAACACCAAAAGACTTCATGCCCTGACCAGTCGAAGTTCAAATGAATGTCCGCTCCCGAAATCGTTCCAGCAGCAGATTCTGAGCTTAGTCCCAATGCAGCCCGAAATCTCTGGTGCATCAGTAATGCTGCAGCAGACTGAGTTTTACCGTGAAGCCATGCTGTGCCTTTTTGGTGCCTTACTAACTCTCTCTGACACATCTTTGGGTCCCAAAGATCCGCGAGGGCCACAAGTTGGACTTATGTCCACGTGTTTGCCCAATATGCCTTCTGGACCCGCCCAACCTGACTGATTTAGCTTCGCAACCTGTACTGGAGTCTTTCACATCAGCGCTGCTAGTGCCAAAGGACGAAGCACAACCCATCGGCCGAACTTGTCTCGACGGAGGCGGTGTTCAGCCCCACTTAGATGCAGCCTTCTGACAACCCACCACGTTTTGATACACTGCCCTCACCATGCCACAGACCTCAAGAACAACATAGTATTTTTGGCATGGACTCGTACAACAATTTTGATGATGTGGATTAACTTTTTCCCCAATATAGAGAGGATAATTGATGTGAGGAATTTGAAGATTCTAGCAGCCATGATACTTCTCCAGACACCAGTCTAGTCTTTCCTCCTGGTCCTGTGACTAAAAAACGGTCCACCTTCACTGTGGTTGTGTGAAGGGCTGCAAACGTGCTTGACCTTCAATGAAAGTCAAAACCAATGTCCTCAGAGGTCTTCCAACCGGGGCAGGCACACACAGAATCTCTGTTGCCTCTGAACCATGTTCTCAGACACTCTTTTGGATGCAGGAGCAAAACCATGCTCTAAGCCCACCGTTAACCGGCAGATAGCCCATCACCATCGCCCAGCACTTGGTGACCTGGAATTTTTGATTCAACACCCAACACCTGAGAGCTTGGTGATACAGGCGTCTGAGTAAAGACACCCTGACGCCTTCCCTACCATTCAACCTAATCATGAATCTAAGTGCAAATATTTGATAAGCGCATGTTATCCTTCACCGTCCTGCTCTTTGTCAATGCCAGCTGCCTCCTTGGTCACTAGACCTACGCATTTTAGGGCAAAGTTGCCCAAGGAGAACCTCCAGGTGTCTTTGACTCAAGCCATCTTAGACAGCCATGATCTGGTCAAATTTGTGATTCGTTGTGATATAGATTTCCCTGAGGCATAGGCAAGGCAATGGGTACTAGCTTGGCACTTAGGCTTCATGCATAGACGGTCAATGGGTTTCTCTAGGATGACCAGGCATCTTCAATGGACATGCTCTTTCATAGCACCCACATTTTTGGTGAGAAAGCGGACTTGGTCCTGGAATTTTTTAAGGATAGTAGCGCCACAGCACATTCCTTGGGCCTGTCTGCCCCAGTAAGACCATTTCACCAGCAATTCTGCTTCCTCTGCGCCTACTGCAAGAGTTTTCAATATAGCCAACACCAGACCACACCAGTGCACGTGCAGCGAAGTCCCTTACCCCATCAGCTGCAGCAGCTTCAAAACCGCTTTAGTGTGTCCTTCCTGACAAACAGCCATCCCATAGAAGGCAGGACCTGGCATTTCCTCCTGTGGTGGCAAGCAGTTACTTCAGATAAGTGGTTTCTTCAAATTGTTCTTCTGGGCTATTCCTTTCTACCCCGCTGCACCTTCCGCTACCATTAGGGTAGCTGATGGAGGACTGACTGTCCGTCTTGTAGCAGGAAGTGCTAGCCTTTCACTTTGACGGAGCCATAGAGCGGATTCTGGCATCGGCGGTAGGAACTGGGTATCTGAAATTGTCCAGAATTGCTCCAATTAATGGGAGCATCTGCGAAGGAGTCAAGTGTGACTGGCATGATGATCGTGAACCCCAATAATGTTAGAAGGTGCTCAGTCATCTTGAGGTGGTGGACAACTGCCTGGGGGTGAACCGCCATCAAGTTAGTTGTCCAGGTAGGGGAAGACTGGCACCCCTGACCTCCAAAGATCTGCTGAGAACACCACAAACACTTTCATGAACACCTGAGAGGCACTGATGAGGCCGAATGGAAGCACTGAGAAGGAAAATGCTCTTGTCCCCACCGTGAACCGTAGATAGCACCTAGTGAGACGGAGATGTGGAAACAAGCACCATCCAGTCTCCAAGGTAGACAGGACCTGGGATAGTGCGAGTATCTTGAATTTGTCGTTTGTCTCAATACAGGATGGTATTGAGAGGGCAAAGATCTAGAATAGGAGGAAGGCCTCCGTCCTTCAGCACTAGGATGTAGCAGGAGTAACGCACAAGTTACTAACTTGTGTAACGATATATCTGTAAGAGACAGTAGTTAGTGACAGATTCCTTACCTTAGAATATCCCCAGGCGTCAGGCTGGATCCGGAAGGTTTTGCGTAGTAGTACCCCTGCGCGTCGGTAGGCGGTGGCGTGCGGCTCCGCGTCCGTCGTCGGGATCGCCGGGATGACGTCGCGGCCAGTACTTAGATGCCGCCCATGCGCGCTGGCGTCAGTTCTTTCTTTTTCCGCGCCAGTAAGCGCAGATCCGGATTGAGCAGTGCCCCAGTCATTTTTTGACTGAGTATTTTTGAGACTTTTTTGTCCAAGTTTTCGAGTCGTTTCAACTCCAAGGTGTCAGTAGGGATGCCCGGCTTCAAGCCATGCGAGGTCTGTAATCGCATGATGTCGATTACGGATCCGCACCGCGAGTGTCTCTTCTGCCTGGGGCGCGGCCACGACCCCACGTCGTACCCAGAGTGTCGGTCCCTCGCCCCGAAGGCTTTGCGAGAGCGGTCTCGAAAGCTTCTCGAGGCCCGGCACTCGGCTCCGTGCCGATCGAGGTCCCGGGAGAGGTTGAGGGGCCGGTCGCAGAGCCGTCGTCATTCCTCGGGGTCGAAGTCTTCGTCTTCAGGTAAGGCGAAGCACAAGAGGTCTAAGAAGTGTCGCTCTAAGACCTCCCCTCGCCGGTCTCACGACTCGGCTGAGGGTCCTGTTGGTACCGCCCCCGCAGCTCCGGGAGTACCCGTTGAGCCGGCGTCGGCCTACCCGCCTGTTCCGGGTCCGACGTCGACTCCGGCCGACATCCAGAACTTCTTGTCGGCCATGGCTCGCATCTTCGGGCCTAAGGGTTACCCCGGTGCGCCTTCGGGCCCCAGTGGAGGTCCCCCTTCGGCACCACCGGCGGCTCTGGCCCCGGTGTCTCTGGCGGCTCCGGCGCCACAGGACCCCCTCGGATCCAGGCCTGGATCCCAGTCGACGCCGGTTGACCTGACAACACCTCCGCCGGCGCCGACCTCCCCGGTACCACTCCCGGCGGCGTCCGAGGTCCCGGACGACGCCGTCCCCAGGTTCGCACCGGACACGGAGCCGGAACGACCTTTCTTCCCTCATGTCCATCCTCCTTACTTTTTACCTGTTTTGGAGGATGGGGAGGGGGTCGGAAGACCCTCTCACAGCCCAATGTGAGCCTTATCAGGACTGGGCAGAGGAACTGGGTGATGCCAGTGGCCTGGACACCTCTCCAGACCTTGGCATGCTGTCTCCTCCTTACGTGGCTACGGAGGAGGGAGCAAGTTATGCAACGGTGTTGCGTAGGGTGGCCGCGGCCTTGCGCCTCGAGCTCCCTACAGTGGCTGTCAGGACTAACCTCCTGACGGAAGTGCTTCAGCCGGCGGCTACCTCCTCGGAGCCACTGCTGCCGTTCAACGACGCACTTTCGGACGTTCTTTTGGGCACCTGGTCCAGGCCCACCACAGGGGCTCCTGTGGACAGGAATGTGGCCCGACGCCATCGCCCGGCCCCGGGCGACCCCTTGTTCCTCTCCCAACACCCCACCCCCGAGAGCTTGGTTGTCCAAGCCTCTACTTCTCAAAGCGCCTTCCCTACGGCTCCGCCCGGACAGGGAATCCAAAAAACTGGACCAATTTGGGAAGAAGGTTTTTTCTTTCTCCAGTGCTGGCATGCGGTCCGTGAACACCGCTTGCCTTTTGGGCCGTTATTCCCACTCTGTGGGATTCGGTGGCGCAAGTGCCGCCTAAGTGTCCTGAGGAGGTCCAGACACTACTCACCCGTGTTATTGCAGACGGGAGAGACGCAGCGAAGTTCACAATACGATGTGGCCTAGACACCGCCGACTCGCTGGGCAGATCGCTTGCCACGACGGTGGCGCTTCGTCGTCACGCCTGGCTGAGGACCACTGGTTTCTCGGGCGATGTCCAAAACACCCTTATGGACATGCCCTTCGATGGCATCTGCCTTTTTGGCAATAAGGCAGACAGCGCGCTGGAGCGCTTTAAGGACTCGCGGGCTACGGCCAAGTCCTTGGGCCTCTCCGCCTCGCGCCCTCCGCAGCAGTCTGCTTTTCCCCCCTTTGGTGGCCACGGAAGGGGCGCCCAGTAACGTCCACTGCCCAGCCACCGGCCCGCGCAGCAAGCGTCTTCGCGTGGCCGAGGACGTGGCTCCCGCCGAGGCGGGTCGCGTAACCAGCGTGCGGGTCAGGCCACCACCTGCGCCCCGTCCTCCAAGCCCTCCTAGTCCATCCTTTCAGGTCCACAGCACGCCAGTGGGGGGCAGGGTCCACCATCACCTTCACCACTGGCGTGCCATCACATCGGACAAGTGGGTCTTGGACATTGTCCGAAGGGGCTACTCCCTCCCCTTCGAGACTACCCCCCCAGCCATGCCACCTCAATGCCACCGCATGTCGGGGGATCATTTGGTGCTTCTTCAGAAGGAAGTTGCGGCCCTCTTGGCCAAGGGGGCCATCGAGCGCGTTCTGACCCCAGAAGTAGGGCGTGGTTGTTACTCCCACTACTTTCTGGTGCCCAAAAAGGACAAGGACATGCGTCCTATCTTGGACCTCCGGAACGTCAATCGCTTCTTCCGGAAGGAGAAGTTCAAGATGCTCACCATAGCTCAGGTCTTGACTGCCCTCGACCCTGGAGACTGGATGGTAGCGTTGGACTTGCAGGACGCATATTTTCACATCCCTGTCCTGCCGGCGTTACCTGCGGTTCACGGTAGGCCTCGAGCATTTTCAGTTCACCGTGCTCCCCTTTGGCCTTACCAGCGCCCCTCGGGTGTTCACGAAAGTGATGGCGGTGGTCGCAGCTCATCTGCGCCGGGCAGGGGTTCCAGTCTTCCCCTACCTCGACGACTGGTTGTTGAAGGCGGGCTCGTCCCAGGCAGTCGTCTCCCACCTCCAGACTACGGCCGAACTCCTGCACTCGCTGGGGTTCTCCATCAACGTGCCGAAGTCGCACCTGATTCCTTCTCCACAGCTCCTTTTCATCGGAGCAGTTCTGGACACAACGCAGTTTCGGGCCTATCCTCCAGAACGGCGAGTCCAGGATATTCAGGCTATGATTCCGATCTTTCAGCCTCTATCCTGGGTTTCGATACGGATGACCCTGAGGCTGCTGGGCCTCATGGCCTGCATCCTGCTGGTCGATCATGCCAGATGGCATATGCGGGCTCTGCAGTGGGACCTGAAGTTCCAGTGGGCGCAGCATATGGGGAACCTGTCCGATTACGTCCAGATCTCGGAGGGAACTGCAAGGCAGTTGCAGTGGTGACTCTCGAACCGGCAATGGGTCATGGGCAGCTCCATCTCCCTTCCCCAGCCAGAGCACACAGTTGTGACGGACGCGTCCCTTCTGGGATGGGGCGGTCACATGGGAGAGGTGGAGGTCAGAGGCCTCTGGTCTCCGGCGGAGTCCCGGCTCCATATCAACCTTCTGGAGCTCCGGGCGATCCGACTTGCACTCAAGGCATTCCTTCCCTCTGTCAAAGGGACGGTAGTGCAGGTGTTCACAGACAACACCACCGCCATGTGGTACTGCAACAAACAAGGCGGGGTGGGGTCGTGGACCCTATGTCAGGAGGCTCTGCGCCTCTGGACATGGCTGGAACATCAGGGCATGTTCCTGATGGTTCAACACCTGGCAGGTTCCCTGAACGCCAGGGCGGACGAACTCAGCCGCAGGTGCATGATGGATCACGAATGGCGTCTTCACTCGGAAGTGGCGCAAGGACTCTTTGTACAGTGGGGAGAGCCTTGGTTAGATCTATTCGCCACCGAAGAGAACGCGCAATGTCATCAGTTCTGCGCGTTGGAATTTCCAAGGCGGCACTCGCTCGGCGACGCTTTTCGTCGCGAGTGGAGTTGCGGTCTGTTGTACGCCTTTCCGCCTATACCACTTCTACCCAGAGTGTTGAAGAAGATTTGGCGCGACCGGGCCCAAGTCATTCTTGTGGCTCCGGACTGGGCTCGAAGAGTTTGGTATCCCGAGCTACTCAGTATGAGCGTCGATCCGTCAGCCTCTTCGGGAGGATCTTCTGTCGCAGCAGCAGGGGACGGTCCTCCACCCGAACCTGTCCAGTCTCCACCTCCTTGCGTGGCGATTGAGCGGCGGCAGTTGATTCCTTTCGACTTGCCTCCCGAAGTTTGTGATGTGATTCTGGCAGCCAGGCGTCCCTCCACTAAGGTGGTATACGCCTGCAGGTGGAAGAAGTTTGTGGCATGGTGCACAGCAAAGGCTGTGAATCCCCTTTCTGCCCCTCTTTCTGAGGTTCTTCTGTTCCTTCTTTCTCTGGCCCAACAGGGTTCTGCCCTAGGGAACCATCAAGGGATATCTTTGTGCAATCTCGGCCTTCCTCAGGCTTCCTGATCAGCCCTCCCTTTTCAAGTCCCCTGTTGTGAACAGGTTTCTTAAAGGCATTACCCACCTCTTTCCTCCTGTTCCTTTTGTGATGCCTCAGTGGGACTTGAACTTGGTTCTTACCTTTTTAATGTGCGCTCCCTTTGAGCCTCTACATAACTGTCCTCTTCGTCTTCTCACTCTGAAGACAGCCTTTCTGGTGGCCATCACCTCCGCTCGGTGGGTGAGTGAGCTCCAGGCTCTTTCGTGCAAGCCCCCCTTTCTGTCTGTCCATCCAGACAAGGTTGTTCTTAGGACGCGTTCGTCCTTCTTGCCAAAGGTGGTTACTGCTTTTCACATTGGGCAGACCATCACTTTGCCCACCTTCTTTCCGCCTCTGCATCCTTCTAGAGAGGAAGAGAGGCTCCACCGTCTGGACCCAAAACGTGCGATTTCATTTTATCTAAACCGCACACAGCAGTTCCGGGTGGACGACCAGCTCTTTGTTGGCTACGTGGGCGCCAAAAAAGGTCGGGCTGTACACAAGCGGACCATCTCCCGCAGGGTGTTGTGTATCAAGGCCTGCTATTCTTTGGCTAAGAAGGAGCCCCCTGTTGGGCTACGTGCCCATTCCACCAGGGCGACAGCCGCCACCACGGCTTTGGGACGTGGTGTCCCATTGCAGGACATTTGTCAGGCAGCTACGTGGGCCTCGCTGCACACGTTTACCAAGCATTACTGCCTTGACAGCCAAGTCCGGAGAGACGACTTCTTTGGCCGTTCTGTTCTCCGAGACGTCCTTGTCTGATCTTTGTTCGCAGACCCACCACTGGGGTTGGTATTGCTGGGGTATCTATTCTAAGGTAAGGAATCTGTCACTAACGTGTCTCTCTCAGATGCACAAGTTACTAACTTGTGTAACGATATATCTGTAAGAGACAGTAGTTGGTGACCGATTCCTTACCGCCCCACCCATCCTCCCCGTTCTGCGAACTGATTTCTAGGGTTAAGGACATTCCTTTCAGGGCCCTAGTTTTCAGACACCAGTGTCAGTTTCTTGCATGGCTCTGCGTTTCTGGCGTGGAAAGTCGTGTACAGAACTGACGCCAGCGCGCATGGGCGGCGTCTAAGTACTGGCTGCGACGTCATCCCGACGACTGACGCGGAGCTGCACGACGCCGCCTACCGACGCGCAGGGGTACTGCTACGCAAAACTTTCCGGATCCAGCCTGACGCCTGGGGATATTCTAAGGTAAGGAATCTGTCACTAACTACTGTCTCTTACAGATATATCGTTACACAAGTTAGTAACTTGTGCGTTACTCCTGCTACATCCTAGTGCTGAAGGACGGAGGCCTTCCTCCTATTCTAGATCTTTGCCCTCTCAATACCATCCTGTATTGAGACAAACGACAAATTCAAGATACTCGCACTATCCCAGGTCCTGTCTACCTTGGAGACTGGATGGTGCTTGTTTCCACATCTCCGTCTCACTAGGTGCTATCTACGGTTCACGGTGGGGACAAGAGCATTTTCCTTCTCAGTGCTTCCATTCGGCCTCATCAGTGCCTCTCAGGTGTTCATGAAAGTGTTTGTGGTGTTCTCAGCAGATCTTTGGAGGTCAGGGGTGCCAGTCTTCCCCTACCTGGACAACTAACTTGATGGCGGTTCACCCCCAGGCAGTTGTCCACCACCTCAAGATGACTGAGCACCTTCTAACATTATTGGGGTTCACGATCATCATGCCAGTCACACTTGACTCCTTCGCAGATGCTCCCATTAATTGGAGCAATTCTGGACAATTTCCTGCCTTTTCCCCGGAAAGGAGAGTCCAGGACATTTGTGCTATGCCCACGGTGTTTCAGCATCATTCCTAGAGCTCAGTGAGGATGACTCTGAGGCTTCTGGAATTGCTGGCCTCCTGCATCCTGATGATAAAGCATGCCATATGGCATGTGGCCTTGCAGTGGGATCTAAAAATCCCAGTGGGCACAGCACTGGTTTTCATGGACAACACCACCTCCATGTAGTACTGCGACAAGCAGGGCAAAGTGGGGTCTTGTATCCTGTGTCCGGAGACTTTACAGCTCTGGAAGGGGCTGGACCACTGGGAGATTTCTCTGGTGGTGAAACACCTGATGTGGTGTTTGAATGCCAAGGCAGATGAACTCCAGCGTCGACGTCTAGTGAATCACAAATGACACATCTGGAGGTGGTTCAAGGCATCAGAATGTGGAGAAACCTAGCTCGATCTTTTTACCACCGCCAAGAACACGCAATGTCATCAATTTTGCTCTCGGGGGTTCCCACTACATCTCTCTCACTGACGCATTCCACATAGTGGAGCTCAGGACTTCAGTATGCCTTCCTCCCACCCCCACTAACATTCTTGCCCCAAGTCATCTTAGTGGCTCCGGATAGGACAAGGAGAGTGTAATACTAGGATCTTCTGGGTATTAGCATCTGTCATCCAGCTGCTACTTCGGGAAGAGTTTCTTTCACAGCAGCAGGGCAGGATCCTGCACCGGGGCCTGTGCAATCTACATCTCCATGCTTGGAGATTGAGCGGCGGCAGTTAACTGCATTCAATATCATCTTGGCGGCGAGCCGTCCCTCTACAAAATCAGTATACATCAGCCTTTAGGACACATTTGTGGCTAGGGCACCCGTCGGATAGAGCCACCACAAGCCAAGTTGTCTAAAGTGTTACCGTTTGTGTTATCTCTGGCTCAGCAAGGACTTTATTTCAGCCCTGCTAAAAGTTGTCAGCCCTTTTTTTTTTGCATTTGCTGGATCAGCCTTCTTTATTTAAATCACCTGTTGCAATGTGAATTTTAAAAGGTTTGTACAGCATTTGTTTCGGCCAAAGCCTTTTGTGACGCCAAAGTGATACTGGGGACCTCATTTATATGTTGGAGGTAGGCCAACATGAAGGTCCGGCCAGCCAATTTAAATGCAGGAGGGTCTTTGGAATGGCTTCAGCAGTGAATACTCTGGAACCGCCATAGCCAAACCTCTTGGACGGGCTGATGGAGTAAGGCCATCGGAGAAATGGCTACATGTCCGCCCGCCCAATCAGGATGGATGGATATGTAGCCAATTTTTTTTAATGTCCGTCATCACCATGATGGCGATTCCTGACAATGTTATATAAATGACAATCAGCTTGGTGGTCATTTATGAATCTGGCAGGCTTTCCCTCCAGGGCAACAGAGTAATTTACTCTGTCACCCTGGCAGAACAGGCTGTCCACCAGAATATAAATCAGGCCCATAAACCTCACCTTTTTGATGTGTGCCTCATTTGAGCCACTGCACAGCTGTACATTGAGGCTTCTAACCTTGAAAACAGTCTTTCTCATCAGCATAACACTGGCACGGCAGCTCTGTCACTCTGCCGTACACATTATTCCCAGACAAATTGGTGTTGAGGACCAGTGCATCTTTTCTACCAAAAGGGGTCACTCAAATTCGGGTCACTCAAATTCATGTCTGGCATTCTTTGCTCTGCCTCATCCCTCGAAGGAGGAAGAGACTCCATTGTTTGGATCGCAAAAGGACACTGAGTTTTTTCACTTAGAGTACTAGGGAGCATGTGTGGATGATGAGCTGTTTGCTGGATCCTCTGGGGCAAAGAAAGGCAAGGCAGTACAAAAAACAAACCATCTCCCTATGGATTGTTCTATGCAAGAAAATTTGGTACACACTAGCTAGAAAGCAGGCCCCAGAATGCTTGCAGGCTCGCACCGCCAGGTCCAAACCAATATGTACTTGGCTGCTACGTTGGCATCAGTCGACGGACTCATGAAGCACATACTGCCTTGATAGTCAGGTCTGTCAAGAGGGGCCTTTTGCCCACTTAGTCCTGCAGAACAATTTAGTCTGAGACTCTCCATCTGGGGAGCTACTGCTATGGCATCTATTCAAAAGGTGAGGAATCTGCAGATAGAAGTTGCTCTTTCTGATGGATACTCTTATCTAGGTACAGATTTCTTACTATCCCTCCCACCTCCCTGTTCGATGGACTAGAATCTTTTCCTATTTAAAAAGGTCGCATTCTAGAGATCTGCACACTGGTCGTGCCAATCTGCTGATGGACTGTGGGCAGCATATAAATCAACTGACGTCAGCGTGCATTGGTGGCGCTTATAGGTGGGCCACACAATGCCACCTTCCAGCAACCAGGAGTACTGCTGGAAAAGTTTCAAGATCCAGTCTGGCTCCTGGGGCATATTCACAAGGTGAGGAATCTGCAGTTAGAGTACTGACCATAAAGAGCATTACAGAAGGTAAGTACCTTGTTCTTCTAAACCTCCCTTATTCTTCACATCTAACCGTGGTAGATTCTAGGAACATCTTTTCCAAAAAAGGCAATGGCTGAATCATCAAAGAAAATCCTGTGTAGGGCACGTGCTTTATGTAGGAAGAAATGTTCATTTGTGAGTGATCCATATGATGTCTGTCTGCTGCTTTCACCCCCAGCTGCAACCAAAAGAATGCAAAATATGCTGGAAATTCTCTTGAAAGGCCCTGAATGATAGTGAAGGACATTTATTGAGAAGGCTCCAGAAAAAGAAAGCCACTCACTTGATGTTATTGGATGAGACTACCTCTGAAGGAACATCTTCTGATGTATATTTCTAATTGCAGATTCCTCACCTTTTGAATAATTGGGGGAATTATTCAGCAGAACTGCTACTCTGTGGTTGGTGGTATCGTGGGCTCTGCGCTGGCTCCAGACCTCCCTTGAAATGATGGAGCAGAGTCTCATAATAGTGCCACCCATGAATGCCGACATAAATTATATTCTTTCTGTACCATCCTATGCAGATACGGAGACCCACTGCCAACTTTGTCGGTCTTCTGACTGTTTCAAACTTTGCAAAACAAAGTATGGTATAGAAGAATGAACCCACTGAAAATTACACGGTTTAAGTCATGCTGATTGTCAGGACTCACGGGAGGTTTCCTCCTTCTAACTGTATGCTGGCTACCATTTTCCCCCTACAAACTTACCAAAAGTCAGATAATCCCTCAAGCTGGAGTGCTTGTTGGCACCGATGGAACTCCAAGATGGCTGCCAACATGCACATACTGCGACAGCACACCACTGTTAGCAGTCTAGTCTTTTAGGCTTCATGACATCAGGTGAAGTGTGCTTCAACATTCCACTGTGCACTTCACTGAAGAAATAATTTGAAGAGCACCTGTTTTCCCAGCGTCGTGGAAGTCAGTTAGGGTAGTTGCGATAAAATCGGGGTTAGCTTCGTCGGAACTACATTCCCTCACTAATCAGGTTAGTGTTAAACTTGTAGCTAATATAAAACATTCTGTGAGAAAAGGTTATTGTGTCAGAGGTAAATTTCTATTTAAAGAGAAAAAAGGAAACAAGTCAGAATATATTTTCCTTCGTTTGAAAACTGGAAATACTTTTTTCAGTAATTGCTTTCCTTAGCTGAGAAGATTAAATAAAAAGCTTTTTGAATCAGCTGTCTTTTTCAGCCGTTCCAGAATCTGTCAGACGCAGGCGTGACCTTTCAACACGCAGTGTCTTCTTAGACTGAAACTTGTTCACTCTTCTGAGAATTAATTAAAAGGTGAAGTCAGGGTCAAAGGCCCGGCATGTTTCTTTCTCATGCCATGTGTTAAAGAACTCCAGTAATGTTCTCCTCACGTATGGCAGTGCTTCCAGCAAACATTAAAACCAAAGGCCTGAATAAAAGGAACGCTTCCTTTTAACATTTAACCTAAGTTCTGAAGCATTGTTTAAAAACTAATTAAAGACAGAAAACCAGTCATCCTACTACAGAAACCCCAGTTCAAGGCCCACTCCAGTCTCTTAACAGAATAGCAGGATCAAGTGCAGATTGTACCTGAGAACGAAAAGGAAAGAGATCTGAGTGAAGACTTCTCATACAACCTAGCAAACAATACATGAGAAGTAGAAGAGAAGTAAGCTTCAGTAAACATTCTGGTAAGATAAGTTATTTATACACCATAGAAAAACAGTAAGTTAAAAGGCACAATAAATAAAGGTTTTTTACATGTTAATGTTGCAGTCCAGTAAGAAGAAGAAGACGTAGCTGAACAGGCAGAATATTGGAGCAGTCTCTTCTCTGTCCCCAACCCCTTTTCCCCCTTAGAACTTACCTGCAATGGAATACTAAAAGACCTAGCAGGGTTGGTTCTGAGAAGGGTATTGGGACCTAGCGTCATTCTGCTCCTGTGTGGTTCAGACAGCAAAAGGGATTTAGACCCTGACAGAGTGAAGTGCCCACGTTGGTACAAGCACCTGAGCAGAATGGCAGAAGGACTTGATTTAAAAAATTTGGGCGAGATTTTGAGTAATATACAAAGGGACTTGGAGGCAGTCAGAGAGGAAAATAAAATACTAAGACAGGAGATAATAACCTTTAAAACGGGAACACCAGCTTTGGGATCTAGGCCAAGCACCGCATCCTTTGAAACCCAGAGTCCTAACATCAGCACTTCATCCTTTGCCCCCACACAAGTAATCCACTCATTATCCCCAGTAATTCCTCTTGCCCCTCCAGAGCGATTTAATGGAGACCCGCAGAAAGCGCAAATTTTTTTGACCCAATGCTCTCTGCATTTTATGTGCCGTCCAACGATCTTCCCCGATGCTCAATCCCGAGTGGCGTTTATCTTGTCCTACCTTAGTGGGGACGCCGCCTCATGGTCCATGCCACTAGTAACCAAGGATGACCCAATTTTGTACAGTTTAGATGACTTCAAGAAGGAATTTCTCCGAATTTTTGATAGAAGAACAGCATCTCAAGCTTCAGACAACGAACTGTTGGAATTAAAGCAAGGAAACCGAGAACTTGTGTCTTACCTAGCCCAATTTAATAAACTAGTGGTCGAGACCAACTGGCCCGAGGATAAAAGAGCAGCAGTATTCTATAGAGGATTGCGAGAGGAATTGAAGGACGCTCTATCTCAAATCCCTAATCGACCCACCGACATCTCTGCCTTAGTGGATTTAACCTTAGAGATCGATTATCGGCAAAGTGAGCGGAAAGGAGAACGGCGGAAGGAGCTTAGACCAAGTGTTCCTCGTTTTGACCGTGTCAAAACAGAATCCACACGGACAGTAGAGAGTTCTTCGGGAATTGAACCCATGCAAATCGGTGTAGTCAGAGGTCCTCTCTCTAAAGAAGAAAAAGAAAAGAGAAGGCTGAACAAACTGTGCCTATATTGTGGAAGAAGTGGACATTTTGTCAAGAATTGCTTAAAAAGACCAAAGTTGCCTGCTAAGGAGAAGGAAAACTAGAGGCACCACAGGTAAGGGGAGTTGGACCTGTGGATGCGAATGGAAAAACGACTCCAACAAATCACCAATTGGCAAACACACTACAAGTCTCCTCTCCCCATTTGGTTATGACTGTGACCTTAAGGTTTAGAGATGTGGTTTTGACAGGAATCATCGTCATGGTAGATTCTGGGGCAACAGGTAATTTCTCCGACCACAAATTCGCTAGCCTGATCGGTTTACAAGCTATCAAGAAGGAGAAAAGTGAGAAGGTCAGAGCGGTGGATGGTACGGATTTAACTTCAGGGCCCATAACCAGTCATACTGAATTGGTACACATGACTACTGTCGAAGGACACCAAGAGACCTTGCAATTTAATTTAATAGACGCCCCCAATTTCAACTGATTCTAGGTCTACCATGGCTAACGGAACACAACCCGTTAATTGATTGGGGAGCCCGAACTATTCAATTAAATTCAGACTACTGCACCAAAAATTGTTTCGACGACCAGACACATTCTTCTGTAATCTGCGCTGCCACCCAATTGTGTGAAGGTGGAGGTTCGGTATGTGCGATCCAAACTACCATGATACCAGATGAATACCAAGACTTTGCAGACGTCTTTGATGAGAAAAAGGCAGAGACGTTACCCCCCACAGGCCCTATGACTGCAAAATTGATCTAGAACCAGGGGCTAATCTACCATGCAGCAGAGTTTACGCATTAACGGAGAAGGAAAACATCCATTTGAAGGAATACCTAGCTAAGAATCTGGAGAACGGATTTATCCGACCGTCGCAGTCCCCTGTCTCTTCCCCACTTTTTTTCGTGCCGAAAAAAGGGGAGATCTCAGGACTTGTATTGACTTTAGAGCGATTAACAGGATAACTGTGAAGAATCGTTATCCATTGCCTCTCATTTCAGTACTAATTGATCAAGTGAAGGAAGCAAAGATATACACTCGCCTAGACCTACGAGGAGCGTACCACTTGATTAGACTCCGGGAAGGCGACGAGTGGAAGACTGCGTTCAGGACCAAATTTGGCCTTTATGAGTATCTTGTGATGCCATATGGTCTCTGTAACGCACCAGCGGCCTTCCAGTACTTTATCAATGATGTTTTAAGTGAATTCATTGACCGATGCGCTATAGTATACATAGATGACATCCTGATTTATTCCAACACGGTTGAAGAACATCACAACCAGGTCAGAGCAGTTTTACAACGTCTACGAGAGAACTCTCTATACGTTAAATTGGAGAAATGCCTCTTCAACACAGATACAGTAGAATTCCTAGGTTTTGTGTTATCACCTGCAGGAGTTCGAATGGATGAGCAAAAAGTGAAGGCGATAACAGACTGGAAATCTCCTACCAGTATCAAAGAGGTTCAAAGCTTTATCGGATTCTCTAATTTTTACAGACGATTCATTAATGGATTCTCCAATAAGATACTTCCGCTGACTCGTCTTCTGAAGAAAGGAGTTCCGTTCCAATGGTCAGAAGAAGCAGAAGAAGCTTTTCAGTTGATGAAGGACAGTTTCACCACAGCACCGGTGCTGCTTCATGCAGATCCCTCTGAGCCTTTTTATTTGGAGACAGACGCATCGGACCTAGCCATCGGGGAATACTTTCTCAGAGGCACAAGGACACGGGACAGTTACACCCGGTGGCATATCGGTCCCGCAAACTCAACCCTGCGGAATGCAACTATACGATTACAGAAAAAGAACTCTTGGCAATCAAAGATGCCTTCAAAGATTGGAGGCATTACTTAATGGGGCAAAACACACTGTAACGGTGTTTACGGACCACCGCAACCTAAAATTTTTGCGATCTGCTCGAACTCTCACACCACGTCAGCTGCGTTGGTCTCTTTACTTCGCGGACTTTGATTTTGTTATCACTTTTCGTCCCGGATCCAAGAATGGAAAGGCTGATGTCCTCTCTAGACTCGACACAGAAAATCAAACTTCAGTCATTGAAAACCAGCAAATCATACCTGATGGAAAATTCATTGGAACTATCTCCTTAGAACCTTTTGAACATCACGTTCGAAATTTGATGACCGACCTTGAAATGGAGAACTGGGCCACAGAAGATCCACAACGTTTCATTCGCAATGGCCTCCCCTATTTAGGTACCACCCTGTATTTACCCACCAAGGAGCTTCAGCTGAAGGCAATGCAGGAATGTCACGACAACCCTCTGGCTGGCCACAAAGGTGTTGTGAAAACCGAAGAATTACTCAAACGTCGTTTCTGGTGGCCATACATGTGCCGAGACGTCCGTCAATATGTGTTAGGCTGTGAAATTTGTGCACGGGGAAAATCGGACAGACAAGCTCCTAAAGGTCTCCTACAACCCATGCCAACCCCCCATATCCTTGGCACACAGTCTCCTTAGATTTGATTGTTGATCTACCTTCTTCCCATGGGTATGATACCATTCTTGTAGTTGTCGACACTTTTAGTAAGATGGCACATTATATACCCTTCAAAGGTACACCCACTGCTAAACAATTGTCCCAACTTTTCAATCAACATGTTATTCGCCTTCATGGGATTCCTAGGGTCCTCGTTTCAGACAGGGGCTCTCAGTTCCTATCACGATTTTGGAAGGCTTACATCAAAGGCCTTAATATTGACCATCGTTATTCCACCAGTTTTCACCCAGAAACTGATGGTCAGACTGAACGCATTAACCAAGACCTAGAACAACACCTCAGACTTTATTTGTTAGATGAGGAGGGTGACTGGCCTGACCACTTATGGACTGCGGAGTATGCTCACAATAATGCTCTAAATGTATCCACTGGCCACTCCCCTTTCTTTATAAACTCAGGCAGACATCCCAATTCTCATGCTAATTTTGATGATATTAATGTTCCTGCTGTTCAAGATATTGCCCGACAGTTAACTAAAATTCATCACTCAGTAACCCAGAATTTGTCGATTGCGAAGGATCGTTACAAACACTTCGCTGACCGAAAACGTAAAAAGAACCTGAGCTTCATGTAGGAGACTTAGTCTGGTTGAGTACAAAAAATCTCAGACTCAAAGGTCCCCGTAAATTTCAGCCTCGTTTTATGGGTCCTTATCCAATTGAGAAGGTCATAAATCCAGTCACTTATCAACTATCTCTTCCTGGTTCTACCAAAATTCATCCAGTATTTCATGTTTCTCTCCTTAAACCAATTCAACCGGGGTTGCGTAGGGTTTCCCTCCTGATCCTCTGATGGTTAATGGTGAGGCGGAGTACGAAGTTAAACGAATTTTGGATTCAAAACTCATCCGCAATGAAATTTTCTACCTCATTGATTGGCAAGGTTATGGACCTGATGAACGTTCCTGGGAAAAGAGTACTAATGTCCATGCCCCCCGTTTAATTAGAGCCTTTCATGCCAAATTCCCTGCCAAACCACGACCGGAGGAAACCCCGTTGGGAGGGGGTACTGTCAGGACTCACGGGAGGTTTCCTCCTTCTAACTGTATGCTGGCTACCATTTTCCCCCTACAAACTTACCAAAAGTCAGATAATCCCTCAAGCTGGAGTGCTTGTTGGCACCGATGGAACTCCAAGATGGCTGCCAACATGCACATACTGCGACAGCACACCACTGTTAGCAGTCTAGTCTTTTAGGCTTCATGACATCAGGTGAAGTGTGCTTCAACATTCCACTGTGCACTTCACTGAAGAAATAATTTGAAGAGCACCTGTTTTCCCAGCGTCGTGGAAGTCAGTTAGGGTAGTTGCGATAAAATCGGGGTTAGCTTCGTCGGAACTACATTCCCTCACTAATCAGGTTAGTGTTAAACTTGTAGCTAATATAAAACATTCTGTGAGAAAAGGTTATTGTGTCAGAGGTAAATTTCTATTTAAAGAGAAAAAAGGAAACAAGTCAGAATATATTTTCCTTCGTTTGAAAACTGGAAATACTTTTTTCAGTAATTGCTTTCCTTAGCTGAGAAGATTAAATAAAAAGCTTTTTGAATCAGCTGTCTTTTTCAGCTGTTCCAGAATCTGTCAGACGCAGGCGTGACCTTTCAACACGCAGTGTCTTCTTAGACTGAAACTTGTTCACTCTTCTGAGAATTAATTAAAAGGTGAAGTCAGGGTCAAAGGCCCGGCATGTTTCTTTCCCATGTGTTAAAGAACTCCAGTAATGTTCTCCTCACGTATGGCAGTGCTTCCAGCAAACATTAAAACCAAAGGCCTGAATAAAAGGAACGCTTCCTTTTAACATTTAACCTAAGTTCTGAAGCATTGTTTAAAAACTAATTAAAGACAGAAAACCAGTCATCCTACTACAGAAACCCCAGTTCAAGGCCCACTCCAGTCTCTTAACAGAATAGCAGGATCAAGTGCAGATTGTACCTGAGAACGAAAAGGAAAGAGATCTGAGTGAAGACTTCTCATACAACCTAGCAAACAATACATGAGAAGTAGAAGAGAAGTAAGCTTCAGTAAACATTCTGGTAAGATAAGTTATTTATACACCATAGAAAAAACAGTAAGTTAAAAGGCACAATAAATAAAGGTTTTTTACATGTTAATGTTGCAGTCCAGTAAGAAGAAGAAGACGTAGCTGAACAGGCAGAATATTGGAGCAGTCTCTTCTCTGTCCCCAACCCCTTTTCCCCCTTAGAACTTACCTGCAATGGAATACTAAAAGACCTAGCAGGGTTGGTTCTGAGAAGGGTATTGGGACCTAGCGTCATTCTGCTCCTGTGTGGTTCAGACAGCAAAAGGGATTTAGACCCTGACACTGATACTCTGGCAAGCCAATGTTGGTCTTGGATCACCACAATGTGTCTCTTGGTGCCTGGGTCTGTGTGAGAAAGTGCCCTCTTTCTGCATGGTATGCCCCCACTTTTTGCTAAATTGCTGATGTTCTTTGACTGAGTGTGCCCTGGGCTCCTGCTAATCAGGTGTCCAAGGCCTATGTTCCTTCCCTAAAACTGCATTGAAGCCTAAACCCAATTGGCATCTCTGGCCACAGGTCAGCCCCTGGTAAATGGTACCATAGGTACCCAGGGCACTGTGACCAGAGAAGGCCTCTAAGGGCTGCAGCACTTATTGTGCCACCCTTAGAGGCCCTGTACCCTGACACACACACACACACTGCCTTTGCAGGCTGCGCGTCTTGGTGCAGAACAAAGTGAAGAGTCGACAAGGCACACATCCCTGTGTGCCATGCCCACAAACCACTGCCCTGGCATACATCAATCACCCCTCTAGCTGGGTGCCCCATGCCAGTGGTGAGGGTACAGGTGCATGAGCCCTGTACCCCTACAGTGCCCAAGTCCATTCCTGGGCACTAAGTGCAGTGCTGCCATTAAGAGTATATGGTGCTGGGAGTTTGTCATTACGAACTCCACAGCACCATGATGGCTACACTGAAGACTGGGAAGTTTGGTATCAAACGTCTCAGCACATTAAACACACACTGATGCCAGTGTGGGATTTAATGTAAAATGCACCACAGAGGGCATCTTAAGAGATTCCCCCTGAAACTCGACCAACTTCTAGTGACCTGACTGAGGGGCTGCTTAGGCTGCCACCACCAGACATGTTTCTGGACCCCTGGGTCGAGAGCCTGCTGCTCTCGGGGGGCCTGAAGCAATGCACATCCTGGGATGAGGTGCCAAGCCTCCTCCCCCAGGATGGGCAGGGTTCACGAAGGAGAAGCTTCAAAGGCATGCTGCCTTTGTGAGCCTCTCCAGACCATATGCTGCTTTCAGCAACTGGTCCCCACTGGTTCTAACCCCCACTTTGGGCGGGAGAAGCGGCGGGAAAAACAAGTGAGGAAGGGAGGTGTGCCCACCTCTGCCAACTCCACCCCTCAGGTGGGGGAGGCGAGGTGAAGCACAACCTCGAGTCCCTGCCATCTTGAGGATGGGGGGACCCAGCCAACCAGGGACAGGCTCCTGCCCCCCTCCCACTGGAGAGTGGCAGAATAGGGGGTGTACCCACCCCAGGGAAGGGACACATTGGTCCCTGCCCTTTACCTACCTGTAACGCCCCATAATCTAGTATTTAGGGGGCACCCTGAACCTTACTTCCTCAGATCCAGCAACAACAAGAAAAGCAGATAAGAAGGACCGAAGAGCCGTGCAGAGCTAACGAGGACGACGCCCACTGACTTGGCCCCAGCCCTACAGGCCTGTCTCCCCTCGAACCTACTCCTGCGAAATCCCAGTGTGTCCTGCAGCCAGCAACCTCAAAAACCCCGGAGGACCTGCCTGCCTTCACTTCAAAGACTGAATCTCTCGTGAACACCGGACTTGTTCAAACTGCAGCTTCTGGCTACGGCCGGACACCGCGAATCCAGCCCACTCTGCACCCGCCGAACCCGGCCCGAGCTCGAGTGGAAAAACACCACGAGGAGGTCACCCCGGCGATCCTGACCCGAGATCCGGCGACTCCTGACCTGCTCAAGCCTCCAGACGACTCCTGCAGCCACAATCCAGAGGATCCCCTCTACCGCGTCCAGAGCGGGTAAGACTTTCCGACGTCCCAAGGCACCCCTGCACCCGACGCCCCACAGCCTTGTGTGCCCAAACCAACGGTGCCTAACCAACCCAAGACATCCCAACTTACCCCTAGAAGTGGTGGTCGCACCCAGAAGATCCTCGTCCCCGAGCCTGCAGTGTTTCTTCTAACTGGAGGCGCGCCATTGAAAACGGGGCACCCGACCTCAAAACAGCACCTTGCACCCAGCCGCCCTAGTGCGCTGAGGGTGCACCTTTGGCGCTAATTTGGTTCCCAATTTGCCCTGACCTAAACCCTAGGAGCTTTGCTCACACAACCCAGTGGCCTGCTTGCTAGCAGCCACCAACAGGAGACCCCCTATCCTCCATAGGATAACATTGGGCCTCAACACTCTGCACCCGGCTGCCCTAGTGCCGCTGAGGGTGAAACAAAAGTGCATCACTGACCCTGGGGGACCCCTGAGTCTAACCCCAGAACCTTAACTCCCACAGTCGTTTACTTACCTGCAAACCGATAACCTGTTTTTCCTCCATAGGTTAACATAGTCGTTTTTTGGAAGAAAAATTGTCAAAGTGCAGAGTTTTGAAAACTAAAGATATTCTTTAAAAATCGTACAAATAACCAAAACGTGTTTTCTCACCTGTTTGCAGGAAATGTCCCAGTGCTGAATCCAGGCATCCAGCACTGAGTTAGAAAAAGTAACGTAAAAGTAACTTACCTGCAATTTACTGACAAAGCCTATTCATTCCAATGTACTGTATTTGCTAAGTGTTGCATACTACTGCTCCCCTGTAAATCAAACAAAGTACAATTTCCATTGCATTTTCAAACTGTTCGACATTCAGTAACTTATTACTATAAAGTATTTTATGCTTACCTGTGCCAGGCTTGCTTGGTTCTAAAATAAAACAACAATATATTTTTATACAAAAACAATTGACCTAGAGTTCAGTTCTTGTGTGTGAATTAATTTGCTGACTGAGTGTGTACATCAAATGTTTAACACTGTCCTCTGATACTGCCTTACTGCTCGACCAAGCTACCACTATTAGAGAGTAAGGTTCTATCTAACTTTAACCACTGCCTACCTCTGGAGTCACCTGGACCCTATACACACTATACCTCATTTTGGTGTAGTATATATAGAGCCAGTTTCTTACATTGGTGGATCAGCGGTGGGATATACAACTTGCATTTGTTGGACTACTTGGTTACCACCTGATCACACGACAGAACTCTTAAATTGACTTTATAATTCAGATTTTTTTCAAATTGGCATTTTTACCAAACTACTAAAAGTCTTGTTAGGGCCTTGCTTAAGTCCCTTTAGAATTTTAGAAAATAAAAAGTCACTGTAGTCAAGGGTAGAGGGGTTAGAACATTTTTATTAGAATGTCTCAGAAACAGAACCCAGCTACTAGTGAAGATAATAATGACATACAGGACATGGTTGAGGAGCTTGACCTCACCCCTTACCTTCACTTGTCTTTCAAGGAAGTAAGGTCCTTATTTAAACTTAAAAACATAGCAATGGGCCCACATCCAACCAAACAAAAGCTCCAGGAGCTGTTGGCCCACCCTTCTGAACATGGTGATGACCAGTCAGAGGAAGAAGGAGGTAAGGAGGATGGAGATGGGTACCCACCTCCACCACTTCCTAGGGCAGAAAGGGACCCTGTACCCTTAATTCCAAGAGTTAACCTCTGGGGACCTAGGGGCCACACAGGTGGCTCAGGTTCTGGTGGGGACATTGAGGAAAGCCTCAATGAGGAGGAGAGCCTTTTAGCAAGGCTGACCAAAAGACTGGATCTGGAGACCAGACTCCTGGCTCTAGAGAGAGAGAGAAAGGAGATGGGTTTAGCACCCATCAATGGTGGCAGCAATCTTAATAAGGATAAAGAGCAATCTTATGATCCTAAAATCCCCAAAGGGATTGTCCCTAAATTTGAGGCGGGTGATGACATCACTAAATGGTTCACAGCCTTTGAGAGGGCTTGTGACATGAGAAAGGAGAAGAAACCTCTCTGGGGGGCACTCCTGTGGGAACTGTTCTCTGGTAACTGCAGAGACAGGCGCCTGACCCTTTCTGGGCCAGATGCTGGGTCCTATGACCTCATGAAGAGAACTCTGATTGAGGGATTTGGACTCACCACTGAGGAGTACAGAATTAGATTCAGGGGGGCTCACAAAACCCAAAACCAGTCCTGGATTGATTTTGTAGACTACTCAGTAAAGACACTGGATGGTTGGTTAACTGGACACAATGTGCATGACTTTACTGGACTTTACAATTTGTTTATGAAGGAACATATTTTAAGTAATTGCACGAATGAAAACTTACATCAGCATTTGGTAGACCTAGGTCTGATTTCTCCCCAAGAATTGGGAAAGAAGGCAGAGACCACTGGGTCAAGACTAGGGTGACTAAGACGACCACTGGGGGTGACCAAAAGAAAGGGGTTACAAAAGCTCCCCAGGGGAAATGGGGTGAGAATCCCCAAGATAAAAAGTCTGAGTCTTCTAAAGGGCCCCAAAAACCTGCACAGGGGGGTGGGTCCCAAAATACTCCCTATACTCCACAGCCCTATAGGGGGAAGAACTTTGATCCTGCAAAGGCCTGGTGTAACAACTGTAAGAAGTTGGAACACTTATCTGGAGACAAGGCTTGCCCTAGCAAGAAGGCCCCTAGTCCTACAGCTACTCCTGGTGTAGTCAGTCTCCAGATGGGATCAACAGTGTGCCCAGAGCAAATCGGGTTGCACATTGAAGCAGTTCTAGTTTCAGAGGGGGAAGTTGAGTTTGCCACTGTAGCTGTGTGTCCACCCAACTTAAAAAAAATACTTACAATACCCTTGGGTTAATGGAACTAGGATAGAGGCTCTGAGGGCTACAGGTGCCAGTGTCACTATGGTGAGAGAGACCCTGGTTTCCCCTGAGCCATATTTGATTGGGCGTACTTACCCAGTCACCAATGCTGACAGTGTTGCCACTAACCATGCAATGGCTATGGTGACATTAGACCGGGGGGGGATGGGAGGGGATTACTGGCCTGAAACAGGTAGTGGTCTCTCCAAAGCTACCAGCTGCATGTCTGCTTGGCAATGACCTGGAAACCTCTGCCTGGGCTTAGGTTGAACTAAAAACCCATGCAGCAATGCTGGATATCCCTGAATTGGTGTGTAAAAACAAGAGCACAGAGCTAAAGGCAGGGTGAAAAAGTGTTGGAGCCTGAAAGTATGGCCCAACCTACCAAGAGAAAAGGCAAGAAGACTAGGGAACCAGCTTCCGTTCAGCAAAAGGATCAGGACCCCTCTCCTCAGGGAGAGGACTTGGACACCGCAGAGGGAACTGAGCCTATGGAGCTTGACCCTTACCAGGTTGAACTCTTGGGCCCAGGGGGACCCTCTAGGGAAGAGCTGTGCCAGGGGCAGCAAGACTGTCCCGCTCTTGAAAGCCTGAGGCAGCAAGCTGTTTCAGAAGCAAAGGGAGTTGTCAGTGGTACCCACAGAGTCTATTGGGAAGAGGGATTACTGTACACTGAGGCAAGAGACCCCAATCCTGGAGCCACCAGGAGAGTGGTAGTGCCACAGAGGTACAGGGAGTTCCTCCTAACTTTAGCTCATGACATCCCCCTAGCTGGGCATCTGGGCCAAACCAAGACTTGGGAATGGCTAGTTAGCCACTTTTACTGGCCCCAGATGCACCAAAAGGTGAAGGAGTTTGTCAGCTCCTGTGTTACCTGTCAGGCCAGTGGCAAGACAGGTGGCCACCCAAATGCCCCCTTGATACCACTGCCTGTGGTGGGGGTTCCCTTTGAGAGGGTAGGTGTGGACATAGTGGGTCCACTTGAACCTCCCACAGCCTCAGGGAACAAATTCATACTAGTAGTAGTGGATCATGCCACTAGGTACCCTGAAGCAATTCCACTTAGGACTACTACAGCTCCTGCAGTAGCCAAGGGCCTCATTGGGGTCTTCACCAGGGTAGGGTTTCCTAAGGAGGTTGTTTCAGACAGAGGTTCTAACTTTGTCTGCTTACCTGAAACACATGTGGAAAGAGTGTGGAGTGCAGTACAAGTTTACTACACCCTATCACCCACAAACCAATGGCCTTGTTGAGAGATTCAACAAGACATTGAAAGGCATGATTATGGGGCTCCCTGAGAAACTCAAAAGGAGAGGGATGTCCTCTTACCATGTCTGCTTTTCGCTTACAGAGAAGTGCCACAGAAGGGAGTAGGGTTTTCCACGTTTGAACTTCTGTTTGGCCGTCCTGTGAGGGGACCACTCTGTCTTGTAAAAGAGGGTTGGGAGAAGCCTCTCCAAGAACCCAAACAAGATATTGTGGACTTTGTGCTTGGCCTAAGGTCCAGAATGGCTGAGTACATGGAAAAGGCATCCAAGAATCTTGAGGCCAGCCAGGAGCTTCAGAAGCACTGGTATGACCAAAAAGCTGCACTAGTTGAATTTCAACCTGGGCAACCGGTATGGGTTTTGGAGCCAGTGGCACCAAGGGCACTCCAGGACAGATGGAGTGGCCCTTATCCTGGAGAAGAAGAGTGAGGTCACCTACTTAGTTGACCTGGGCACAAGCAGGACGCCCAAAAGGGTTATCCATGTGAACCGCCTAAAGCTCTACAATGACAGGGCTGACATCACCATGCTGATGGTGACTGATGAGGAGCAGGAAGCAGAGAGTGAACCTCTCTCTGACCTCCTCTCATACAGCCCAAAAGATGGGTCAGTAGATGGAGTTGTCTTTTCAGACACCCTCTCTGCCCAACAGCAGACTGACTGCAAGCAAGTCTTGCAACAGTATGCTAAGCTCTTTTCCTTGTCCCCTGGTCTGACAAACTGGTGTACCCATGATGTGGACACTGGTGACAGTGCACCTGTCAAAAACAAGATCTATCGACAGTCAGACCAAGTCAAGGAAAGCATCAGAGCTGAAGTCAGCAAGATGCTGGAGTTAGGGGTTATTGAACCCTCTGAGAGCCCCTGGGCTAGCCCAGTGGTGCTGGTCCCCAAACCTCACCCACAGGATGGAAAGAGAGAAATGAGGTTTTGTGTGGATTACAGAGGGCTCAACTCTGTCACCAGGACAGATGCTCACCCTATCCCAAGAGCAGATGAGTTGATAGATAAGTTGGGTGCAGCCAAATTCTTAAGTACCTTTGACTTAACTGCAGGGTACTGGCAGATTGGCATGGCCCCAGGAGCAAAGAGAAAACGGCATTCTCCACACCTGATGGGCACTATCAGTTCACTGTTATGCCCTTTGGTTTAAAGAATGCCCCTGCCACCTTCCAGAGGTTGGTGAATCAAGTCCTTGCTGTGTTGGAGTCCTTTAGTGCAGCTTATCTTGATGATATTGCTGTCTTTAGTTCCACCTGGCAGGATCACTTGATCCACCATGGGAAGGTTTTAAAAGCCCTGCAAACTGCAGGCCTAACTATCAAGGCATCCAAATGCCAGATAGGACAGGGCACTGTGGTGTACTTGGGCCACCTTGTTGGTGGAGGCCAGGTACAGCCCTTACAGCCCAAGATCCAGGCCATCCTGGACTGGGCAGCTCCAACAACCCAGACCCAAGTCAGGGCACTCCTTGGCTTGATTGGGTACTACAGGAGGTTTGTGAAGGGATATGGGTCCATTGTGACTCCCCTCACAGAACTCACCTCCAAGAAAATGCCCAAAACGTTTAACTGGACAGTTAGTTGCCAAAAGGCTTTTGACACCCTGAAAGAAGCAATGTGCTCAGCACCAATTCTGAAGGCTCCAGATTATGCCAAGCAGTTGATAGTGCAGACTGATGCCTCTGAGCAGGGATAAGAGCGGTCCTATCCCAGACCAATGATGAAGGCCAAGACCAACCTGTTGCTTTTATAAGCAGAAGCTTCTCCCCAGGGAGCAGCGTTGGAGTGCCATTGAGAGGGAGGCCTTTGCTGTGGTTTGGTCCCTGAAGAAGTTGAGACCATACTTGTTTGGTACTCACTTCCTAGTTCAAACTGATCACAGACCTCTCAGATGGCTAATGCAAATGAAAGGGGAAAATCCTAAACTGTTGAGGTGGTCTATCTCCCTACAGGGAATGGACTTTGAAGTGGAACACAGACCTGGGACTGCCCATGCTGATGGACTTTCCAGGTTCTTCCACTTAGACAATGAAGACTCTAGGTAAAGGTTAGTCTCATTATCTTTCGTTGGGGGGAGAGGGGGAGGGGAGGGGGGGGGGGAGGGGGAGGGGGGGATTGTGTGAGAAAGTGCCCTCTTTCTGCATGGTATGCCCCAAAATTTTGCTGAATTGCTGATGTTCTTTGACTGAGTGTGCCCTGGGCTCCTGCTAATCAGGTGCCCAGGGCCTATGTTCCTTCCCTAAAACTGCATTGAAGCCTAAACCCAATTGGCATCTCTGGCCACATGTCAGCCCCTGGTAAATGGTACCACAGGTACCCAGGGCACTGTGACCAGAGAAGGCCTCTAAGGGCTGCAGCACTTATTGTGCCACCCTTAGAGGCCCTGTACCCGGACACTCGCACACTGCCTTTGCAGGCTGCGTGTCTTGGTGCAGAACAAAGTGAAGAGTCGACATGGCACACATCCCTGTGTGCCATGCCCACAAACCACTGCCCTGGCATACATCAATCACCCCTCTAGCTGGGTGCCCCATGCCAGTGGTGAGGGTACAGGTGCATGAGCCCTGTACCCCTACAGTGCCCAAGTCCATTCCTGGGCACTGTAAGTGCAGTGCTGCCATTAAGAGTATATGGTGCTGGGAGTTTGTCATTACGAACTCCACAGCACCATGATGGCTACACTGAAGACTGGGAAGTTTGGTATCAAACGTCTCAGCACATTAAACCCACACTGATGCCAGTGTCGGATTTAATGTAAAATGCACCACAGAGGGCATCTTAAGAGATTCCCCCTGAAACTCGACCAACTTCTAGTTACCTGACTGAGTGGCTGCTTAGGCTGCCACCACCAGACATGTTTCTGGACCCCTGGGTCGAGAGCCTGCTGCTCTCAGGGGCCTGAAACAATGCACATCCTGGGATGAGGTGCCAAGCCTTCTCCCCCAGGATGGGCAGGGTTCACGAAGGAGAAGCTTCAAAGGCATGCTGCCTTTGTGAGCCTCTCCAGACCATTTGCTGCTTTCAGCAACTGGTCCCCACTGGTTCTAACCCCCACTTTGGGCGGGAGAACCGGCGGGCAAAACAAGTGAGGAAGGGAGGTGTGCCCACCTCTGCCAACTCCACCCCTGAGGTGGGGGAGGGGAGGTGAAGCACAACCTCGAGTCCCCGCCATCTTGAGGATTGGGGGGACCCAGCCAACCAGGGACAGGCTCCTGCCCCCCCTCCCACTGGAGAGTGGCAGAATAGGGGGTGTACCCACCCCAGGGAAGGGACCCATTGGTCCCTGCCCTTTACCTACCTGTAACGCTCCATAATCTAGTATTTAGGGGGCACCCTGAACCTTACTTCCTCAGATCCAGCAACAACAAGAAAAGAAGATAAGAAGGTCCGAAGAGCCGTGCAGAGCTAACAAGAGGACGACGCCCACTGACTTGGCCCCAGCCCTACAGGCCTGTTTCCCCTCGAACCTGCTCCTGCGACATCCCGGTGTGTCCTGCAGCCAGCAACCTCAAAAACCCCGGAGGACCTGCCTGCCTTCACTTCAAAGACTGAATCTCCCATGAACACTGGACTTGTTCAAACTGCAGCTTCTGGCTCTGGCCGGACACCGTGAATCCAGCCCACTCTGCACCCGCCGAACCCGGCCCGAGCTAGAGTGGAAAAACACCACGAGGAGGTCACCCCGGCGATCCTGACCCGAGATCCGGCGACTCCTGACCTGCTCAAGCCTCCAGACGACGCCTGCAGCCTCAATCCAGAGGATCCCCTCTACCGCGACCAGAGCGGATAAGACTTTCCGACGTCCCAAGGCAACCCCTGCACCCGCGCCCCACGGCCTTGTGTGCCCAAACCAACGGTGCCTAACCAACCCAAGACATCCCAACTTACCCCTCGAAGTGGTGGTCGCACCCAGAAGATCCTCGTCCCCGAGCCTGCAGGGTCTCTTCTAACCGGAGGCGCTCCATTGAAAACAGGGCACCTGACCTCAAAACAGCACCCTGCACCCGGCCGCCGTAGTGCCGCTGAGGGTGCACCTTTGGCGCTAATTTGGTTCCCAATTTGCCCTGACCTAAACCCTAGGAGCTTTGCTCCCACAACCCAGTGGCCTGCTTGCCAGCAGCCACCAACCGGAGACCCCCTATCCTCCATAGGATAACATTGGGCCTCAACACTCTGCACCTGGCCGCCCTAGTGCCGCTGAGGGTGCACCTTTGGCGCTAATTTGGTTCCCAATTTGCCCTGACCTAAACCCTAGGAGCTTTGCTCCCACAACCCAGTGGCCTGCTTGCCAGCAGCCACCAACCGGAGACCCCCTATCCTCCATAGGATAACATTGGGCCTCAACACTCTGCACCCGGCCGCCCTAGTGCCGCTGAGGGTGCACCTTTGGCGCTAATTTGGTTCCCAATTTGCCCTGACCTAAACCCTAGGAGCTTTGCTCCCACAACCCAGTGGCCTGCTTGCCAGCAGCCACCAACCGGAGACCCCCTATCCTCCATAGGATAACATTGGGCCTCAACACTCTGCACCCGGCCGCCCTAGTGCCGCTGAGGGTGAAACAAAAGTGCATCACTGACCCTGGGGGACCCCTGAGTCTAACCCCAGAACCTTAACTCCCACAGTCGTTTACTTACCTGCAAACCGATAACCTGTTTTTCCTCCGTAGTTTAACATTGACAATTTTTCTTCCAAAAAACTACTAAGTGCGGAGTTTTGAAAACTAAAGATATTCTTTAAAAATCGTACAAATAACCAAAACGTGTTTTCTCACCTGTTTGCAGGAAATGTCCCAGTGCTGAATCCAGGCATCCAGCACTGAGTTAGAAAAAGTAACGTAAAAGTAACTTACCTGCAAATTACTGAAAAAGCCTATTCATTCCAATGTACTGTATTTGCTAAGTGTTGCATACTACTGCTCCCCTATAAATCAAACAAAGTACAATTTCCATTGCATTTTCAAACTGTTCGACATTTAGTAACTTATTACTATAAAGTATTTTATGCTTACCTGTGCCAGGCTTGCTTGGTTCTAAAATAAAATAACAATATACTTTTATACAAAAACAATTGGCCTAGAGTTCCGTTCTTGAGTGTGTGAATTCATTTGCTGACTGAGTGTGTACATCAAATGCTTAACACTGTCCTCTGATACTGCCTTACTGCTCGACCACTCTACCATTATTAGAGAGTAAGGTTCTATCTAACTTTAACCTCTGTCTACCTCTGGAGTCACCTGGACCCTATACACACTATACCTCATTTTGGTGTAGTATATATAGAGCCAGTTTCTTACAGTCTTGTCATGATTGCAGGTCTTGTGACTAATGCGCCTTAAGGCAATATGAGACGGGGAGACAAAGCTGTATATTGCTGAACATAAGATGTATTCACGGACACTGCACAGGTTCTTTTCTTGGTCCTAGTCTCGGGCCCAGTCCCAGTTAAGATGATGTTTCCGAGACCATCCACTTCCCACTCAAAATCTTCAGGTAACAAAGTCTAAACGCAAGCATAAGAAAGAGGTGAAATTTTACCCCCATCCACTGATCTGGTTGGAAAGAGAAGGCGCAATGGCATCAAGATCTAAGCAACGCCTCTTTAAGGTCTGTGGCTTCAGAACCGATTCCTCAACTAGTCCTGACATGCCGAGAACTTCCTGGGCCATTTTCTAACCCGAAACAGATCGAGGCCTTCACGAAGGCCATGCTGCAGATCTTTAGTGCAATTCCTGCTCTCCGTGGTGTGTCTTTGGGCCCCACAGAGCCACATGGGTCTCCAGTCAGGTTACCAGTGGCTGGTCCTCCCATGATGCTGTCTGATGCCTTGGGACCTGGTACAAGGCCGGTTCTGACACTCCACACCGGCTTTCCTTGCACGACAGCGGTTGCTGGTTCCACCAACACTGATCAGTGCTAACACCCATGTGGCACACTGAACTGATGGCTGCATAACGAAATCACTACAGCACAACCAATTGTTATGCTGCCTGATTATAAGCCTACCCCTCTGCTGTAAAACAAGTACCAGCAGAGCCTCCATTCTGTGTTTAGGTCGAGCGAAGAGTCGGTGCGCATGCGCTGCTCTGCAAGGCATGGTGTAATCTCGGTGAAGTCTGAACACACCCACACATGCCCACTGCTTTTTTAGGTTTCGCCTGCGCAGCGCGCATGCGCTGCATAGGAGGAGACCTTTAGAAATCGATTCCGTTTTTCAGGCAAAAACGTGCATGCATTGCATTGCTTTGAATGGCAACGCGTGCACGTTTGGCGATTCCCTTGCGGGAGCGAGCTTTGAAACCGTCTGTTTGTAATTAACAGATGGTTCCTGCTCGCTCCCGCAAGGGAAACAGGCGCAGGCCCCCTCCTCTTTCACCTCCCCCTGCTGCCTCCTCCTCAAACTTGTTTTTTTTTACTTTCAGCGCGAGGCGTGCGTGCTCTTGATTCAACTCTCCCTCCACGCCTTGGTTTTTCCTCCTATTCATGGTTTCGACTTGTGCATCTCACCCTGTCCCCCTTGGATCTATTCCCATCGCTCCATCACTGTTGAAATCTTGGCTACCATGTTTCCACTCCACTACCCGTGCTCTCTTGGGCACTCTTTCCCTTTGCATGCCATGCCGTCCAGCTGACCCAACTTATCCCTAAGTTCCTACTTGCTGATCTTTCTATAGTGCTACGGAAAGGCGATAACCTGCAAGTCTGGTTTGCAAGCCCATTGCACAGTTAACTTGTCAATCTCTCAACTGTTTGCGCCAGTAGCTTGGATCACAGACCATGCAAGTCTGCAGTATACACAACACACCATCAGCTACTGCCAGCTGTGTCATCACAACCTTTGCTTGTGCTGACACTCAGAGGAGGTATCGTGTCTAGAAGAGAAAATGTCTTATCTCGTGATGGGTGACCTCTTGACCAGTGACTGTGCAAGAAATTTCGGAGCACCAAGTAAAATTACATTTTGCCATTTTAGCTCTCCCCCTCCACTAGAAACAGTGCCATTTTTGGTCCTTTTGTAGCAATCTGTCACGCCCTGGTTGTCTCTATCTACAATCGCTGTCGTGTTGTTGGCTATGGCGCATATCTGCTTGCGTCTTCTTTCCTGTTAAATGCATCAGGTGTAAGTGATCGGAGGGTGTAACCAGGTCACAGAGAAATGCAATTTCAGCACGTTTGCACTTTACATGGTATCATCCATATTAAAATCAATTTTGTTTTATAGGGACTTGTCAACCCCAAATGCAGAAGCTCACCAGAGACAAATGCAATCTCCTGAGGCCTGACATGTCGAGTGAAGCAGCCATGGGGTTGAACGGAGGCCATAATTTATTGTGCTTCCTGCCACGAATGTCTGCCAAGAAACCCTTGTTTGGAAATTCACGACTCTTTTAATAAAACGGCTTCATGGACTCAAGCAAACCTGCTGAATAGAATAATTTCGCTTGTGATCGGTTTGCCATAATTGTCTACATGCTCTAATGGACTGAACACATGTTAATGGACTAGTGATATATACGCACGGTAATGAAAGAAGATGACCACATACTAGGCACATATTGAGCACTACACTACAATTACACTACAAAAAATGGAACATAAATGCGCTCCATATTATACCACTCGATGCTACATAATTACATAACACAATTACATTATACTAAATAAAACACACACCACACATACCACTCAGTGCCACATAATTACATATCACATAATTACACTCTGCTTAATACAGCATCAATACAATCCACATAATATCACTCAGTGCCACATATTAACACACCACATAATTACACTCTACTCAATACAATATAAATACACTCCACACAACACTCAAAACCACATAATTAGACCACATATTTACATTCTACTAAAAACATACACCCCACATAATACCACTCAATAACACATAATTACATAATACATACTTACACTCTACTCAATACAGCATTAATACAATCCACATATCACTCACATAATATAAATACACTCAACATAACACCACTCAAAACCACATAATTACATCACAATTACATGTTGCTATATGCAACATACACTCCACATAATACCACTCACTGCCACATAATTACATAACACATAAATTCACTATACTCAATGCAACAAAATACACTCCACATAATACCACTCAGTGCCACATAATTACACTCCACATAATTACACTGTACTCAATGCAACACAAAATACCACTCCCATATAATTACATAACACTATATTAAATGCAACATACATCCCACATAATACCACTCACTGCCACATAATTACATAACACATATTTACACTCCAATAAATGCTACATAAATGCGCTCCACATTATACCACTCAATGCCACATAATTACATAACACATAATTACACTACAAAAAATGCAACATAAATGCACTCCAAATTATACCACTCCATGCCACATAATACATAATTACATTATACTAAATACAACCCACACCACACAATACCACTCAATACCACATAATTACATAACACATTTACACTATACTAAATCCAACACACCCCACATAAAACCACTCGGTGCCACATAATTAAATATCACATAATTACACTCTGCTCAATACAGCATTAATACAATCCACATCACTCACTGCCACCTATTAACACGCCACATAATTACTCTACTCAATACAATATAAATACACTCCACACAACACTCAAAACCACATATTTACACCACATAATTAAACTCCACTAAATGCAACATACACCCCACAAATTACCACTCAATACCACATAATTACATGCCACATAATTACACTATACTCAATACAACATAAATACAATCCACATAATATCAATCACAGTCACATACCACATAATTACACTTTACTCAATCCAATATAAATACACTCCACATTACAACACTCAAAACTACATAATTACACCACATAATTAGTCTACTCAATACAACATACACTCCACATAATACCACTTACTAACACATAATTACATGCAACATAATTACACTAGTCAAAGCAACATAAATACACTACAAATAAAACAAATCAGTGCCACATAATTACACTACACATAATTACACTCAATACGACACAAAAACACTGCACATAATACAACTCAGTGCCACATAATTATATGCTGCATAATTATACTGAAAAGTACACTCCAAATAATACCACTCACTGCCACATAATTACATGCCACGTAATTACACTCTACTAAATGCAACATACACCCCACATAATACCACTCAATGACACATATTTACATGCCACATAACACTAAACTCAATACTAAAATAATACAATCCACATATCACTCAGTACCACGTAATAACACACCACAGATTTAGAACTACACTTAATGCAATATAAATACACTATACATAACACTCAGTACCACATAATTACACACCACATAATTACACTATACTCAATGCAACATCAATACACTCCGCATAATACCACTAAGTACCACATACAACACTTTGAATTAAAACTTTTCAACATAAAACACATCAGCCACAATACTATACAACATAGCAAAAACTTCAAAATAAACACTTAAGGTCCCAAAAGCGAGACCTATTGGCTATGCCAATGCTTGTTATTGGTTGCTTGCTCTCCCTTTAGATATGCCATGGCTTTAGTTGGTGAATAGTGAACATTTGTCCTGCCTTGTGGCTATTTTGTTGCGCCCTGGCGTCTGCCCATGCTGCATCGATCCTTTCACTAGTGCCCATATGTTTGGTTTCGGTGCACTACTTTCTTCGTTCTGCTCTCTCCTCGCAGCTCGCTCCCCTGACACTGGGGCAGTTTGGAATCTCATTCCCTGTGCTGTGGGTTCCAACTGAGCTTCTGTCGGGCGTCAGGAGGCCGAGGGTCCTTGAGGCTGCAGGGCTCACGTGTTTGCTGTGGATAAGTATTTTTGTTGTTGTTTTGGCAATGCTATATTTAATTAATGTCGAGGAGAAATGTAACGTTGCCCATTTGACCTGTTTAGGCACAGGGGTGATCTGTGTTCGCCCCTGCCAACATGCCCCACATAGTTTTGCCGAGTCGTTGCGTACGGCTTGCAATAAAGTGTGCCTTTCCCCAGCAACTCCAATACCGGGGTGCCCTCGCAATGAGCTCCCTGGCCCAGGCGGCAGTCTTCAGATAGCAGACTGTCCTCATACTGAGCTCTCACCAGCCCACCCTAGCATCTTTCACATACCGGGAACCTCTCGCACTGAGCTCCCCTGTAGCCTTCAGAGACCGGGGTTCCCTCATACTGACCTCCCACCAGCCTTCACATACCGGGGTGCCCTCGCAATGAGCTCCCTGGCCCAGGCGGCAGTCTTCAGATAGCAGACTGTCCTCATACTGAGCTCTCACCAGCCCACCCTAGCATCTTTCACATACCGGGAACCTCTCGCACTGAGCTCCCCTGTAGCCTTCAGAGACCGGGGTTCCCTCATACTGACCTCCCACCAGCCTTCACATACCGGGGTGCCCTCGCAATGAGCTCCCTGGCCCAGGCGGCAGTCTTCAGCTAGCAGACTGTCCTCATACTGAGCTCTCACCAGCCCACCCTAGCATCTTTCACATACCGGGAAACTCTCGCACTGAGCTCCCCTGTAGCCTTCAGAGACCGGGGTTCCCTCATACTGACCTCCCACCAGCCTTCACATACTTGGGGGCCCTCGCAATGAGCTCCCTGGCCTAGGCGGCAGTCTTCAGATAGCAGACTGTCCTCATACTGAGCTCTCACCAGCCCACCCTAGCATCTTTCACATACCGGGAAACTCTCGTACTGAGCTCCCCTGTAGCCTTCAGAGACCGGGGTTCCCTCATACTGACCTCCCACCAGCCTTCACATACCGGGGTGCCCTCGCAATGAGCTCCCTGGCCCAGGCGGCAGTCTTCAGATAGCAGACTGTCCTCATACTGAGCTCTCACCAGCCCACCCTAGCATCTTTCACATACCGGGAAACTCTCGCACTGAGCTCCCCTGTAGCCTTCAGAGACCGGGGTTCCCTCATACTGACCTCCCACCAGCCTTCACATACTGGGGTGCCCTCGCAATGAGCTCCCTGGCCCAGGCGGCAGTCTTCAGATAGCAGACTGTCCTCATACTGAGCTCTCACCAGCCCACCCTAGCATCTTTCACATACCGGGAACCTCTCGCACTGAGCTCCTCTGTAGCCTTCAGAGACCGGGGTTCCCTCATACTGATCTCCCACCAACCTTCACATACCGGGGTGCCCTCGCAATGGGCTCCCTGGCCCAGGCGGCAGTCTTCAGATAGCAGACTGTCCTCATACTGAGCTCTCACCAGCCCACCCTAGCATCTTTCACATACCAGGAACCTCTCGCACTGAGCTCCCCTGTAGCCTTCAGAGACCGGGGTTCCCTCATACTGACCTCCCACCAGCCTTCACATACCCGGGTGCCCTCGCAATGAGCTCCCTGGCCCAGGCGGCAGTCTTCAGATAGCAGACTGTCCTCATACTGAGCCCTCACCAGCCCACCCTAGCATCTTTCACATACCGGGAAACTCGCACTGAGCTCCCCTGTAGCCTTCAGAGACCGGGGTTCCCTCATACTGACCTCCCACCAGCCTTCACATACCGGGGTGCCCTCGCACTGAGCTCCCCAGCAGTCTTCAAATCCCTCGGGAGGCCCCTCACAAAAGAACTGCTTCCTCCTGAAGTGCCCTCGCGCTGCCCTTTCATGTTGTGTGTGGGGCCTTTTAGAGAAAGGCGGGTTGGGGGGGCTGTCAGACTGTTGCCTATGAACCCCTCTGCTCAACCGAGAACTAAGGGTGTTCTGGTCTGTAGGGCAGCGAGGAATGTTGGTGACATGTTTCTGGTACCGGCAGGGCTGGGGCAGTGTCAGTCGCATGCCGGGCTCCCTCTAACCACATTTTACTATGTGGTGTACGCTGCACTTCCTAAATGTGGGGTAACGTTAGAGGAGGGGTGAGATGGTTCTCTTTTTCAATAAAGCATGCGGTGTAAGAATGTACCTGGCGTGACACCTGATCGATAGGGGACGACCTCACCTACAGAAGTTGCAGACCCCAACCAGGAGACTGGTTTAATGAGTGTCTCTCTCGTCTAATTTCTATTGTCCACGCAACACTGTCTCCTCAAACAAGGGCAAAACAAAATATGTAAAATTGCGTGCGCACACATTTTGAGAGATTTTGCCTTTGGTGTTCCCGTAGTTAATCGCAGACATGCCAACCCTCCCGATTCAGGCGGGAGACTACCGATTCCTTAAGCAAAAACCCGACTACTCGGGGGGGGGGGGGGTTTCAGCTGACAGGACTTGGTACCGTGTAACGTGGTGTATGCACTGCCAGCAACCTGCTCCTGCAGGCCAGTGCACAACACTTGCATCACCCTCTTTCTGCCTGCCATTGCACTCCATGCTTCTGAAAGGTAAGAAAAAAACGTGCATTTGCGTTTCAAATGTCTGATCCTGCAGCAGCACACCTGCAAAGCCCATACATGACAGTAACAATTCAAGGCCCCATTCTCCCGATTTTTTTTTTTTTTTTTTTTTTTCTTTCTTTAATCTCCCACTTTGCTCTTCTAAAATGTTGGCATGTATGGTTAATCGCATACCATAAAATCCGCAGGTGACCCACAGGTCTCGGGGGCAGAACCCCGGCCTCCACGCTGCATGCATTTTGTGCTGGAGGACAGTATTTACCTCTCACAAACAACCTCGTGCAGCTTAAAGGGGCATGTTAATTCACCTTGGGCCCATCGTTGATCCAAAGCCTCGAAGTCCGGCTGATTGACATCTCGGCGCCGGCTTGGAATGCTTCCCCGTGCCTTTGATCCGGGCTTGTGTCTGTGTCAGCCATACAGAAGCATCTTCTTAAGCTGAGGCCTGGTGGGAGAAACTCCATTTTCCTTAGGTGCAATTTGATAGGCATCACCGGCTCTGTGGAGGAGGGACCTTTTTCTTTTAATTTCCTCTATACAAAAAACATCTATGCCTGTAGAACTCAGAAAATAATACCTCAAGTAAAAATAATCAAAAAATAAATAAAACCTTTGGAAAGAAATCTAATTGTTTGCTGACTTGTTTGCTGTAGGAAATGACTAGTCCCTTCTGCTACTCGTGAGGTTGGCATTAATAATATTTGTGTGTTTACATTCACATTGTATATTTTTTGCTTTCTAGTAAGTTTGGATATTGTTCCCGGGATGTTATTAATGTAGGTTTAGAAGGACTGGATCCTTGGCGTATTTTCGAGATATATATATATATATATATTTTAGAAGCCCCATTTTATCGTAAACCTTTTTGTGCATTTTGTAGCTGTCTATATTATACTGTGTGCACTACACGTTTTAAATAACTTGCATACACACACAGGCTCTGACCTCGTAGCGCTAAAAAGACACAAGTCACTATTCTCCTCTGCACTAACCAAGATTTAATTCAGTTTCCTGAGGCAAGCATGTATTCCTTAATCGGACTGCATGACCTAGTGTGTAGTAATTGTATAGCTCTTCAAACCATAACAGCACAGAACCCAGGGAAATATGCTGTATGGTTAAACACTTATAAGGTCCCAAAGGCGAGACCTATTGGCTATGCCAATGCTTGTTTTAGCTTTGACTCTGATCCTGTACAAGATCAGGGAGCCCCCCAGTATACATCTCTTCACTGTTCCCTCTAGAGGGCACGCCTGTGCAGCCGCACACCGCTGTGCAGCGGACCCTTCTGAGCGCACGTTACAAAGGGTCCTGCCCACTGTCCGAAGACCTCTTTATGGGCTAATTCAGTGGTGAAAGCCCATCTGAAAAGAGACAGACACAGACTTAGGTAGCAATAAAAGACAACCCAAGGCAGGGTGTAGAGAAGAGACGCACTGCGGTATGAGGCACGCAGCTTCGCTCGGTCTCTCAAGGCCAACACTGTACTGTTCAATGTTACTTTTAACCGATGGTCCATGCTTGGGTAGGGGAACGGCTTCTGCAGGTCTCTCTGCAGCACAAGTCAGTCGCAGGAGATGCCTGTGGACGTCGGACGCTCCCGGTCGTGGGTGCGATTGAACAGCAATAAAACTACAAGACCACCTTACCTCCTGCCTGCACCTCCAATTACTACGCGCACTACTTATTAGGAAAGTAGTTTATTAGAGAGTAAGTGTTTGGCATCCTATCACCATCCGTAAACACTCCAACTTTATTCCAGAACACCAGTGGTCTCCTGGTTACCTAGACACAGGTAACCTAGATACCACAGGGGTAACTAAACCTGTATTTAACCTGGGGGGGGGGGCAGTTTCCTGTTTGCTGCTATTGTTGTGGCCCTTGTCTGTTGTGCTATACATCTGATAGAGAAATCTAGCCGCAGATTCCTTAACTTAGAATATCCCCAGGCGTCAGACTGGATCCGGAGAATTTTTTGCAGCACCACCTCTGCGTGCCGGGGGGTGGCGCCGCATGGCTCCGGCCTGACGTCCACGACGTCAGTGGAGCCATATAAGTCCCTCCCGGTGCGCTGACGTCAGTTTCCTTCTTTTCCGCGTCCCAACGCAGATCCAGTAGTAAGCGGTTCCTCTGGCCTGTTGTTTCAGGCCTTCTCGACGCCTTCGGCGTCAGGGAACAGTGTGCGATGCCTTCGGGTTTCAAGGCGTCTGAGACCTGTACGCGGCAGATGTCAGCGACGGATCTGCATGCGATTTGTATGTGGTGCCTAGGAGAGCACCACGACTCCGAGGAGTGCGACGCCTGCCGGCAGATGAAGCCGAAGTCCCTGCGGGAGCGCCGGATGAAGTTGTTGACCGCCCGGATGTCCCGCTCAGAGCCTTCACGCCGCCGATCTCCATCTCGAGCTGGGGCTCCTGTTCGGGTCCGGTCACGGAGTCGTTCCCGCGGACGTCGTTCGCCTGCCGCAGGTAAGCACAAGCACAAGTCACGGAGGTCGTCGACCTCACATAAACGTGATGGGGCCCGCTGCTCCCAGTCCTTACCGGGCGCGGGCGCCCAGGAGTCGGTCCCCTTATACCCACCCTTTCCGGGTGTTGGGGAGACTCGTGCCCAGATGGAAGCCTATTCCCAGGCTCTTCACTCCATCTTTGGGTCACTCCCTCTCCCTGGCGCGCCCTCGGGCCCCACAGAGGGGGTAGGGACTCGGGTCGGGTCCTCGCCAGCGGGTTCGCCCTCGGCGCCAGCCGGGTTCCTCGAGTCCGGTTCCGGAGTCGCTGCGACATCGGTACACGGCCCGGAGGGGCATCCCAGTCAGACGTCGAGCCCTTCTGCCCCGTCTCCGCATAGCCCTTTGGGGCTCCCTACGCTGACGTCGGCTGCAGCACGGAGCTCGACTCATCGACATCCTTCCTCCCCGCAGGCCTCGGTGGAGGGCGAGTCGACGCCGGTCCGATGCCAGGCCGAGTCACCCTTGGTCATTGTCGACGCCGACTTGACGTCGGTTGACGCTGGCGCCGGTCCCTGTTGTTCCTCTGTTCGAAGAGGATGAGGACCCGGAGCACCTAGGGTTCTTTCGACGCTCTCCGGCTCCGCTGCCCCCTGACCAGTGGCCCTTTGCTCGGCCTCCGGCTGCGGCATCACTCCTTTCTGGGGGATGCGTTAGTCTTAAACCGTCCCCTACAGATGGTTTGTTATCGCCACCTAGAATGGCTACAGAGGCTAGCGCGGCATTTGCGAGGGCTGTTCGCAGGGCTACAGCTATTTTGCACCTGCAACCCCCCTCAGTCTCCTTGCCTTCTGATCCATTATTGGATCTCCTCCACCAGGATGCGGTGGAGCCCTTGCTGCCTTTTGGCGGGTCGTTATTTGACACCCTTCTTGGCACGTGGGCACGGCCCTCTTCGGGAGACCCTGTGGATCGGGCCATCGCACGTCGGCATCGCCTGGCTCCAGATGACCCTGTCTGTTTGTCCCTTCATCCTAGGGCTCACGGTGGGGTGGTCCAGGCTGCTTTCGCCTCGCAGCCTTCCTCTCCTCTCCCGTTGCTACCTCCCACTAGGGAGTCTCGTTGGTTGGAGACATGTGGCCACCAAATTTTTGCGTCCAATAGTTTGGGCATCCGTGCTCTGAACACGTCTTGCGTGTTTGCACGGGCTACTTTTGCCCTTTGGGACTCGGTCGAGCGTCTTCTTCCCGCTCTTCCAGAGGGTCCCTGTGCTGACCTGGATCGTCTCCTTCATGATGGCCGAGAAATGGCACAATTTACCATTCGGTCGGCTATGGACACCACTGACTCTGTGGGTCGGGCGATGGCCAGGTCCGTTGCTCCCCGTCGCCTTGCCTGGCTGCGCGATGGCGGTTTCCCTGACAATGTTCGGGAGAGTCTTCGGGATTTGCCATTTGATGGCATGACCATTTTTGACAGTCATTTAGTGCAGCTGGTCAGCTGATTCTGCTTTCTTTTGACTCCTCTGTCTATGAGTTCGTGCTCAAGAGGTACCCCTAGCTGGTGTTGAGGCTTACCCTATGTGGGGTATTCGTTGGCTATTGTCTAGCTGCCTTATTCGTTGGCTATTGTCTAGCTGCCTTCCTTACACAGAAGGCTTGGTAGGCTCCTGTGGAGTCTTCTTCAAAGGCTATTGCCTATCCGTTGGGGTCTGCGGTTGGGCCTTAGCACTCCCCTGTATCTGTAGATGCTCTCTTGCTTGAGGCTTCTGCCTCTCCTGCCTCTTCCAGGAGTGTCATTTTAGCTTCGCCCTCCTTGTCTATGTTGGCTGCCCTTATCGTCAGCCACTGTCCCTTGGACCACCTTGTCCTGTTCCGTTCTGGCACAGTTCGTCCTGGTCATGGACGACCTCAAGGCAGGGCCTTGTGGCGCGGCTCCCAGGCATGCAGGGCTGACGCGGCACAGTTCTTCTGTGTTCTATGCGCGTCAGGTGGATGCTCCCTAGTATGTTCGCTGCCATGGGGGGGGCTTACGCTTTGCTTACGCTCCTGCGATGACTGGTTTCTACTTTCCTCTCTCCAGGATAGGTAGTACTTTTTCGTAGTTCAGTCCTGTCTGGACTTTGTCTGTAGACTGTGGCATCCTCGCCACGTACGCCAATACTGTACATTGCCTTGTGCCCTACCCCATGGGCACTTCCCACGCAGGCAGGAGTTTGTCACACTTCTACTTCGGGCTGCTACTGCTGCTCTCTGTGGAAGTGTTCTCTTCAGGACACTCACTGTCTTGTGTGGTCTTGTATGTCCATCTCTTTACAATTTTCTGTTACTCTATATCCGTTTAGTACTGACTCTTTCGAGTACTGCTCAGTCTCCCAGTCTGTCTCGCGGGGGACTGTGGCTCCTCCCTGCTGAGTGGCCGTTGTCGCCTACGGGTCTGGACATTGCTCTGTCCAGTTCTGCTGCAACATAGCTGTTGGTACCTCTGGTGCGCTCTTGGGCACGCATACTAGGGTTTCCTTGCTGCGGTGTCCGTGGTCTTGCTCTCGGCATTCTCATGGGAGCAAGCCTTCTGTGTGTGTCCAGCTTGCCGGCTCCCTTTTGTCGGTTGCCCACCTGGTGATGCATCTTTCGCATCTGGGCTGTTCTCACTGCGTTCCCTTGTGCATTTCCTTTTACGTGGCGTGGTTCTAGCGGTACACGCCGTCTGCCCATGTGTACTTCTGTCCCCCGCATGCATGTCTCTTTTTGTAGTCATGGTTGTGTCATTCTGCTTGTTGACGTCCGCCCTCTCAAATGTCATTTTGTGAAGGGGCGATTGCGCAATGGCAGGTCTTGTGTCTCTGGTAGCACAGGCTCTTCCTGGACATGGTCAGCATCCTACCACTGCTGTCCAAAGTTTCCTAGCTGGTACGCTCTCAACAGTGCTTCTTCCACTGTTGTGCATGCTCTACCTGAATGCTCTGACTCGTTCATACCGTCTTGTCCTCTCTCTGGGTCTTTGTCTCTTGCAGATCCATCGGATCCTGCGGATCCATCGGCTCCTATGATCAGTTCACCTTCTTTTGCGGAAGTTATGGACTCTCAATCAATCAGGGAATTGTAAGCGCGCTACTCACCCGTAAGGGTCTCAAGGCGCTGGAGGGGAGGGGGGTGGAGGGGGGTGAGTGGTCCGCAGATCTGTTTAGCCGAAGAGCCAGGTCTTGAGGGTCTTCCTGAAGGTGTTCAGGGAGGGGGCGCATCTGATGTCTGCCGGTAGCTCGTTCCAGGCCTTTGCTGCAATGTGAGAGAAGGATCTTCCGCCTGCTCTGGCTCTGTGGATGCGCGGGGTTTCGGCCAGTGCGAGGTTGGAAGATCGGAGGTTTCTTTTGGGTACGTGGAAGTTGATTCTGTCGTTGAGGTATTTGGGTCTGTTGTTGTGTAGGCATTTGTAGGCGTGAGTGAGGATTTTGAAAGTGACTCTTTTCTCCACGGGAGCCAGTGGAGACTTCGTAGGTGTTGGCTGATGTGTTCGTGTTGGGGGATGCCGAGGACGAGTGTGGCGGCGGTGTTTTGTACTGTCTGGAGTTTGCGGAGTAGGGACTTGTTGATGCCGGCGTAGAGTGCGTTTCCATAGTCCAGTCTGCTGGTGATGAGTGCGTGGGTGACTGTCTTCCTTGACTCAGGGGGGGATCCACTTGAAGGTCTTGCGGAGGGTGTTGAAGCAGCTGGAGGTGACGGCGTTGACCTGTCGGTTCATGGAGAGTGATAAGTCAAGTACGATGCCGAGGTTCTTGGCGTGGTCTGAGGGGGTAGGTGGGCTTCCGAGGGCGGTCGGCCACCAGGTGCTGTCCCATGCAGAAGGGGTGGTACCGAGGACTTCTGTCTTCTCGGCGTTGAGCTTCAGGCAGCTGTTGGTCATCCAGACTGCGACGTCTTGCATTCCTTTCTGGAAGTTGAGTTTGGCAGTGGTGGGGTCTTTGGTGAGGGAGAGGATGAGCTGGGTGTCGTCGGCGTAGGATACGATGTTGAGGCCGTGTTGTCGGACGATGGCTGCGAGGGGGGCCATGTAAATGTTGAATAGGGTGGGGCTCAGTGATGAACCCTGTGGGACTCCGCAGGTGATTTTCGTGGGGTCGGAGAGGAAGGGTGGGAGTCTGATCCTTTGGCTTCTACCGGTGAGGAATGATCGGATCCAGTCCAGGGCTGTTCCTTGTATGCCTGCGTCGTGTAGTCTGACTAGTGTGCGATGGGAGACGGTGTCGAAGGCCGCTGATAGGTCGAGTAGGATGAGGGCTGTGGAGTGGCCTTGGTCCAGGAGGGTGCGGATGTCGTCTGTGGTGGCGAGTAGGGCGGTCTCTGTGCTGTGGTTGCTTCGGAATCTGGATTGGGATGGGTCGAGGACGGCGGTCTCTTCAATGAATCGTGTCAGTTTCCTGTTGACTGTTTTCTCTGCAACTTTGGCTGCGAAGGGGAGGAGCGAGATGGGCCGATAGTTCTTGAGGTCGGTGGGGTCAGCTGTGGGCTTCTTGAGCAGGGGTCTGACTTCTGCGCGCTTCCAGTCATCTGGGAAGGTGCCTGTTTTGAAGGTGGTGTTGATGGTGCGTTGTAGTTTGGGTGCGATGGCGGCCACGGCTCTGTGGTAGATGTGAGGGGGGCAGGGGTCGGTGGGGGCCCCCCCGAGTGGATGCTTTTCATGGTCGAGGCGGTGTCTTCGGCCGTGATCGGTGTCCAGTTGGAGATGGTGGGCTGGCTGGTGTTTCTGGGGGGCGGGGGGCCGTCTGTGGTGCCTGGTCGATGAAGTTGTCGTAGAGGTTTTTGATCTTGAGGTGGAAATAGGTTCCAAGCTTGTCGCAGAGGTCTTGGGATGGGGTGATGTCTGTGGCTTCGCTGCGTGGGTTGGTGAATTCTTGAATGACACTGAAAAGTTCCTTGGAGTTGGCCAGGATTTTGTTGTGGATGAAGTTCCTTTTGGTGGCTCTGATCTGGTTGTGGTAGTCCGTCATGGCGTCCTTGTAGGTGGTGTGGTTTTCGGTTGTCTTGGTGTTTCTCCAGTTCTTCTCCAGGCGTCTGCAGGTGCGTCTGGCTTCTTGGAGAGCGGTTGTGAACCAGGCGGCTTTCCTGGGGCGTTGTCTGTCGGGGTTGCGTAGCGGGGCGAGCTCATCTGCGCAGTTGGAGATCCAGGTGTGGAGTTCTCTGGCTGCGTCGTTTGCGCTGTTTGCGTCGGGTGCGCAGGTGTGGTTGTCTCGGGTGAGGGTGGAGTTAAGTTGCTCGTCGGTAACCTTGCTCCACTTCCTTCGTGGTGGGCGTGGGGCTGGTTTGGGTGCCTTGGGTTTGTTGATGGCGAAGTGTACGCAGTGGTGGTCGGTCCATGGCGGCTGCGTTGTGTGGCTGAAATGGATGCTGTTTCCTGCCGCGAAGATGGGGTCGAGGGTGTGTCCTGCTCTGTGGGTCGGTGTGTTGACGAGTTGTTTAAGTCCGATGCTGGTGAGGTTGTCACGAAGGATAGTGGAGTTTGGGTCGCTGGGGTTGTCGAGGTGGAAGTTCAGGTCTCCAATGAGTATGTAGTTTGTTGAGGCGATTGCGTGGGGTGCGATGAAGTCGGTGATGGTGGTGGCGAAGGGTGTTTGGGGGCCGGGGGGTCTGTAGACGAGGGTTTCTCGGAGTGTGGCTTTGGGGGTGGTCTGGATCTTGAAGTGCAGGTGTTCGGCAGAGGGGAAGGTTTCGCTGGAGGTGGTGAGGTGGAGGGTGATCTTGTGGGCGATGGCGAGGCCCCCCTCCTGGGTGGTTGGGGCGGTCTTTCCTCTGGATCTTGTATCCATCTGGGATGGCGGTGTTGATGTCGGGGGCGGAGGATGCGTTGGTCCAGGTCTCTGTGAAGAAGGCGAAGTCGGGCGAAAGAGTCGAGTAGGTTCCAGATTTCCATGGCGTGTTTGTGTACGGAGCGTACGTTGAGGAGGATGCATTTTAGGGTGGTGCTGGCGTTGGCGGTGTTGGAGGCTGGGGTGGCGGTGAGGGTCTGGCGGCAGTGGAGGCAGGAGAACTGGCCGTGGGTCGTGTTTGGCGAGGCCTGTTGGCATTCTCGAAGTCTTCCAGGGTTGAGTGCGAGGAGGGTGGTGGTGTCGTAGCGATGGGTAGTGGGAGGTCCAGGGTTCCTGGCGCTGGCTGCGGTCGGGTCACAGACGGGCTTGCCTTTGGCACGCCCGCTGCGCAACCGCACAACGGCCGCCATTAAGTAGGGGAGGTGGGAGGGAGGAGAGGCTGGGAGGCGGGAGCAGGGGAATTCCGGGGGGGAATTCCGGTGGGGAATTCCGGGGGGCGGGGCCGCAGGGGCGGCAAAAGGAACAGGCAGGCACGAGAAAATAAAAACAGTGGTGGAATTAGAGCAAGACACAGATGGGCACAATAACCGTGGCACAACAGGGAAAAAATTAAGAAACAAAACGGCTGAGAAAGGTTACGGTGGTTGGAGGCAGTCTGGTCCCAGTTGGAGAGGGCAGCAGGCGCAGGAGCGGGCAGCAGCCTCGAGCCTCCTAAGGAGGAGGTCGGGGTCTGGAGGCAAGAGACGGATGGAGATAGTGGACCTAGACCGAGGGTCGGAGGTCTTACTCTCACATTCCGCACTCAGATTCTGGTTCTGTGCTTCCTTTTCCAACCCTGTACAAATGAGAGGGCTTTCATGCCGTCCCTGGGCTGCTTGTGATGCCTTTGCCTCCCATTGTTTTCCGCTCCTTACAGAGCTTACTGGTCTGGTATTGGCCACGCTGGCATTGCTGCCCCCACTGTGTTGAGTCAACTTGTTGACGACTTGGTTCTCTGGGACCCTGGTGGGGTTCAGTCGCAGACCCGCCTCCTATGGGGTACGGCTTTGGTATCTATTCTAAGTTAAGGAATCTGCGGCTAGATGTCTCTATCAGATGAACGAGTTACTTACCTTCGGTAACGATGTATCTGGTAGAGACACAGTCTAGCCGCAGATTGCTTAACGCCCGCCCATCCTTTCCGCTCTGCGAGGACCTTTTCAGGTTGGGTGTTATGTACTCGCCTCCTTCCGGGTGGCTTTTATCTTCCTACGGGGTGGCATTTTTCACCTCCCTCCTCGGTAGGATGATTCATTCTGTTTTACTTGTTCTTCTCCACCCATTCTCGTGATTGGGCGGCGGGTTCATGTATCCTTCTACATCCCTGCACCCTGGTTCTTCCAGTGTGGGGCCTACTAATGTTCTTCTTCCCTCCCTTCCAGCTTCTCCATTGCTCTGGGGTCTCTTGTTTCTTGACTCTACTACGGTCAATTGGTTTGGGGTCTATTTGACTGTGCCTCAGTCCATAGATCTCTTACAGGGGATACGGCATCCCTGGTGTTGCTGACCTTTGGTAGATCGTCATTACTTATGTGGTTCCGGTCTTGTTGCCCTTCACGGGTAGATCTTGCTATTGCAGGGTTCCTGGCGTCTGCCTTGACATTCTTTTCATGTGTCGTTTTGCCTCGGGGAGGGCATAGTCTTCGCTTTTGCGGGGCTGTTTCGCAGAGCGGTGCTCTGCTCTTTCAGAGCGGTGTTCTGTATTTTCCCTTCAATTGCTTTCAGTATACAGTGCTTGTCACTGTCAATTTTATTTTTTTTGTTTCACTGATTTTTCATCTTTTTTCGCACACTGTTCCCATACTCTCACAGTTTTTGATTGTGGCTCCGCGTTGTGGCGCGGAAAAGTTTCTCTGAAGAAAACTGACGTCAGCGTGCCGGAAGGGACTTATATGGCTCCACTGACGTCATGTCCGTGGACGTCCGTGCGGAGCCAAGCGGCGCCGCTCCCCGGCACGCAGAGGTGCTGCTGCAAAAAATTCTCCGGATCCAGTCTGACGCCTGGGGATATTCTAAGTTAAGGAATCTGCGGCTAGACTGTGTCTCTACCAGATACATCATTACCGAAGATAAGTAACTCGTTCGTATGTAACAATGATAAAGATATTGCAAGCCTCCCAGTCCCATAACCTCTCAGAGGAACTCAGCCTTTGGTCTCGTTCCTCTATATGTCTATGGAACTCCTCAGTGACTTGCAATATCCTTATGTACGGCAGGGGGTACTTCATCCCATATGCTACATGGCCACACCAGAACCTTTCCCACAAACCAAGTAAAACCTTAGAGTAAAGCTCTTTCAGAGCGAGCATGTTTTCAAACGTGAAGAATAAAAATAAAACTTCTAGTGCAAAATGTAACGCATCAAAAACCTGTTAGATAATTGTGGCAAACCGATATTAGAAACAGTTCAATACAAGTCCATTTTTTAATCAAAATTAAAAACGCAAAAGCTGCAGTAGCTTTAAATGCATATAAACATGCAGCAATATTCTAGCTTTTCTCTAAGGAGTCGGAAAAAATAAACCTCTTCTCTCTACTTGTCAGCAGTGTAAATAGAGCAGAAGAAAGAAAAGCAACGTTCCATTTTCATTGCTTTAAACAGCTGCTTCAATAGTGCTTTGCAACCTAATGTCAGCTGCTGGCAGCCGGCATTGTGATGTCAGAACTCAACTGTATAACTTATAATAGCTGAATTCTGTGGTCTTTTCTTTATAATCAGCGGCACAAGTCGACGATTTATAAAAAATCAAAAAAAAATCAGAGGCTGCTGTTTCTACAGCGATTACAGAATCCCATGTATTAGACTATAATCGAATAACCAGATTACTGTGAAGCTAGTAAATGGAACACATTTCAAAGAGTGTCCGTTTATGCTGAGAACGAAAAACTATTTTCTGTTTCTACCATTCTACATTTTTACCCTTTGATAGTTTACAGACGTTAGCTCTAGACAGAAGTAGTTGCATTACAATTAGACCGAAAAAGTGCTTTTACCAAATATCTTGTTCTCGTTAATAGTACTTTCTGTCTTCAATTACCACAGTTTTCAACTCCTGTAGATCACATCAATATGCTGAAAGTGCAGTTTGGGAGTTGTGATCCTGGTTCAAATGGGTTGATCCATTTGAACTAGGACCTACGTTTGTTTTTTGGGGAGTTTTTTTTTGTGCAACTTTATTGTTCTAAGGGCCCTGGAGCGCTTGAATTGAGCACCGGAAAATGTTTACCCCTTTTTTAAGGCATGGTGAGATTAAGTGATTTTCCAGAGTCACAGGATGTTGAGCTGAGGCTGGGATTTGAACCTGTGTTCCCAGTCCCAAGGTGGGCAGCTCTAGTTGCATGGCCACATCTCCAGTGACACATTAATAAACTAAAACCCATGTTGAAATACTGCATTTTGCCAACATGCAGCCATTTGGTAATTTGAAACACACTTTTGCTATTACATCCTTGTGATGTGTTTATTGTAGTAAAAGCAGAGTTGGGCATTCTGCCTCCACCCCCGCGCCACCCCCAAATCCCTTAGCTAACATGGATATCTTTTCAAACGTTTGTCACAGTCATGCAAGACTTTTTGCTGCAGCCAAGCACTGTTGTTTCTTGCAGCATTTCTTTATTTTGTAACAGTAATCTGTCTCGCATTTAGAAGCAAATGAGCGTCGTGTATCGGTATTAATATAGCGTTTTCCTTACCCCTTGCAAAGCCTGAAGTGCTTTCTCGATTATTAAGGAAGTAGCTCCGCCATGTTTATTGTTTAAATAGTACTTTGTAGCCCTGATGCGGTTACTTCATCACTCTGATTTTCATCAGCTTCCTAGGTGCATGTCCGGTGCAAGATTGAAATTGTGTTGGTTGCAGTGCTTAATTTGAGCTAGTGGTTTCCAGTGCTCGGCATCTGATTGCCAGCACCAGCCAGCTTATGACCATCTGCCACATGGTGGCGAAGTCTGGCTAATTTAGGTCTGAGCACAACAATAGTTGTTTATTAGTTCAATATACATTTGCAATGACTAATTCCTGCCTTCCAAGCCATTCTTACAGCGCTGGGGGCCTGGAATAGTATGAACTGTCTCACTTGTAAGAGTGCAATGGTTATTAGCTGTGTTTGTACTGTCATTGGCAGCTGGTAGGGGCAATGTGTGGTGCAAGCTGCAGAGGCCTCCTGAGGAGAGACCAGGCACGTATTTAAAGTGAGTACTGGTTGGTTGCCGCTGGGCCTATTTGGAATAGTTGGGTGCGGTGTGTGTGGTATGGAGGCAGGGTAGAGTAGTTGCATAAGGCACTAACCGCACATAAGCATCGTTGTTGCAGAAGGTATGAGCTTTAAATGCAGCTGCACATGCACATGCATTTACCCTCTAAACATATATATAAATTGCCTTTAGGCATTTTCTCAAGCATTGTTGGTCCTAGTTTAAGGATAATCTGGGTGTTCTCTTCATAACTGTAACGGGTATGTTCAACAGAGTTTATAATCTTGTAGAGTGAGGTCAAGTAGATGTTCAGTAAGAAAGGGGCAATCCTTCTGGCTTGCGGAGACCTCCCTTTTGCAAGAAGGGTCTGTTAGAAATGGAGGTAGGGTGCCACTTGGGTTCTATTTGAGTCCAGGTTTGGGCCATACCCTGTATTCCTGTGTCATGTAGTATTTCATGTTCGAGCAGGTGGCTCACAGTATTAACAGCTTTCAGGGGGGTCCAGTAGGAGGAGTGTGCTTCATCTTTTAAAGTGCATCCATGAGTTTCAGACTTGAATGCCACATGGTCTGTTTTTGAATCTCATTGATAGCCAAGCCTGATAAACCGCCATAGTCTATTAAAAGTAGTAGACGTGTTTTCAGACATGTTGGAGTATGTCTAAGGGAGGATTGCAAGTTCAGCACTTTCAGCCTAGTACGGTCCTCAAAGGGTATCAAGGGCATAAAAACCAGGACAAACCCGCCACTCGTAAAATGCTTCAAATTGCTCTGGTCATTTGACCTGGAAAGTCCAACATGATTGCTCCATCTGTGGTGCTATAATCATTTTTTTCTTATATGCTACAAGTCCAAACTCTGGAGTAGCAAGCAAAATCCTTTTACCACGTGACATAATGCAAACTCGCAGACCAAACCTCCCTCCCCATCAAAGACTAATGCGCATGTTACTGAACTGATTGTGTACCCCAAGACTGTGGACGGAGAGTTTCATCACAGATGATTTATGAAAGGCTTCAGAGTCCTCTGCTCTGGCCCCAGGACTGGTAAGGTGGCCTCCAAAACCTGCTGAGCCAGGAACCTACTCGGTGTACTTGCTGTAAATTCCAGAAGGAATACAGAAAGAGGTTTTCTGAGTGGGGAAATGGAAGCTCTTGAGTTACAGGATTATTTTATGAAACCGAACACCCCTATTCAAAATGTTCTCTTAAACTTATTCCCGCTTTAGCCAATAGAATTTGATTAATACATAGAATTGACCTTTTAGCCATTTTGTCCAAAAATAAAGGAGATGTGCCCTTTCAATCGCACTTTAGGGGTAGCACGCTCACTTGCATAGTAACTTCTGTTACAACTCAGCTGCGCACACAGCTCAGAACAGTGTGCACACAGACACTGCATTGTCGCAGACCCAGACAAATAATCAGTAGGAACATTATCTATGATGATGAGGTGGGGGATAGCTTGCTTCCCTCTCCTTATACTGATACCTTAAACATTAACTCACGAAATGCCATTGGGCTTAACCTGTCCTGAAACAGAGCTTGACTCGCAACATGGGTCATGAATGGATGAAAGTGCCTTATTTGTGGTGTTGGCTCGGAGAGCAGCTGGGGTACCAGAATTTGAGTTGTCCTCCATTGAGGCCAAGACAAATGTTCTGATGAAGATTCCCAAACATGGGCTGGCGGCATTAGAGCCCTTATTCCCATTCAAAGTCGCCTTAACGGATACCTTGATGGCTACTTTGTCGATATGTCTGTCAGTTGACAAGTAGCCAGGCGACACTGGCTTGCATCCTGTGACCTGGATTTCCACACCAAGCACTTGACCCTGGAAAGTCTTATTGTGTAGGCTTCGACCAGAAAGGTTACTCATAACACATTCCCAAGCAATCCCCCCAATAGAGAAACCAAATGCATTGATGCTTTTGACAAACCTATATCTTTTCTCCTCTAGCTTGGCACTGAGGGTCCATAAACGCTGTCTGCCTATTGGGCTGACATACACATACCGTGCGAGGCATATGAGCTGTAGATAACATGCTTTGCATACTCCTGCCATCTAGTTTGGGTCGGGATGTTTGCAAGTTGTTTTCCTTCGAAGAAGTCTTTCCAGTCACGAGGTTAGGTGACTCCTTCTTTCGGTGATGGTGCGCATGGGCATCGACTCCATTGTTAGACTGTTTTTTTCCACCATCGGGTTCGGACGTGAATTGCTACGCTCCGGTTCGAAACCGTTCTTCGGGTTCCCCTCTGTGAGCAATCCACTATACCCGCGTCAGTATAGTTTTGCAGCATAGACTTCTTCTAGATTCACATGCTGTGCATATTCTGCCATCTAGTGGTTGGAGTCAGAAAGTGCTTTGTTTTCCTTTCCTTTTTTTTCTTCTCTGTTGGGAGTTTGTGAAACCTGATCCCCCTGGTCAGGCTACAACCCCTTTTGTGTGTGTGCAAACTCTCAGATTATTTTTTCTGCCATGGAGATCGGAGGTGCACTGAAGACGTCTGAGAAACTACAGCAGCAGACGGAGGCAACACAGAAAGCCCACCAGAAACTCCGACAAGAGAGGTGGTACCAAGGAAGGTTGCATGAGTGGGAAATCTTTGAGCAAAGCAGTTTGTTTACCGCTGCTCACTTTCTTCCTCATGCACCAGGGCAAGTACATTGTTCGCTGGCAGAACACAGTCTCCAGTTATTTGGGGGGAAGTTTCTGCAGGGAGCTGATGCTTCAACCTGAAACAAGGTAAGAAGTTGCATTTTAATTATTTAATATAGGAGCAAGAGCACGGGTGAAATGCTCCACGTAATATAGGAGCAAGAGCATGGGTAAATTGTTCTACGTGCTACCGTAAAATTTTTAATAGAGCTGCACAGCCGTGTTTTTATTTTTACCAAGTTGGAAAATAGAAGCACGTCTACCAGGCTGCGCTTACAGCAAGTGTGTCAATGTTCTGTTTACACACTTTGTATACGGTGTTTAAATTATTTAAACGTACTTTCATAGTTTTTACTATTATGTTGGCAACGCACATAAGGTGCCTCTTCCATATACCACAGGATTTCTGGAAAACAAAATACTCCTGTCTTCCTCTTGGTTCCTAACATAGCTAAGGACTCAGATAGCTCGCTATGTTTACAAGGGTTACCAAAAAGGGTTTGTTGGGGGGCTTAAAAAGAGATTCTAGGGATCTCTTAAACAATATGCAGACCTACGGGAGGTTTTACTTTTCAAATATTTAGCATTGCAGCAGAAAATACATTCACTAAGCCATCAGATAACGTTATGGCTGGCTGCAAAACAAAGCCCCCTTTCCTTCCCAGGCATTAAATAGCTGGGCACAACACTTCTAACGCGGCACCAAATGCAGCTCACATTTACAAAGTTTCTGCAAAGCGATTGGGAAGGTCATAACCCCCTCCCCCGTGCCCCCCTCCCTTCCAGGACGGACACAAGAGACTGTAAGGATCATAAAATGGCCTACAGATCAAACATCTCGTGCTTATCTCCAACAAGCCCATTCCTTAGCTGCCCTCTAAGCAGACACAGGAAGGCAGGTTTACGGTTCCAGCAACATAAAAGAGAACAAAACTTTGCTCTGCAAAATCCAGGAAAAGAAAATGAGCTTATCCTCTATAAGCATATAAGTTGTTTCGTTGACAATTCCCAAGGCTATGCTATATAATATATAGCATTCACAACCCATGTGCCTAAAAGCGCAATAACAAGGATTAAAATTGCAACAATTTAAAATTACTTTTGCCCCCCTATAAAATAATTTAATGCAGGGGCATTTAGCTTTTTAAGAGCAACAGTGCATGTGCCTAAAAAACGCACTAACATGTGCAAGTGCAGCAGTTGGCACAGTCACTGGGTAGCATGATCGCCTGGCAATCATTTTGCATATGCAATAAATAAACAGGGTTCTCATAAAACTAATAATACATGCTGTATGAAGCTGGGTTTCTGTTGCAGTAAACCCCCCCCCCCCTCTTTTTGCCAGACTACTGATGCACTTTGACCTGATGTGCCCTGGGTCCCTGCCAATCGGGTTCCCAGGGCCTGTGTTCTTTCCCAAAACTGTACCTTGCACCCCCTCTGGCCACATGCCAGTCCCTTGTAAAAGGTGCCATGGGTACCAAGGGCACTGTGGCCAGGGAAGGCCTCTAAGGGCTGCAGCACTTATTGTGCCACCCTTAGAGGCCCTGTACCTTTATACAGGCTGCGTGTTTTGGTGCAGAACAAAGTGAAGAGTCGACATGGCACACATCCCTGTGTGCCATGCTTGCAACCCACTGCCCTGGCATAGGTCAGCCACCCCTCTAGCTGTGTGCACTATACCAGTGGTGAGGGTACAGGTGCATGAGTCCTGAACCCCTACAGTGTCTAAGCCAATTCTTAGACATTGTAAGTGCAGTAATGCCATTAAGAGTATATGGTGCTGGGAGTTTGTCATTACGAACTCCACAGCACCATAATGGCCTTACTGAAAACTGGGAAGTTTGGTATCAAACTTCTCAGCACATTAAACCCACACTGATGCCAGTGTGGGATTTAATGAAAAAGGCACTCAGAGGGCATCTTAGATATACCCCCTGAAAAACGACTAGCCTCTGGTGTGTTCCCTGACTGGTACACACCACCCTGCCACCACGAGACATGTTTCCGGACCCTTGGGTGGGAGCCTTCGCTCCCAGAGCCCAGAAACAAAGCCTTTCCTATGAGGAGGTGGTCACACCTCCCCCAGGCCAGGAAGAGCCATCTGTGGCAGGGGAGCTTCAAAGGCCTTGCAGCCTTTGTAATGCGACCCCCAGCCTCTCCTGCTATCAGGAGCAGGCCCCCTTCCTGTCTCTCCTCCTTTTCGGCGGGAAGACAGGTGGGAAAAATTAGCCAGCCCTGAAGGTGTGCCCACCTCTGCCAACCCCACCCCTCAGGTGGGGGAGGTGAGGTGAAGCCCACTCTTTAGTGCCCGCCATCTTGCAGATGGCAGGCACTCCCCAATAAGGATTAGGGATTGTGCTCACGCCCCCACGTGGGGTGAGCACACCAAGGATGTAGTCACCCTAAGGTCAGTAGCCCATTGGCTACTGACCTCGAGACCCCAAAAATGCCCCCTAAATACAGTATTTAGGGGGCAGCCCTGAACCAAGAAGTCAGACAAGAAACCACAAGAAGAAAAGAAGAAGGACCGAACAGCTGTGCCAAAGCGAAGAAAAGGAGGGCGCCCACTGACTTGGCCCCAGCCCTACTGGCCTGTCCCCACCTCGAACCTGCAGAAGCGAAACTCCGGTGTGTCCTGCAGCCAGCAACCTCAAGAACCCCGAGGACCTACCCTGCCTTCCAAGGAAAAGACTTCGTCTCCCGTGAACACCGGATTTGTTCACCCACAGATTCCAGCTCCGGCGAAATCCGCGAATCTGCACTACTCTGCACCCGACGCCCACGGCCCGAGTAGCCCAACACCATGAGGAGGTCTCCCCGGCGAACCTGACCGAGATCCGGTGATCCCTGACCTGCCTCAAGCCTCCAGCCGACGCCTGCAGCCTCAATCCGGATGGTCCCCCCCAACCACAACCAGGAGCTGGTAAGAAGATCTGACCCTAAAAGACACCCCTGCACCCGATGCTCCACGGCCTTGGGTGGCCCAACTGACGGTGTCTAACCAACCCCCAGCATCCCAACTTACCTCTCCAAGTGGTGGTCGCACCCAGAAGACCTTCGTCCCCCAGCCTGCAGTGTGTTTCCAAACCGGAGAATCCCTATTGAAAGTAACAGGGCACCCGACGACAAACCTGCACCCGGCCGCCCTAGTGCCGCTGAGGGTGTACCTTTGGTGCTATCTTGAACCCCCATTTGCCCTGAGCTTAAGTCGTGGAGCTTTGCTCCCACAACCTTGTGGCCTGCTCGTGAGCAGCCACCAACCGGAGGCCCCCTATCCCCCATTAGATAACATTGGGCCTCAGCACTCTGCACCCGGCCGCCCTAGTACCGCTGAGGGTGTAACAAGAGTGCATCCTTGACTCTGGGGAACCCCTGAGTCTAACCCCAGAATACCAACTCCCACAACAAAGTACTTACCTCTGAACCAATAACACTATTTTCTCCCATAGGATAACATTGACTGTTTTTCTATGAAAAAGTTGGAAAATCTATTAAAGCCTTTAAAACTGTAACCAAATAACAAAAACGCTTTACTTACCTGTTTACAGGAAATGTCCCAGTGTAGTATCCAGGTATACTACACTGTGTAAGAAAAGTAATCTGTAAAGTAATCTACTTTTCAGTACATATTCCATATGGCCGGCAACTGGGGTTGACCGCGACCGTTAAATTTGCCAAATAAAGTGGGGGGTTAACACCCATCCACCACATAAAACACCTATACACAGTAAAATAAAAATAATCTGCACCTTAAAACATGCATATACATACTATATAGCAAAGCAGGTTAACTGGGACAAGGATAAGGCCCATACCTCACATCTGGTCCACCAGATAGGGCCTCCTACTCAACAGAATGTATTCCTGACAAAGCAAAAGAACACAGCCCTTTACCAGGTTGGTTTTCTGTTACAACAGCTATTAACCGGCATAAAGGCAGAATGAAAACAAAACTAGGTGCAGTTTTTTCAGGCTTCCTTACTAAGTTATAAAGAGTGCACAAAGTCTGCACACAGCACACTCAAATATTACTGCATCTCTCCCTTGCACTTTATCACAGGGGAGCTCAATACCACCAACAGCAGCCATTAGCCTACTAAAAGATGGGAGCCCATTCGCAAATAGTCGGCCAACGGCCCACTGTGCACAGTACACATTAAGGGCCGTAACCCAGATTCAAAAGCCAGGGGCCAATGATGTCCCATGCATACAGAAGGAGCACACCCTTCATCCACAACCCAGATCAATCCTCCTATCACCAAAATGCCTCCAAACCCACAGAAGGAATAACATGGAGGTGACCCCAAAGCAAGCATACACGTATGTAAGCCTACCCACAGCACACATACATAAGTACATGCCTATACATGTCAACATCTTTGGTATACAAGGTGGGTTGCGTACTCTCCATAAGGAAAAATATACATGCATGTGTATGTCTGTGTGTGTGTGTATATATATATATATATATATATATATATATATATATATAAAATATGTTTGGTTTAGTTATAGGTATGTTTATAAGTACCAAACTAAAGTGTCACAAAATCAGTCAGCAGTGTCTTACTATACAAACGCACTCTGCATATAACAAGGTAAAGCCTTCTTTCCTCTCCGCTCAATTTGCTCATAAGGAAATGGACAGAACACATAATCGTATGATACCGTCCACATTCTGCAATACCATAAACAGGGAAAGGTAAGAGCTGACTTCCACACGTCAGCAGCATACACAGAGCATTTTGTGTCGCTACCAAAAGCGAGCATCAACCTAGGAATACATACACACATAAAGCAACCAGGCACCCCAAAAAACCCTTAAGCCATATCTACATGAGGCATTAAAGCCTGCCCATTGCATAAAAAAACAAACAAAAAATAAATAAAATCTGGCAATATACAAACAAGAGCTAGTGGTTGATAAAGACCATATTAAAATAGCACTCACAAAATAAAAGAAGCAAATCAGACGTTAGCCTACAGAAAGGTGAATGGGCCTATAAAATATAACTATTTCAATAGACATCCAAGGGTTTTTTCCCCCCGGTCACGTCTATAAATATTTAGCACATCTGCAAATATGCATAACGGTGTATATATGTGTATACTTTCCTAAAAGGACAGCTATATGGATACCTACTATGTACACACAACAGGAGAACACAGATTCTCTCAAAAAGAACAAGCGGTACACTACCATTTTTGTTTTTTATTATCATGTGGAGATTAACTACACTTCACTCCCTGCGCCACAATTGCTAAATACTGCTGCACAATCTATGCACAGTATGTGAATCTAGATGACGTCTATGCTGCAAAATGAAACTAGTTACTTACCTGTAAGAATAGTTTTGCAGCCTAGACTCTTCTAGATTCACATACGACCCTCCCTCCTCCCCTGTGAAGGAATAAAAATTAATAATGGATAAAATGATTATAAAAATGTTTTTTTATTAAAAAGGAGACTCAAGACATAGTCCCTATATATACATAATACATAAGTTCTTATAAGGGCTAACAAATAGCAAAAAGCTAAGCATCTCCTCTTTCAATATTACCTATGTAATATATAAGAACTAAACCATAGCAAATATGCTACATCTGTCCTATTATAACAGCAGGTGACCTTTTGGAAAAGGTCACCCGAGCTACCTACATAGCTCATAAACAAACAGTTAAATAACAAAATTGTAAAAAGCATAACACATAAGTTACTATGCTTTTCATACTCCGCTATTAACAGCAAAGGTTTTTTAAAACATATATATATATTTTTTTTAAGCTATAGTTGTTTATGTGTGTGTGTGTATGTATATATATATATTCATTGAAAAAAACCATAGGTTTCAGGGACGTTATAGTTAGAAATTAGCATTTAAAAAACCTTTGAAATTCACTGAAAAAACCATAGGTTTCAGGGACGTTATAGTTAGTTGGACATTTCACTCGTAGAAAACCAGGAAATTTGGCCGTTATAGTTAGTTGAGCTAAGTATAACTCGCGCCCCCGCAATGCACTGCTGATGACATCACATATTACATCACTCATGACATGGTCAGTTACATCACTGATGACATCATCCAGTGACTGTGTTTCTGTAAAGTTTAAATATGTTTTATATATATATATATGCCAAGGTGTATTGAAGAATGAGTGGGTGTATGACTGTCTGAATGGATGATTTAGTAGGTGCGTGACTGACTGTATAAGTGAGTGATTAAACGTGTCTTACTGAATGCATGGGTTAGTGACTAAACTGTGAATGTCTGTATCAGTCTGTCTGTTGGTGTGTAAGCGGCTGCATGGGTTGGTGACATCAGTGTCTATTTGGGTATTGATTGCTTGTCTGAGTATCTGTATGGGTGCCTGAGTGTCTGTCTGTGTGGGTGGGGTGTGTGTGTGACTCACTACATGGATGTGTGAGTGGGTGATTCACTGGGTGTATGGGTTCAAGAGTGATTGTATAAGAGAGTAAGTATGTGTTAGTATCTGTGAATAAGTGAGGTGGTGTGGGTATAACTGTATAGGTGAGTAAATGGGAGTGTGATTGATTCTTTGCATGACTGACTGACTGGCGGTGTGTGAGAGTGTCTGTATAGGTGTATGAGTGCATATGATAGTGGCTGTATTGATGAGTGACTGTATGGGTGAGTGAGTGGATGTGTGTGAAGACCTAGGAATCAGTGAGTGGGTATGCAGTAATTGGTATTGGTGTGTCTATGGTTTCGAGAATGGTAGTCTGTATTTTAGAGTGGGTGTATCAAAGGTTATATTAGGGTGTGAGGAGGTGCATCAGATTATCATGTGGATGATGTCATCAGTGATGTCACTGACCATGTCATGAGTGATGTAATAGGTGATGTCATCAGCAGTGCATTGCGGGGGCGCGAGTTGTACTTAGCTCAACTAACTATAACGGCTGAATTTCTCTGGTTTTGTACGAGTGAAATGTCCAACTAACTATACCGTCCCTGAAACCCGTGGTTTTTTCAGTGAATTTCTAAGGTTGTTTAAATGCTAACTTCTAACTATAACGTCCCAGAAACCTATGGTTTTTTCAGTGAATTTCAAAGGTTTTTTAAATGCTAATTTCTAACTATAACGTCCCTGAAACCTATGGTTTTTTTCAGTGAATTTCAAAGGTTTTTGAAATGCTAATTTCTAACTATGCCTACAGAGGTAGGACATGTGCAGAAAGAGGAAGAAAGGAGCAGAAAGAAGCAAGAGAAATGCAGAAAGAGGCAACCAGAAGTCCAGAAAGAGGAAGAAAGGTGTAGAAAGAAGCAAGAGATATGCAGAAATAACCAACAGAGGCCTTGTTGTAAAGTCATCCTGTGCCCTGTGCACCCCCCAACTTTTTGTGACTGGTACTGTTGGTGACTGACTGACTGACCCTGGGCTCTGCCTAACCAGGGCCGGAGCCAGTGCTATGCTGAAAGACACTTAGAATACAGTGAAAACACCTACATACACTAGCGTACACTATGGGTTGGTGTACCCCTGTGATTGGTATGACCGCCCCTGTAAGGCCCTAGTACATAATAGGGCAGGGGGATTAAAACTACCTCTAAGTCCTTAGCATATAATAGGGCATGGCAGTTTAGAGGCCAGCAGCCCTTTTCTGCACTTGCATGTGTGCACTGCTGAGCCTGAGGTCAGTTTAAAAGTAGCCCTGTGTGTGCAGAAAGAGGCAAGTGGGGTGCAGAAAGAAGCGAGAGGTGTAGAAAGAAGCAAGAGAGGTGCAGAAAGAAACAGAGGTGCAGTAAGAGGGAAGAGGGGTGCAGAAATGTGCAAGAGAGTAGCAGATAGTAGCAAGAGCAGTGCAGAAAGAACCAACAGAGGTACAGAAAGAGGCAAGAGAAGTGCAGAAAAAAGCAAAAGAGGTGCAGAAAGAGGCAAGAGGGGTGCTGAAAGAAGCAAGAGAAGTGCAGAAAGAAGGAACAGAGGTGCAGAAAGAGGCAAGAGGGGTGCAGACAGAGGCAAGAGAAGTGCAGCAAGAGGGGTACAGAAATTTGGAAGACAGGTGCAGAAAGAAACGAGCAGTACAGAAACAACCAAGAGAGGTGCAGAAAGAAGCAAGAGAAGTACAGAAAGAAACAACAGGTGCAGAAAGAGACAAGAGAACTGTAGAAAGAGGCAAGCGAGTTGCAGAAACAGGCAAGAGATGTGCAGAAAGAGGGAACAGGGGTGCAGAAAGAGGCAAGAGAGATGCAGAAAGAGGTAAGAAGGTTGCAGAAAGAGGCAAGAGGGGTGCAGAAAGAAGCAAGAGAAGTGCAGAAAGAAGCAAGAGAAGTGCAGAAAGAAGCAAGAGAAGTGCAGAAAGAGGCAAGAGGGGTGCAGAAAGAAGCAAGAGAAGTGCGGAAAGGAGCAACAGAGGTGCAGAAAGGAGCAACAGAGGTGCAGAAAGAAGCAAGAGGGGTGCAGAAAGAGGAAGAGAAGTGTAAAAAAGAAGCAACAGAGGTGCAGAAAGAAGCAAGAGAGTTGCAGAAACAGGCAAAAGAGGTGCAGTAAGAACCAACCGAGGTGCAGAAGGAGGCAAGAGGGGTGCAGAAATTTGCAAGAGAGGTGCAGAAAGAAGCAAGAGCAGTGCAGTAAGAAACAACAGAGGTACAGAAGGAGGCAAGAGGGGTGCAGAAAGAGGCAAGAGCAGTGCAGAAAGAACCAAGAGACATTCAGGAAAAGGGAAGAAGGGTGCAGAAAGAGGCACGCGTGGTGCAGGAAGAAGGAAGAGCAGTGCAGAAAGAACCAACAGAGGTGCTGAAAGAGGCAAGAGGGGTACAGAAAGAGGAGAGAAGTGCAGAAATAAGCAAAAGAGGTGGAGAAAGAGGGAAGAGGGGTGCAGAAAGAGGCAAGAGCAGTACAGAAAGAACCAAGATATATGCAGAAAGAGGCAAGAGAGTTGCAGAAAGAGGCAAAAGGGGTGCAGAAAGTGGGAATAGGTATGCAGAAAGAGGGAAGAGGAGTACAGAAAGACGCAAGAGGGATGCAGAACTTTGCAACAGAGGTGCAAAAAGAACCAACTGAGGTGCAAAAAGAACCAACAGAGGTGCAAAAAGAACCAACAGAGGTGCAGAAAGAACCAACAGAGGTGCAGAAAGAACCAACAGAGGTGCAGAAAGAGGCAAGAGAGGTACAGAAAGAGGGTAGAGGGGTGCAGAAAGAGTAGCAGAGGTGCACAAAGAGGCAAGAGGGGTACAAAAAGAGGCAGGAGAGGTGCAGAAAGGAAGAGATGTGCAGAAAGAGGCAAGAGAGGTGCAGAAACAGGCAGGAAAGGTGCAGAAAGAGGGAACAGGGGTGCAGAAAGAGGCAAGAGATGTGCAGAAAGAGGGGTACAGAAAGAAGCAAGTGAGGTGCAGAAAGAGGCAACAGAGGTGCAGAAAGACGCAAGAGAGGTGCAGAAACAAGCAAGAGAAGTGCAGAAAGAGGCAAGAGAATTGCTGTAAGAAGCAACAGAGGTGTAGAAAGAAGCAAGAGAAGTGCAGAAAGAGGCAAGTGAGGTGCATAAAGAGGCAAGAGAGGTGCGGAAAATGACTAGAGAACTACTTAAAAAGGAAAGAAGGGTGCAGAAACAAGCAAGAGGTGCAGAAAGAGGCAAGAGGGGTACAGAAAGAAGCAAGTGAGGTGCAGAAAGAGGCAACAGAGGTGCAGAAAGACGCAAGAGAGGTGCAGAAACAAGCAAAAGAAGTGCAGAAAGAGGTAAGAGAATTGCTGAAAGAAGCAACAGAGATGTAGAAAGAAGCAAGAGAAGTGCTGAAAGAGGCAAGAGAGGTGCAGAAAATGACAAGAGAACTGCAGAAAGAGGCAAGAGGGATGTAAAAAAGGGAAGGAGGGTGCAGAAAAACAAAAGAAGTGCAGAAAGAAGGGACAGGTGCAAAAAGAGGCATGAGGGGTGCAGAAAGAGGCACGAGGGGTGCAGAAAGAAGCAAGAGATGTACAGAAAGAAACAAAAGTACAGAAAGAAGGAACAGAGGTGCAGAAAGAGGCAACAGGGGTGCAGAAAGAGGGAAGAGGGGTGGAGAAAGAGGCAAGGGGGTGTAGAAAGAAGCAAGAGAGCTGTAGAAAGAAACAAAAGAAGTGCAGAAAGAAGGAACAGAGGTGCAGAGAGAGACAAGAAAGGTGCAGAAAGAGGGAACAGGGGTGCAGAAAGAGGCACGAGGGGTACAGAAAGACGCAAGATAAGTGCAGAAAGAAGCAACAGAAATGCAGAAAGAGGGAAGAGGGGTGGAGAAAGAGGCAAGAGAAGTGCAGAAAGAGGCAAAAGGCACAGAAAGTAGAAGAGATGTGCAGAAAGAGGCAAGAGAAGTGCAGAAAAAGAAATAAAGGTGCAGAAAGAAGCAACAGAAATGCAGAAAGAGGCAAGAGAGGTGTAGAAAGAAGCAAGAGAGGTGCAGAAAGAAGCAAGAGAGGTGCAGAAAGAAACAACAGAGGTGCAGTAAGAGGGAAGAGGGGTGCAGAAATGTGCAAGAGAGTAGCAGATAGTAGCAAGAGCAGTGCAGAAAGAACCAACAGAGGTACAGAAAGAGGCAAGAGAAGTGCAGAAAAAAGCAAAAGAGGTGCAGAAAGAGGCAAGAGGGGTGCTGAAAGAAGCAAGAGAAGTGCAGAAAGAAGGAACAGAGGTGCAGAAAGAGGCAAGAGGGGTGCAGACAGAGGCAAGAGAAGTGCAGCAAGAGGGGTACAGAAATTTGGAAGACAGGTGCAGAAAGAAACAAGAGCAGTACAGAAACAACCAAGAGAGGTGCAGAAAGAGGCAAGAGAAGTACAGAAAGAAACAACAGGTGCAGAAAGAGACAAGAGAACTGAAGAAAGAGGCAAGCGAGTTGCAGAAACAGGCAAGAGATGTGCAGAAAGAGGGAACAGGGGTGCAGAAAGAGGCAAGAGAGATGCAGAAAGAGGTAAGAAGGTTGCAGAAAGAGGCAAGAGGGGTGCAGAAAGAAGCAAGAGAAGTGCAGAAAGAAGCAAGAGAAGTGCAGAAAGAAGCAAGAGAAGTGCAGAAAGAAGCAAGAGAAGTGCAGAAAGGAGCAAGAGACGTACAGAAAGGAGCAACAGAGGTGCAGAAAGAAGCAACAGGTGCAGAAAGAGGAAGAGAAGTGTAAAAAGAAGCAACAGAGGTGCAGAAGGAGGCAAGAGAAGTGCAGAAAGAAGCAAGAGAGTTGCAGAAACAGGCAAAAGAGGTGCAGTAAGAACCAACCGAGGTGCAGAAGGAGGCAAGAGGGGTGCAGAAATTTGCAAGAGGTGCAGAAAGAAGCCAGAGCAGTGCAGTAAGAAACAACAGAGGTACAGAAGGAGGCAAGAGGGGTGCAGAAAGAGGCAAGAGCAGTGCAGAAAGAACCAAGAGACGTGCAGGAAAAGGGAAGAAGGGTGCAGAAAGAGGCACGAGTGGTGCAGAAAGAAGGAAGAGCAGTGCAGAAAGAACCAACAGAGGTGCTGAAAGAGGCAAGAGGGGTACAGAAAGAGGAGAGAAGTGCAGAAATAAGCAAAAGAGGTGCAGAAAGAGGGAAGAGGGGTGCAGAAAGAGGCAAGAGCAGTACAGAAAGAACCAAGATATATGCAGAAAGAGGCAAGAGAACTGCAGAAAGAGGCAAGAGAACTGCAGAAAGAGGCAAGAGAGTTGCAGAAAGAGGCAAAAGGGGTGCAGAAAGAGGGAATAGGTATGCAGAAAGAGGGAAGAGGAGTACAGAAAGACGCAAGAGGGATGCAGAACTTTGCAACAGAGGTGCAAAAAGAACCAACAGAGGTGGAAAAAGAACCAACAGAGGTGCAGAAAGAACCAACAGAGGTGCAGAAAGAGGCAAGAGAGGTACAGAAAGAGGGTAGAGGGGTGCAGAAAGAGGTAGCAGAGGTGCACAAAGAGGCAAGAGGGGTACAAAAAGAGGCAGGAGAGGTGCAGAAAGGAAGAGATGTGTAGAAAGAGGCAAGAGAGGTGCAGAAACAGGCAGGAAAGGTGCAGAAAGAGGGAACAGGGGTGCAGAAAGAGGGAAGAGAGGTGCTGAAAGAGGCAAGAGGGGTGCTGAAAGAGGCAAGAGGGGTACAGAAAGAAGCAAGTCAGGTGCAGAAAGAGGCAACAGAGGTGCAGAAAGACGCAAGAGAGGTGCAGAAACAAGCAAGAGAAGTGCAGAAAGAGGCAAGAGAATTGCTGTAAGAAGCAACAGAGGTGTAGAAAGAAGCAAGAGAAGTGCAGAAAGAGGCAAGTGAGGTGCAGAAAGAGGCACGAGTGGTGCAGAAAGAAGGAAGAGCAGTGCAGGAAGAACCAACAGAGGTGCTGAAAGAGGCAAGAGGGGTACAGAAAGAGGAGAGAAGTGCAGAAATAAGCAAAAGAGGTGCAGAAAGAGGGAAGAGGGGTGCAGAAAGAGGCAAGAGCAGTACAGAAAGAACCAAGATATATGCAGAAAGAGGCAAGAGAACTGCAGAAAGAGGCAAGAGAACTGCAGAAAGAGGCAAGAGAACTGCAGAAAGAGGCAAGAGAGTTGCAGAAAGAGGCAAAAGGGGTGCAGAAAGAGGGAATAGGTATGCAGAAAGAGGGAAGAGGAGTACAGAAAAACGCAAGAGGGATGCAGAACTTTGCAACAGAGGTGCAAAAAGAACCAACAGAGGTGCAAAAAGAACCAACAGAGGTGCAGAAAGAACCAACAGAGGTGCAGAAAGAGGCAAGAGAGGTACAGAAAGAGGGTAGAGGGGTGCAGAAAGAGGTAGCAGAGGTGCACAAAGAGGCAAGAGGGGTACAAAAAGAGGCAGGAGAGGTGCAGAAAGGAAGAGATGTGCAGAAAGAGGCAAGAGAGGTGCAGAAACAGGCAGGAAAGCTGCAGAAAGAGGGAACAGGGGTGCAGAAAGAGGCAAGAGAGATGCTGAAAGAGGCAAGAGGGGTGCTGAAAGAGGCAAGAAGGGTACAGAAAGAAGCAAGTCAGGTGCAGAAAGATGCAACAGAGGTGCAGAAAGACGCAAGAGAGGTGCAGAAACAAGCAAGAGAAGTGCAGAAAGAGGCAAGAGAATTGCTGTAAGAAGCAACAGAGGTGTAGAAAGAAGCAAGAGAAGTGCAGAAAGAGGCAAGTGAGGTGCATAAAGAGGCAAGAGAGGTGCGGAAAATGACTAGAGAACTACCTAAAAAGGCAAGAAGGATGCAAAAAAGGAAAGAAGGGTGCAGAAACAAGCAAGAGGTGCAGAAAGAGGCAAGAGGGGTACAGAAAGAAGCAAGTGAGGTGCAGAAAGAGGCAACAGAGGTGCAGAAAGACGCAAGAGAGGTGCAGAAACAAGCAAAAGAAGTGCAGAAACAAGCAAAAGAAGTGCAGAAAGAGATAAGAGAATTGCTGAAAGAAGCAACAGAGGTGTAGAAAGAAGCAAGAGAATTGCTGAAAGAAGCAACAGAGGTGTAGAAAGAAGCAAGAGAAGTGCTGAAAGAGGCAAGTGAGGAGCAAAAAGAGGCAAGAGGGATGTAAAAAAGGGAAGGAGGGTGCAGAAAGAAGGGACAGGTGCAAAAAGAGGGAAGAGGGGTGCAGAAAGAGGCACGAGGGGTGCAGAAAGAAGCAAGAGATGTGCAGAAAGAAACAAAAGTGCAGAAAGAAGGAACAGAGGTGCAGAAAGAGGCAACAGGGGTGCAGAAAGAGGGAAGAGGGGTGGAGAAAGAGGCAAGGGGGTGTAGAAAGAAGCAAGAGAGCTGTAGAAAGAAACAAAAGAAGTGCAGAAAGAAGGAACAGAGGTGCAGAGAGAGACAAGAAAGGTGCAGAAAGAGGGAAAAGGGGTGCAGAAAGAGGCACGAGGGATGCAGAAAGAGGCACGAGGGGTGCAGAAAGAAGCAAGACAAGTGCAGAAAGAAGGAAGAGGGGTGCAGAAAGGGGCAAGAGAAGTGCAGAAAGAGAGAAGAGGGGTGCAGAAAGAGGAACAAGGGGTGCAGAAAGAGGTACGAGGGGTGCAGAAAGAAGCAACAGAGGTGCAGAATGAGGGAAGAGGGGTGGAGAAAGAGGCAACAGAAGTGCAGAAAGAAGCAACAGAGATGCAGAAAGGGGGAAGCGGGGTGGAGAAAGAGGCAAGAGGGTTGCAGAAAGAAGCAAGAGAGGTGCAGAAAGAAACAAAAGAAGTGAAGAAAGAAGGAACAGAGGGGCAGAAAGAGGCAATAGAGGTACAGAAAGAGGGAAGAGGAGTGCAGAAAGAAGGGACAGATGTGCAGAAAGAAGCAAGAGAACTGCAGAAAGAAGCAACAGAATTGCAGAAAGAGGGATGAGGGGCGGAGAAAGGCAAGAGAAGTGCAGAAAGAAGCAGCAGATGCAAAAAGGGGGAACGGGTGGAGAAAGTGGCAAGAGGGGTGCAGAAAGAAGCAAGAGATGTGCAGAAAGAAATAAAAGAAGAGCAGAAAGAAGGAACAGAGGTGCAGAAAGAGGCAAGAGAGGTGCAGAAAGAGGGAAGAAGGGTGCCGAAAGAAGCACAAGTGGTGCAGAAAGAAGCAAAAGTAGTGCAAAAAGAGGCAGGAGGGGTGCAAAAAGAGGGAAGAGGGGTGCAGAAGGAGGCACAAGGGGTTCAGAAAGAAGCAAGAGAGCTGCAGAAAGAAACAAAAGAAGTGCAGAAAGAAGGAACAGAGGTCCAAAAAGAGGCAAGAGGGGTGCAGAAAGAGACAAAAGGGGGGCAGAAAGAAACAAAAGAAGTGCAGAAAGAGGCAAGAGGAGTGTAGAAAGAGGCACGAAGGGTGCAGAAAGAAGCAAGAGAGATGCAGAAAGAAGCAAGAGAAATGCATAAAAAAGTAACAGATGCAGAAAGGGGGAAGTGGGATTAAGAAAGAAACGAGAGGTGCAGAAAGAAACAAAAGAAGTGCAGAAAGAAGGAACAAAGGTGCAGAAAGAGGCAAGAGGGGTGCAGAAAGAGGGAAGAGGGATGTGAAAGAGGCACGAGGGGTGCAGAAGGAAGCAAGAGGCGTGCAGAAAGAAGCAAGAGAGTTGCAGAAAGAAACAAAAGAAGTGCAGAAAGAAGGAACAGAGGTGCAGAGAGAGGCAACAGGGGTGCAGAAAGAAGGATGAGGGGTGCAGAAAGAAGGAACAGAGGTGCAGAAAGAAACAAAAGAAGTGCAGAAAGAAGGAACAGAGGTGCATAAAGAGGATAGAGGGGTGCAGAATGAGGCAAAAGGGGTGCAGAAAGAAGCGAGAGGTGCAGAAAAACAAAAGTGCAGAAAGAAGCAACAGAGGTGCAGAAAGAGGCAAGAGGACTGCAGAAAGAGGGATGAGGGGTGCAGAAAGAGGCACGAGGGGTGCAGAAAGAAGCAAGAAAGATGCAGAAAGAAGCAAGAGAAATGCATAAAAAAGCAACAGAGATGCAGAAAGGGGGAAGTGGGGTGGAGAAAGAGGCAAGACGGATACAGAAATAAACAAGAGAGGTGCAGAAAGAAACAAAAGAAGTGAAGAAAGAAGGAACAGAGGGGTAGAAAGAGGCAAGAGGGGTGCAGGAAGAGGGGTGTGAAAGAGGCACGAGGGTTGCAGAAAGAAGCAACAGAGGTGCAGAAAGAGGGATGAGGGGTAGAAAAAGAGGCAAGAGAAGTGCAGAAAGAAGCAACAGATGGAAAAAGGGGGAACAGGGGTGGGGAACGGGTGGAGAAAGTGGCGAGAGTGGTGCAGAAAGAAGCAAGAGAGGTGCAGAAAGAGGCAAGAGGGGTGCAGAAAGATGGGAGAGGGCTGCAGAAAGAAGCACGAGTGGTGCAGGAAGAAGCAAGAGAGGTGCAGAAAGAAGCAAGAGTAGTGCAGAAAGATGCAACAGAGGTGCAGGAAGAGGGGTGCAGAAAGAGGCACGAGGGATGCACAAAGAAGCAAGAGAGGTGCAGAAAGAAGCAGCAGAGGTGCAGGAAGAGGGGTGGAGAAAGACGAGAGGTGCAGAAAGAAGGAAGAGGTGCAGAAAGAAGCAAGATGGGTGCAGAAAGAGAAGAGGAGTGCAGAAAGAGAAGAGGGGTGCAGAAAGAGGCACAAGGGGTGCAGAAAGAAGCAAGAGAGGTACAGAAAGACGCAAGATAAGTGCAGAAAGAAGCAACAGAGATGCAGAAAGAGGGAAGAGGGGTGGAGAAAGAGGCAAGAGAAGTGCAGAAAGAGGCAAAAGGCGCAGAAAGTAAAAGAGATGTGCAGAAAGAGGCAAGAGAAGTGCAGGAAAAGAAATAAAGTTGCAGAAAGAAGCAACAGAAATGCAGAAAGAGGCAAGAGGGGTGCAGAAAGAAGCAAGAGAGGTGCAGAAAGAAACAAAAGAAGTGCAGAAAGAAGGAACAGAGGTGCAGAGAGAGGCAACAGGGGTGCAGAAAGAGGGATGAGGGGTACAGAAAGAAGCACAAGTGGTGCAGAAAGAAGGAACAGAGGTGCAGAAAGAAACAAAAGAAGTGCAGAAAGAAGGAACAGAGGTGCATAAAGAGGCAAGAGGGGTACAGAATGAGGCAAAAGGGGTGCAGAAAGAAGCAAGAGGTGCAGAAAGAAACAAAAGAAGTGCAGATTGAAGGAACAGAGGTGCAGAAAGAGGCAAGAGGGGTGCAGAAATAGGGATGAGGGGTGCAGAAAGAGGCACGAGGGGTGCAGAAAGAAGCAAGAGATGCAGAAAGAGGCAAGAGAAGTGCAGAAAGAAGCAACAGAGGTGCAGAAAGAGGGATGAGGGGTGGAAAAAGGCAAGAGAAGTGCAGAAAGAAGCAACAGATAGAAAAAGGGGGAACAGGGGTGGAGAAAGTGGCGAGAGTGGTGCAGAAAGAAGCAAGAGAGGTGCAGAAAGAAGGAACAAGGGTGCAGAAAGATGGAAGAGGGGTGCAGAAAGAAGCACAAGTGGTGCAGGAAGAAGCAAGAGAGGTGCAGAAAGAAGCAAGAGTAGTGCAGAAAGATGCAACAGAGGTGCAGAAAGAGGCAAGAGGGGTGCAAAAAGAGGGAAGAGGGGTGCAGAAAGAGGCACGAGGGATGCACAAAGAAGCAAGAGAGGTGCAGAAAGAAGCAACAGAGGTGCAGAAAGAGGGAAGAGGGGTGGAGAAAGAGGCAAGAGAAGTGCAGAAAGAAGCAACAGACATGCAGAAAGGGGGAAGAGGTGTGGAGAAAGAGGCAAGTGGGGTGCACAAAGAAGCAAGTGAGGTGCAGAAAGAGGCAACAGAGGTGCAGAAAGAGGCAAAAGAGGCACAGAAAGTAGAAGAGATGTGCAGAAAGAGGCAAGCGAAGTGCAGAAAAAGAAATAAAGGTGCAGAAAGAAGCAACAGAAATGCAGAAAGAGGCAAGAGAGGCGCAGAAAGAAGCAAGAGTGGCTTGCAAACAATCCATACGAATTTAACACCCACATTTAGCAATAACAGGTGACCATTCTAGGTTTACAAAGGACCTTCCACCACGCTGTAACACTTGTCGCTGCATTTTTGGTAACGTTTGAGCTAGAAACAAGGCTTTTTTTGTTCAAATCTGCAGATTAGGCAGCAGATGATGGATTATGTGCCTAATGCGGAAAATGTATAATTGTGCGAAAGTTGGTGCAGCCAAACAGTCGCATAATTCCAGTGGCCCTGCTCATACCTCTGACTAGGTCCAGAAGTGCTCCTCAGTGATTCCTTCTTTTTTTTGTCTCATTGAGTTCATAGTTTAGCATCTATGGAAACGAGGAAGACTAAACCTGAGTTTACCACTCCACAACACAGACTACCATACCACATAATTGCTCTCCATAATACATAATCCCACTCTACATATTTCCTATACACTAAATACCACATACTTTCTAGCCACATAATTTCACTGCACAACATACCACATAATTCCACTACACACAACGTACATCCACTCCAAAAAACATTAGTAAAAAACTTTTACATTTACAACGCCAATACCCCTGACTCTTTCAAATGCGAGACCTATTAAATTACAAATGCTTCTTTAACTGGAAGTCACGTTTCAGAGTGGTGGAGAAAGGGGGCTGGGCCTCCAACCAGTGCTCAGGAATTCCGCTGCGTAGGACTTACACAAGGTACCAGGAGGGCTTCTTGGCCCCCAAAGTCCCTCAGGAGTAAAGTGGATTTCATCCCCCAACCAGTACTGTGCCAGGAGGCACGTTTGCAGAGTGTTGGGGAAAGGGGGCATGGCCTGCTATAAGAACTTAGCAATGCTGCTGTGTGGGAATTACTTGAGGTATTAGGAGGGGTAGTTGGCCCCCAAGGCTTTGGGGGCCAACTACTCCTCCTATTACCTCAAGTAGTTCCCACACAGCAGCATTGCTAAGTTCTCATAGCAGGCCACGCCCCCTTTCCCCACCACTCTGCAAACGTGCGCCCTGGCGCGCTCTTGGATGGGGATTAAAGTCCAATTCGCTGCTGGGGGTCCTTAGGGCCAACTAGCCTACCTGATATCCCCAGTATGCCCCAGATAGTGGGATTGCTGATAGGTGGACATAGGCCACGCCACCTTTGTCAACCACTCTGCAAACGCGCCTCCTGGCTCGCTCTTGGTTGGGGGGTGAAGTCCCCTTGCTTCCTGAGGGTCCCTGGGGGCCAACTAGCCCACCAGGTACCTCCAGTAAGCCCCACACAGTTGGATTGCTGAGAGTTGTCCGAGGCCATGCCCCCTTTTTACACCACTCTGCAAACGTGCCGCCTGGCACACTGCTGCTCGGGGGATGAAGTCCACTTGTGTCCTGAGGTCCTCAGGACACAAGATGACCTCATCGCCCCACCAGCAGTGCACCAAGAGGCGCGTTTGCAGAGTTGTGTAAAAAGGGGCGTGGCCTCTCAGCAATCCCACTGTGTGGGGATTACTGGAGGTACCTGGTGGTCTAGTTGGCCCCTAAGGGCCCTTAGTATTGAAGGGGACTTAATCCCCCAATTCAGAACGCGCCAGGAGGCGCGTTTGCACAGTGGTGCAGGTAGGGGTCGGGGCCTCCGGCGAGATGCAGGCTTTTTTTTTTCATATATATATTTTTAGAAGGAGGGCTGTGTGGCCCCCCTTCTTTTAGTATATTTTGGGCCCTGGGGACCCCATCCCACAGTGCCTGAGCATTTTTTCATTAAATAAAAAAAAACATGGGAAGGGGGCCGCGTGGCTCCCCCCATCCCCCGGGGCCTGGCCTCGTTTTTATTTATTTTTTAACATTTTTGCCGGGAGGGGGGCCTCGTGGCCCCCCTCCCCATGGCCACTTCTGGCCCCGGGGACCCCATCCCCCGGAGCCTGGCCAGCCTGTTTTTTTGGGGGAGGGGGCCCGTGTGGCCCCCCTCCAGAGGCCAATTATGGCCCCGGGGACCCCATATCCCGGGGCCCAGCCTTATTTTAATTTTATTTTTTTAAACCTCAAAAGGGAGAAGGCCGAGTGGCCCCCCTCCCGGGCCACTTCTGGCCCCAAGGACCCCATCCCCCCGGCCGGCCCTCAAGTTGGGGACCGTGGGGGGAGCCCCACGGTCCCTGTCGGCTCCCCACCTCCTGCGGGAGCCGGCATTGCTTTTGGACAAGGGGAGCTGCTAACATGCAGCTCCCCTTGTCCAAAACCAATTCTGCTTTGCTTCTTGGAAACGAGAGCAGGTTCCCTGCTCTCGCTTCCAAGAAGCAAAGCAGTGTTTGCTATGACAGGGTGGGAGCTGTGCTCCCGCCCTGCCATAGCAAACGGCAATGTCCCGGGGGTGGGCACCCTGGGACATTGCAGGAGCTGGCCCTGGGGGGTGGCAGTCCCCAGGGCCATCGAGGGCTCCAGGAGGGGGGCCGCGTGGCCCCCCTCCCAACTGATTTAAGCCCCGGGGAGGTGGTGGTCCCCGGGGCCCGCAACGGACCCCCGCATTTTAATCAAGAGTGCCCCGGGGAGGTAGCGGTCCCCAGGGCTGCGGGGGGGGCTGCGTGGCCCCCCGCATTTAAATCTTATAGCCCTGGGGAGGTGGTGGTCCCTGGGGCTTGGGGGGCCCAGGAGGCCCCCCTCCCTAAGATATTAAATGCCCCAGGGAGGTGGTGGTCCCTGGGGCTTGGGGGGGCAGGAAACCTCCCACTCATTTTTTAAAAAAGCCCCCGGGAGGTGGCGGGCCCCCGCTACATAATTAGACATTGCCCGTGGGCCCCCCGCTTCTAATTACCAATGCCCCGGGGAGGTGGTGGTCCCCGGGGCAGCAGGGGGGGGCAGAAGCCCCACACGCATTTTTTTTAAAAGCCCCGGGGAGGTGGCGGGCCCCCGCTACATAATTAGATTTTGCACCCGGGGGCTTTTTTTAATGCTTTTTTTGGCCCTGGGGGTCCTTATGGGACCCCCTGACCAGGCCTAGGGGGTCAGGGTGTTTCTACCCTTTTCTCGTTTTTTATGCTTTTTACAACTGTTTTGGCACTCAATCAGAAGGAAGCTTGTGCTCGGGAGGAGTCGTGAATCCTTCTCGGTGCTCAGATATATACATTTTTATTTTTTGAATTTCTCAGCAACTACTGAACGGACCAAGACCTACCTTTTTGCCAAATTTGGTGTAATTCCGTTCAGCAGTTCGGGCTGTAGCTTTGTCTAAAGTTTTGGGACCCACCTTTTTTTCTCGGCCCCCGCTTGAAGAATCACCCCGAAACTTCCAAAACAGGAGCTGACCTGAGTGAACCATTAGTTTGGAAAATTTCGCGAAGATTCGTCAAACGGCACCAAAGATATTGGCACAAAAAAAAATGCTTTTTGAATAGAAACAAGGTCCTAACTATAACTACCTACTGGCAACCGCCAGTAGGTAATATATAAATATATAATAATAAATCACCTTTTAAAAGTTAACAAGTGTCCCTGCACTCTCAGCTCTACAAACAATCAATATTATACTTATTCAACAAACAGACACAATCACAAGGCAAAAAAGGGAAAAAAATAATCCGAGAGCTTGCACACACACAAAAGGGGTTGTAGCCTGACCAGGGGGATCGGATTTCACAACTTCCCAACAGAGGAAAAAAAAAGAAAACAAAAGCACTTTCCGACTCCAACCACTAGATGGTGGAATATGCACAGTATGTGAATCTAGAAGAGACTAGGCTGCAAAACTATTCTTACAGGTAAGTAACTAGTTTCGTTTTGTACGCGTATCCCACTTCTCCGCGTATCGTATCAGTCGAGGAAAGTTAAAATTTCGATTGGAAGACTTGTGGAAGGCCGGTGGGCATAACCGCGTCAGTCCACCTCGCAGTTGATGGAACGGACTCCATTCAAATTCTGCCCTCAGTGCCAGGCAAAATATCCGTGCACCGACTCGCACAAAGTGTGCAACTTGTGCTTATCTCCAGAGCACAATGAACAGGACGGCGACTCGTGCAGATTCTTTCGATCCAAGAAAACTCTCCGCGATCGTCGGGCTCGACGTCGTGAAATGCAAAGCCAAAACATCGAATACACACTGGACATCTTCGGTGAAGGATCAGAGCAAGAAGAATTCGATGCACAAGGAGCCGAAGAGGAACAGGAAGAGCAGCCCTTATCGATTCCTGAATCTGACTCGGAGATGGAAGAGGACATACCGCAGGGCCAAGGTCCCGTGAGTACCCAACACCCCTTGCCCCGAAATCCAACTCAAACTAAGCAAAAGGCTTTGGGCTCGCCTCTGGGCCAAAGTTGGCACCGAGAAGATGTTTCTGATGCTTGCGTCTCAGCTCGGCACTGAACCCCATTGTCAAGCATTCCGGTTCGGGATCGAGTCGTCCAAAATCCGGCACCGAGCCGAAACCTTTGAGCTCAAAGCCGAAGACTGCTTCGGAGCCGAAACCCTCAATGCCAAAATTCAAAACGGCTTTGTAGCCCAAACCTTCCGCACCGAAAAGTCATTCCATCTCGGTACCGAAGTCACCGGCGCTGAAACCGAAAAATGCTCCTTCGAAGCCGCAGGATCCGATTTCCGACTTACCACCCCCCAAATCTGATCCTAAACAAAAGGAACTTTGCATTAACCCTGAAACAGGACATCTTCTTATCAAACTGCCTCACAAATGTAAACCTAAGTCAGAGGACATAATATAACATTCCTTTAAAAAAGAAGAATGTCAGTACTAACCCTTCTCCTCCTCCTCCTCTTCCACCACGTTCCCCTACACTTTCACCACCTTCTCCAGTATTGGAACATTTACTTATCACACCACATAATTCTCCACCCTCACAGCTTGATGATGATGAAAGAGATCATGAAGATATTCACTTACCTGCAGATCCCTGGTAAGACTACACTATTGATCCACCTACAGTTAATGAGCCAGACCTTTACCCTGCAAAGCCTTTCCCGCCTGAAGACAATGTAGGTTATTTAGAGTTGCTTACTAGAGCTGCACAATATCACGGGGTACAACTACACAAAGAATCCCTAGAAGAAGATTTCTTGTTCGAAACTATGAGTAGTACACACAGATCTAGTCAGACTCTCCACGTACTCAAAGGCATGATGAGACATGCCGATGACATCTACATAGACCCTGTTTGTGCTCGCATTCTGACTCCCAGAATAGATATAAAGTATAAGCCTGCTCCCTCTGATCCAGTCTTCATTAAAGGCAGTTACCTCTAGACTCACTTGTTGTCTCTAATGCCCGTAAACGGGCTAATTCACAAACCTCTGGGGATGCCCCCCCCCTCCGGACAAAGAGTCAAAATTAATATACGCCTCTGGCAAACGAATAGCTGCCCAGGCGGCGAATCATTGGTGCATCGCCAACACCCAGGCCCTCTTAGCCAGGTATGATAGAGAGCAGTGGGACGAAATGGAGCAATTGCTCCAATATCTCCCAGAGGAGTACAAAGCTAAAGCACAGGATTTAGTACAAGAAGGAAAGATCATCTCCAATTCTTCTATTAGATGTGCCTTAGATGCTGCCGACACTGCAGCTCGAGAGATTAACACTAGTGTGTTACTCAGGAGACATGCCTGGTTAAGGATTTCTGGTTTCAAACCGGAAGTCCAGCAATTCATCTTGGACACTTCATTTGATAAAGAGCATCTTTTCGGGCCTGAAGTTGATCAGGCTTTAGAGAAAATGAAAAAAGACACTGAGGTAGCAAAGTCTATGGAAGCTCTACAGTCTCCTTCAAACCGGGGCTCCTTTCGTTGCTCCTTTTATCGTGGGGGGTCTAAAACCACATCTTCAGACACCAATGTTTCCTCCTATAAAGGCATCAATCAACCTACCTTCACAAGAGGTTTCTTTAGAGGAGTATATAGAGGAAACAACGGCAAGGGTAGAGGAAAGGGTTTCACACCACGCAACTTCCCCTCCTCTAACAAGCAGTGACTTACCTAGCCTTCCCCCGATCATTTAACATCTGTCGGGGGCGTCTTCTACAATTCCTCCCCATTTGACAATCTATAACAACAGACAAATTGGTGTTAGGAATTATCCAACAAGGTTATTGCCTGGAGCTTACCACCAATCCTCCAAACATTCCACCTCGTTCTCACAAACTGTCACCAGAACATTTGCACCTCCTCAAACAGGAAGCCCAGTCTCTCTTGCTAAAAGGAGCGATAGAGCGGGTACCATTACAATATCAAGGGTCAGGCATTTACTCCCTGTATTTTCTAATTCCCAAAAAGGACAGCTCGTTAAGACCTATTCTGGACCTCCGAGAACTGAACCTCTACATACTGTCAGAACATTCCCACATGGTGATACTTCAACAAGTGCTCCCACTTTTACAACAGGACAACTTTATGTCTCCTCTAGACTTAAAGGGCGCCTAGTTCCACATTCCAATTCACACCGCTCATCGCAAATATCTCAGATTTGTGATAGCGGATCAACAGTACCAATTCAAAGTACTACCGTTTGGAGTCACCACTGCTCCCAGAGTATTTGCCAAATGCCTGGCAGTAGTCACAGCTCATCTGAGAAGAAAGCATATCCACGTCTTCCCCTATCTGGACGACTGGCTCATCAAAGCCAGCACTTACCAGAAGTGTCTCCAACACACTCAAGCCACAATTCACTTACTAGACCAACTAGGGTTTACAGTGAATGCGCTGAAGTCTCATCTGCAGCCTTCAAACACACAGACTTATTTGGGAGCCACCACAGACACTCAAAAAGCTCTAGCCTCTCCCAATGCATCCAGAATTCACAGTATTCAGTAGTCTTCATGCAACTACTGTGAATGATGGCGTCTTGCATCATAATCGTACCCCTTTGCAAGACTTCACATTTGTCCCCTTCAAGAATGCTTAGCAAGTCAGTGGAACCAGTCGCAGGATTAATTAACCGATCTAGTGTTAGTAGACGGCCGCATCCATCACTCTCTGTAGTGGTGGAACCCACAAAATGTATCCAAAGGGCAGCCCTTCATCGACCCTGTTCCACAGACAGCGCTAACAGCAGATGCATCGCTCACTGGTTGGGGTGCTCACTTACAGGATCACACAATCCAAGGGTTGTGGAGTCTAAAGCACAAAAGTCTCTATATAAATCACCTAGAGCTGCTAGCAGTGTTTCGAGCGCTCAAAGCCTTTCAAACTCACCTCGTAGGCAAAGCTGTCCTAGTCCGCACGGACAACATGACAGCTATGTACTATATACAAAAACAGGGGGGACACACACTCTCCAACTGTCACAACTTGTGCCTAGCACAAGCCATTTGGAAATGGGCTATACACCACAAAATGTATCTCCTGGCAGAACACCTTCCAGGAGTAAACAATCAAATTGCAGCCCTTTTCAGCAGACAGAAGCACCAAATCCACGAGTGGGAAATTCATTCTCAGGTTCTCCTCCCCTACTTTCAGGAATGGGGAATTCCACAGATAGACCTGTTCACCACAGCAGAAAACGCAAAATGCTCAAGCTTCGCCTCCAGGTTCCCACACCAGCTCTCCATCCCCATGGATGAACTGGTCAAGGATATTTGCCTACGCTTTTCTGCCTCTCCCACTCATTCCACTGGTAGTTCGGAAGCTCAGGCAATCATCCCTCACAATAATTCTCATAGCTCCCACATGGGGACGTCAACCATGATTCACCACCCTGCTGGAGCTGTCCGTAGTTCCACACCAAAAGCTGCATCTCACCTCCAGTCTCCTCAGTCACAGCCATGGAGAAATCAGGCATCCAAATCCCAAAGAACTCAACCTGGCGATCTGGCTCCAGAAGTCATAGAGTTTGGTTATTTACACTTACCACCAGACTGTATGAATATCCTAAAAGAAGCTAGAAAGTCTACTACTAGGGCGTGTTATGCAGCAAAATGGAAGAGATTTGTTATCTATTGTAACAATAACAATATCAATCCTCTTGATGCTTCTGTACAGAACATCATCTGTTACATTTACAGCATGCTGGACTAGCCTACACATCCATTCGCTTACATCTGGCAGCAGTAGCTGCATACTTACAAAACAGACAACACTTATCTCTCTTCCGAGTACTAGTGATTAAAGCCTTTCTAGAAGGATTAAGAAGAGTGATACCACTAAGAGTTCCACCTGCACCAGTATGGAACCTAAACATAGTACTTACAAAGGCTAATGGGTCCACCATTTGAACCAATGCATAGGTACCAATTACAATTCCTCTCATGGAAGGTTGCTTTCCTCATCGCAATAACTTCACTGAGAAGAGTTGGTGAACTCCAGGCATTAACTATACAAGAGCCTTTCTTTCAGCTTCATAAAGATAAAGTGGTTCTTCGCACCAATCCTAAATTTCTCCCTAAAGTAATTTCTGCCTTTCATAATCAATCGGTTGAGTTACCTGTGTTCTTTCCTCAGGCAAGCCCGTCTGCGCCCGTCCGCGACTGGACCGCGCCCGGCGCCAGAACCCCTGGCCCCCGCAGCAGCCAACCCACCCACCGGACCTACGACACCGCCACCCTCAACGCACTCAACACCGGCCGAATCCCCGGCTGAAACCGTGCCACCCCAGGACGCACCCACGGACCCTTCGCCTGCCAATCTTGCAAGTTCTCCTGCCTCCGGACCTGCACCGCACCCGCCACGCCGAGCACCAGCAGCAACCACCTGAAGTGCATCCTGCTCAACACCCGCTCCGTCCACAGACACGCCGTGGAACTTTGGAACCTGCTCGACTCCACATCACCAGACGTCGCTTTCCTCACGGAAACATGGATGAACGCCTCCTCAGCGCCCGACATCGCCATCCCGGACGGATACAAGATCACCCGAAAGGACCGCACCAACCAGACCGGGAGGAGGCATCGCCATCGTCCACAAGAACATCATCCGCATTACGACCAACTCCGACGACACCTTCACAGCCGGCGAACACCTGCACTTCCAGATACACACCGACCCCAAGACCACCCTCAGAGGCACCCTCATCTACAGACCCCCAGGACCACGCACACAATTCAGCGAAGACATCGCCGACCTCATCAGCCCGCACGCCCTCCTCTCGGCCGACTACATCCTCCTTGGGGACCTCAACTTCCACCTAGAGAACAACAACGATCGCAACACCACCACCCTGCTGGACAACCTCGCCAACCTCGGACTCAAGCAACTGGTGACCACCCCCACACACCACGCCGGCCACACGCTTGACCCCGTCTTCTCCTCCAGCAAGGACATCTCCTTCAGCCACACCACCGGACTCCACTGGACAGACCACAGCTGCGTCCACTTCAGCTTCAGCAGGACCACCACGCACCACCACCCGCAACAGCTCCCGCGCAGAAGCTGGAACAAGATCACCACCGACCAACTCACCACATCCCTGAGCCAGAACCCTCCCGCCAGCTCAACGAACCCCAACCAAGCCGCCAGCAACCTCACAAGATGGATCACCAACTGCGCTGACATCCTCGCCCCATTGAAGACCCCCAATCAGACCTGGCAACAAGAAAGCACCCTGGTTCACCGACGAACTCAAGAAATCCAAGAAGAACTGCCGGGCCCTCGAGAAAGCATGGCGCAGAGACCCGACTGCAGACAACATGACCACCCTCAAACATGCCACCCGAAAACACCACCAGCTGATCCACACCACCAAGAAAACCGCATTCAAGGAACGACTGGACAACAACGCCCACAACAGCAAGGAACTCTTCATCATCGTCAAAGAGCTCTCGAACCCCAGCGCCGGAAACAACGACATCACCCCCTCGCAAGACCTCTGCAACTCGCTCGCCTCGTTCTTCCACAGCAAGATCGCAGACATACACAACAGTTTCAGCACACAGCCGACGTACCCTACAACCGTTCCAACGTCCCCCACCTCCACCCTCCGAGCCTGGACCCCGATCAACACCGAAGACACTATCCGCACGATGAACTCCATCCACTCCGGATCACCAACCGACCCCTGCCCTCACCACATCTTCAACAAGGCCGACGCCGTCATCGCACCCCACCTCCGGGACATCATCAACACCTCCTTCGACACCGCCACCTTCCCAGAGAGCTGGAAGCACGCCGAACTCTGCGCCCTACTGAAGAAACCGTCAGCGGACCCCACCGACCTCAAAAACTACCGCCCCATCTCGCTCCTTCCTTTTCCTGCCAAAGTCATCGAGAAGACCGTCAACAGACAACTGGCCGCCTTCATCGAGACGAATGGATCCCTCGACCACTCACAGTCCGGCTTCCGGGCCAACCACAGCACCGAGACCGCCCTCATCGCAGCCACCGACGACATCCGAGCCCTGCTCGACAACGGGAAACAGCGGCCCTCATCCTCCTGGACCTCTCCGCAGCGTTCGACACAGTCTGCCACCGCACCCTAGTGCAACGCCTGAACAACGTCGGAATCCAAGAGAAGGCACTGGAGTGGATCATCTCCTTCCTCGCCGGAAGAACCCAGAGAGTCCGCCTCCCCCGTTCAGTTCCGAGGCCACCGAAGTCATCTGCGGCGTACCACAAGGATCATCACTCAGCCCCACCCTCTTCAACGTCTACATGAGCCCCCTCGCAGCCATCGCACGCCAACACAACCTCAACATCATCTCCTACGCCGACGACACCCAGCTGATCCTCTCCCTCACCAACGACCCCACAACCGCCAAAACCAACCTACATGAAGGGATGAAGGACGTAGCCGAGTGGATGAGGAACAGCCGCCTGAAACTGAACTCAGATAAGACGGAAGTCCTCATCCTAGGATCATCACCCTCCGCCTGGGACGACTCCTGGTGGCCCCCTGCCCTGGGCAACGCACCCAAACCAACGGACCACGCACGCAACCTGGGCTTCATCCTGGACTCCTCCCTCTCAATGACCAGACAAGTCAACGCCGTCTCCTCGTCTTGCTTCAACATCCTACGCATGCTGCGGAAGATCTTCCGGTGGATCCCCACCGAAACCAGGAAGACGGTCACCCAGGCCCTCGTCACCAGCCGACTGGACTACGGCAACTCCCTCTTCGCCGGAACCACAGCCAAACTTCAGAAAAGACTCCAACGCATCCAGAACGCCTCAGCTCGACTCATCCTGGACATCCCCCGACACAGCAACATCGCCGGACACCTGAGAGACCTGCACTGGCTCCCCGTCAGCAAGAGAATCACGTTCCGACTCCTCACCCACGCACACAAAGCTCTCCACAACCAAGGCCCCAGATACCTCAACGACCGTCTGACCTTCTACACTCCCACCCGCCAGCTACGATCGACCAACCACGCCCTCGCCGCCGTCCCCCGCATCCGAAGAGCCACAACGGGAGGAAGATCCTTCTCCTACCTGGCTGCCAAGACGTGGAACTCCCTACCCATCCACCTCCGCCTGACCCAAGACCACCTCTCCTTCAGGAAGCAACTCAAGACCTGGCTGTTCGAACAGTAGCGGACCCCCTCCCCCTAGCGCCTTGAGACCCTCCGGGTGAGTAGCGCGCTATACAAATGCTTGATTGATTGAACCTGATTCTGTAGCAGGACGAGCTCTACACACTCTTGATGTTAGAAGAGCATAACTATATTACATTGAAAGAACAAAAGAATTTCGAAAAACAAAGCAACTTTTTGTTGCTTTTTCTCCACTACACAAAGGCAATCACATATCTAAATCAGGCATTGCAAGATGGATTGTAAAATGTATCCAGACATGTTATCAGAAAGCAAAACGAACTTTGCTAATACCCCCTAGAGCGCATTCCACTCGCAAAATAGGGGCTACTATGGCCTTCTTAGAGAATATTCCCCTAGCCGACATCTGTAAGGCAGCAACATGGTCTACACCGCACACATTCACCAAACACTATTGTGTAGATGTGTTAGTGAGGCAGCAAGCTAATGTAGGACTAGCAGTACTTAAAACATTGTTTCAGACAACTACAGGTTAGCCACCGCTTTGGGAGTATACTGCTGTATAGTCTATGCAAAGCATGTGAGCTACAGCTCACATGCCTCGAACGGATACTGTTACTTACCCTGTAAGCAGGGCCGGACTGGCGATTCCGGGCACCGGGCAATCCCCCGGTAGGCCGGATGGTGTGGAGGCCCATTTTTTCAGAGGGGTTCGGGTTTGCTGGGGCAGCCCCAGCAAAACCGGCCCCCTCTGAGTGCGGCCGATTTTCGGGCCGTGACTGACTCTGTGAGTCAGAGTCAGACTGCGGGGGAAAAAGCACAACTGCACTGCTGGCAGAGGCAGGCAGGTGATGGTGCCGGTGCGCAGCGCGCAGACACAGAGACATCTGCGCTGTCTCTGTGTGTGCGCGCCGCGCTCTTAGTCTTCACCCTTAGGGTTGGGGCGTGGGGCTGCAAATTTGTCATGCGCATTAAGGCCTTGAGGGCGAGGCTCGCGCTGGGTGGGAGCAGCCTGCACGGGGCTGGCCCCGCGTCCGGGCCGAGTAGAAGCCTAGAAGGTAATTTAATTAATACAGTACAGTGGTCAAAGTGGGCGGGATCGGCAGGGCACGGCGTGCCCCTACATCTTTAATTTCTTAAAGTCCGTTCCCCTACTTTCTTATTTAAACATGCCTCCCCGACGGCAGAATTTCGCCAAGGCCGATGGTTAAGGTTCAGCCTTTGGGGACGGGCGGAACGGGCAGAGAAGGAAAAGGACTTGTCTTTTCCTTCGTGCCCAAAGAAGACAAGGACAGTGCCCAGTTCTCCTGCCATTGGCAGCTGCCCCCCTCTTTGTCCCACTCTTCCCTCTCTGTCTCCCTCCTCCTCATGTAGTAAAAACCGAGACTTCAAGAAACAGGTATTACCTTTTCTTTCCACCTTTCGTTTATTTGCTCCCCTGTGAAATGGATCCAAAAAAAAAAAAAACACTTGCTGGAAACGTCATCTTTTTCTGACATTTTTCAATTTCTAAGTGCAGCCTCAGGGTGGAGAGAAATAAAACATTCAAAATATGAAAAATAACTAACTAACTAAAGCAAGACAGAGTGGTTGCAAGGTGGCCAGATTGATTTATTCACACCTAAACACATTAGCGCCACTTTACAGTGTTTGCCAGCTGAAGCGCTACTTTTGTTGTCTCCTCGCTCTTTGAACAACAATGTTTTCCCTGGGTGGGAAAGTGTAATATTCCTGAAGGTACTGAAATACCTGCTTGTTGGGTGAATTGGAAAACAAAATGCATACTGCGGCTCTGTATTCACAAACGTGGTCTTTTTAAACCATACTGCTTTCCTTTTGTAAGGATATAAGCAATGGGCATTGAAGCGGGTCCCTTCTGGGCCCTGTAGTCATGGCCTTAACTTTTGAGGCAAAAGCACTCACTAAGTTCTGAATAATTAGTGTAAAAAGAAAAAGGTAACCATGTTGTTCCTGCTTACATTTCACATGCTTTACTTAATCTTGCATTCCCTATGAGTGTTTGTTTTTTTCTAAGATGTTGTTAATTTTTTTTAAGGCAGCATATTGCTCTTGTCTAGTGCGTAATTTGAATTGTCTCACATCTGGGTGTTTATAGCGGGTCAGTGCAGTGCAAGTTTCTCTCAGTGGGGCAGTATGGTGTTCAGTGGGGGACAGGATGTGGCACTTTGCTCATAGCTGCTGAATTTGGAACTGGGGAACCAGGTTCAGCCTTCATGACCAGTCCACCAGACCACTCTCCCCGAGGGAGCACATTCCCATACTAGACCTTAGAAGGCCCGCAAGATCTTAAAAGCCCTGGTGTATTAGCACCAGCAGGTGGACCCTAGTGGTGGCAAGTGTGGGTTAACCTTGAAGGCCTGTCCGCTACGATTCATTCTGAAGTTCACCTCCAGTCTTGCAGGCAGGCCTAAGAAGCAGCACACCATAGAGTGACAGTGACTCTGTCACTGAGGTCACAGGATATTTTGCCCTTCATGTTTGAACTGCTCTTGTGGAAAAAGGGAGAAGTGCTGATGACAGAAACTCCATGGCTGGGAGACACATGGCTTGCGATTCCACTTTTAAGGATATTTGGGACATTCTGTGATTGGAAACGTATCCCACTTTGTGAATGTTTTTTAATGTCAATAACTCATATTAAACCTTAAATAAACGTGTATCCATTGGTTAAATTAAATAAGGTAATAAGATGTAACCGGTTAGTGAAATAGGAAACAAATACTAAAAATTGGGATATTTTGCTCTTTCTGCCACACCTCTGACTCCGCCCACTGACCCAATCCACGGGTTATTCCCGCCCTCTGATTCTCCGCCCACAGTTCCCCTACTTTTTTTTCCCCACTTCGACCACTGATACAGTACCAGGCCACGGCCCGGTTCTGCGCTGCGCAGCAGTGGAGAGACGACCGGGAGGGTGATTGCCAGCCTGCAGGCCAGTTTGTGATTGTGAGCAGGCAGGCCTGATTGATTGTTTGTGAGTGAGAGGAGTGAGGTGGCCTGATTGGGGGAGGGGGGGCAAACATTTCCTTACGTCTGATATTTCATGCTGATTTGTAAGAACCCTTTACATGGACAAGCGTGCTTAAATATTTGCCAACTTCTCGTGTTTTTTGTAGCAGGCTAGCAGCAGGTTGTGTATGCTTTCATTTGCTGAGCATTGTGAGGCACCACATTCCGTTTGTGTTGGCATGTCTGCGTTAAGTTTTTGGCCATAACCAGGGCTTTAAGTGGGATGAAAAAACATGCGGATCTCTCAAAGGGGCAAGGCTGGTGTTATTAAGGGTGTAGCTTAAAAGCACGAAACCTAAAACTCTGTGCTTAGCATGGTGTGCCGTCCGACAGGTATTTTGTTGTTTTTGTCATTGTACCCACATATATATATTATTGAAAACGCTTCAGTTCTGACATGATGAGACAGTGAAAGAACTATAACGAGTCTCTTGTGAGTTACATTAAAGGCAGTGAAAGGTGGTACTACTGCTGAGTTAAGATTTTTTTTCACCCTCACAGCGAGGGCAAAAATGGAGAGCCCGAATGGGACCCGTCTCAGCAGCTGCTTTTTAGAACTGTGGGCCCACTTAAAGCCCTGGCCATAACCTTGCACTTGTGTGCTAATAAAAAGCTGCATTTCTTTGCTCAGTGTTTTAATTTTTTTGCTGCTGGCAACCGTACGTAGTCAGTCCCCCAATTGTGACCCTGCAATGTTTAATACTGCTCTGTGGTGGCTACGCTGATAGCTATCGTTTACTGATTTATTAGATTCTTATTCTTTTTCATATTTCTGAATTAGGGTTTATTTTTAAATTATTTGTGCTCCCTTTCACTGGCCTGTCTTCTCGTCTGCCTTCTTTCGCTCTTTATTTTGCTTCCTCACAGACATCAAACACTGCTGTACCAGCTACCCTTCCCATAGACCAAACTATTGACCAAACAATGCAGACTTATTCTCGAACCACAAAACAACTCCATTGCGTTGTTTAAAATGTTAGTCCTGTTTTTTTTCCATTCAGTTTCCTTGCGTTATGGACATACATTTCCCTCTGGGACCATCCTCATGTTATCAGTACATCTCCTTTTTTCTTCATCCAAGTATTTTTACCATATCCCCAGCGACATTTAAGATGTCATTGTTGGTCAGTTTAACAGCTTTTTACTCTTCAAATCCCCCGTTTTGTCATAAAATAGGTTTCTCATATACCCTGTGGTGTGCTACCTGCAATGCAGTACCACCTGAGTGTTCCGCTTGTTCGACCTGCCTAGGGACACCTCTGGAGTAGTGGGAATCCAGAAGTGCTCATTAACGAAGGCCTCCAGCAATCCACTTGCTTCATTGTTGTTCTGAAAGCCTTTATATGTGCGTTTTAGTGTCTTTGCTTGTCTTTAACCGGAACTTTTCCAACACTTAAATTATTTTATTAGGTATTTTTGTTTCAACCAATCGGCATTAAATAAGATTCCCCCTTTCCTCGCTCCCCCCAAAAAAATCCAAAGAAATCTACAATTGCAAAGAAGATTACATTCACCAAGACGGTTGATATACTTACTGAAGGCCTAGGCAAAACTGTATTTTTCCAGTTCTTCTACCTGAAATTTGTAACAACAGCTGTAGGCAAGCTTGTTGGCTGTACGTGCCTGCTAAAAACCTCAAAGAGAAATAAAAACTCGACCGTAGATTCAGATCCTGCCTCGGTGCAGTATTTGGGAGAAAAGTGCAGTGGCTCTGCGCCTTTAACTCTCACTTGTTATACCCCGTCCCAGCTCCTCACTCTACCTTCCATGCTCTGTGCAAACATTTTATTCTGGCTGATCTGTGTCTCTATCATACACCCTGTTTCCCTATCTCTCATTCACTTTCTCGTGCTCTCTTTCTAAGTGTCTCTCTCTCTCTCCAAATCTCGCTCGTCCATCCTCCCTCTTTCCCAATTTGCCAGCCCACACGTCTCGCAATCTCTCCCTCTCTCTCTCCTCCCTCTCTCCTATCTCACATGTCCCTATCCCTTGTCTCCTCATCTCTCTCTCACCTCTTTGTCTTTCTCACCTTACACATCCTCTTGTCTTTTCATCCCACTCTCTCTCTTGCTCCGTCTTACTTCTTTACCCGTCGACCCATCTCTCTCTCCACCTCTCTCTCACCTTACACATTCACCTCTACCTTTTCTCTCACCTGATTTCATCTGTCTCCCCTTTCTCTCTTGCTCTCTATGTACCCATCCACCCATGTTGCCCCATCTCGCTCTCTGTCCTTAACATCTTTTGTTTCTTCAAACCTGTATCTCTATTTCTCCCGTCTGTGTTTTACATATCGCTCTCCTCCATCTCACACACTCATCTCTCTCTATTGTTATCTCCATCTATCAGCTGCCCCCGTCAAAGCACTTCAAATGCTTACATTTGCAAAAAATGTGAAATAAATATTTCATTCAAGACACCTCACAGGGGTGAGACAAGAAACACGAGTGTGTGCGTGTAAATGTGTGCGTGCATGCATGTGTATCTGAGTGCACATATGCGTAGGTATATATGAGTGCCTGTGTATGTGTGCTTGTATATATCTGCATGCATGTGTGAGTTTGTAAATGTATCTCCTCTTGTTAATGCTGTATATGTATGTGCATGCTTGCTTATGTGCTTGTCTATGTGAGCGTGTGTCTGTGCTTCTATGTGCTTGTGCCTGTATGTGTGTGTTTGTGTGGCTACATCTATCTGTGTATGCGGCTGCAGCTGGCTATTTCCAAATGTGTGCATTTCTATGCATGCGTTTGTGTATACGTGTTTCTATCCGTGCTTGCACGTTTGTGTGTGTCTATCTGTGCATCTATGTTTATTTTGAAAGGGTTTTTTTTATTGCACATAAAAGGCTTTACTAAAAACAATATCTGTAACAACTACTGGATGGGAAAAGATTAACCACATTAGTACCAGTTTAGCTCTTAAATTCAACAATCAGCAACTCTACGGTGCCAAATTAAACTTTAGAGAGAACATGCCGGTGCCCATCACCACGTGTCATGCTTTTTTTTTGTTTGAGCTACAATGTGTTGTAATCTAAGATTATGTAGAAGGTTGTGGATTATGTGTCATGTTTGTGAAATGCATAGTCCAGTTTAAAATCTTGAGGCTTCAAGAGCATATAATTCCATAGTTACTTTTTTTTCCACAGCCAGCATATTACTCTTGTCTCCCCCCCCACCCCACCTTATAACCTATTTCCCGTTTTCTGGTTCTCCAGCGCCGCAAGGTCATATGAATAGAAATAGCACTATGCAAATATCATCACTCCACTATATACAGAAAACAAAATTAAAAACCATTGTCATTTCTAACACCAAGAGCTCTAATTTTCAAAATTTGCGAGACCTATTGCATTGCAAATGCTTGTTATTTTTCAGCTCTGGACTGGGGCTCTTCTTTGTGGGGCGACGCTCCTCCACTCAAATGGAGAAGCCGCCCCTCCGTCATACCCACAGTCGGCCAACAACCCCAATTTCTTACAATGTTCAAAAACAATTAAAACAGATCAAAAGGACTGCCCCTTTACTAATAGAGGTTTGTATGTTTCAGTCTATTTTTGGTGCTCTCTGTAAGAATGTCTATGGGTACACATATGACTGGGTGGGTAACCTGGTGCTCTTTAAGGTCAACATCTACTATTTACTGTGCTTTGAAAGTTGATATAATTAAATATGTAATGAAAAATGTGCTTTAAAATGCACCATTTTGGTCTGTCTTTTTCCAAAATTTTCTTGGGGGGAGAACCCCCCCAAACCCTCCTAGTAGTGGTCGAGGTTCGCTCGCTGCGCTCACTCGCGACGTGCCAGATGGGGGATGGTCTGGGGAAATTTGCCAGGGCTACTTTCAGTTCCCAGTCCGGCCCTGCCTGTAAGTATCTGTTCTTTGCATGTAGAACTGTAGATTCACATGCGCTCACCCGCCTCCCTGGTCTCCTGTAGTTGTTGCAGTTTCTCAGTTCACATACATACGCACGGACATCTCTATTCTATACTTACTAACTCCATTCTCACCCTCTGTGGGAAAACAATCTAACTATGGAGTCGATGCCCATGCGCACTATCACCGAAAGGAGGAGTCGCCCTACCTCGTGACTGGAAAGACTTCTTCGAAGGAAAACAACTTGCAAACATCCAGACCCAACACTAAATGGCAGGAGTATGCAAACCATGTGAATCTACAGAGCTCTACATGCCAAGAACAGATGCTTACTGGGTTAGTAGCATTACCCTTATAGGTCATGGTGAGTTAGATCTTTCGCGGGCCTAAATAACTTTAGGGCCTTCCTAGCTCAAACTATCCATGAGGGGCAGGATGCAGCAAAATAGATTATATGTGGAGGCCTAGATACCACAGACTGCATTGGCGGAGCTGTTGGCACCCATGTTGTGCTTCAAAGGCACACCTAGATTACGTTGACCAGCTTTTCTGTAGATGTACAGCCATCACTGATAGACATGCCCTTCCATGGATCAAGACTATTTGGAGTGTAGGCGGACTCTGCACTGAAAAGGCTTAAAGACCATAGACCACTGCACGCTCCTTGGTGCTATTGCCTCCTTTAAAACAATTCCCCATCAGTTCCCTGAATTTAGGAGACATTTCTGGGTCTTAGCCTATAGACAACTGCAGCCTTCCCAGCCAGTGATGCAGCAGACCACTCAACCCTTTCCTGACTATGGACCTGGCACTAGAAGACATTGTACGGGACAGTAGGGGCACTAATCCTCCAACTCCTCATCCCTCACTGCTGTGGGTACCAAGTTGGGTTAGTTTGTTTTCAACGACTTGCATCAAACCAGTGCAAGGCAAGCATCATTATTTCTTCCCAGGTTAGTGATCCATCCGGTCTGACCGATGGGTCTTACAGATTGTTCAGAGGTACTATGCTGTGCCTTTTATTCCCTCACCACGCACTCTAACCTCCCCCACACACCAGAACATCTGTCCATTCTACTGCATGAGTGGCATCTCTTACTCTCCAAGGGTGCCATTGAATCGGTACCGGACTCTGAGAGAGGTGAGAGCTTATTCATGCTGCTTTCTTGTACTGAAAAAGAACAGGAGGTTCCAGACTACCCAGGACCTTTGGCCTCTAAACCAGGACGGGTTCCAAAAGCTCACAGTGGCTCCGACCAAGGAGACTAGATGGTGTCCCTGGACTTGCAGGACTCATATTTTCATATACCAGTTTTGTTGTCCCGCAGGAGTTACCTGCGGCTCAAGGTGGGCCAGGAGCTCTTTTAATTCACTGTACTCCTCTTCATTTTCACCTCATGCCTTTGGGGTTCACGAAATCGATGGCTGTGGTATTTGCTTGTCTGCGGAGACCAGGAGTTCCAGTATTCCTTTAACTTGCCTACTGGCTGCTGAGACAGGCTTGCTGTAGTCCGTGGAAAACCACCTCTGGGCGATGTTGGAACTTTTAACATTATTGGATTTCACCATAAACAAGCCATAGTCCCACCTGATTTCCTCACCGAGGTTTCTATTATCTGGGGCAATTTTAGATATTGTGATGTTCAAGGCCTTTCCTACACTGTAATGGGTCTGAGACATTCGGGCTATGACCCTGATGTTTCAGGTTCAGTGCTGGATCTCGGTGACCATGGCTCTGAGGCTTCTTATTCTCTTGACCTCATGCATCCTCCTCTTCAGCAATGCCAGGTGACACGTGAGCCCTACAATGGAAGCTAAAATCCCAGTGGGCCCAGCATCAAGGCTATCTCTCCAACTCCAAACAGGTTTCAAGGGAGATGGCCCAGTATGTGCCATAGTAGCTTACCGATCCCAATTTGCCCTGTGACAGACCACTCTCCCTTGCCCACACGGAGCTCAGAGTGGTGAAGGACGCTTTGCTACTGGGTTGGGGGTAGGTGTCACAAAGAACGGGACTTATCTGAGGCTCTCTGCATGAACGTCATTTAGTGGTCGCAGCTGCGACCCCCTAGCTTGCTCCTTGCGACCCCTGGCACTGCCTTTGCACCCCCTGGCCTCAGAGATCACAAAGTAGTGGCAGAAATTGAAGGAAAACGGGTCTCGATGAGCCTTGTTGCTTGACCTGAACTGGGAGTTTTAACTCTAATGTACACTCTTCAGAATGTTCTCTATTTTCAAACAGATAACTTTCTGAAGAGTGTACAATGCACACTCCAATGAATTAAAATGTTGCTTTCCTGTTGGGTATTACAAAAGCACTATTTCACTTTATGGGTGCCAACAGCAGCAGAGTTGGTTTCCCTTTCTCAGCTGCTGCTGAAGTCTGCATGTGCCTTTTAAAGGCCCCTACCTCCAGGAGAGGAGAGAAGAAAAGGTTTCAAGGCAGCACTCCTGACATATGATGGCTGCACTCATAGCATATCATGGCACTACCGTAGTTAATGTATACATTCAGTATAAAAATAGATTTGTAACTGCTTTAGAAACCTCGGGCATATTTACAAGGGGATAGCCCTTTCTCCTTAATTACAAAGTGCCGTTAAGCCACTTAACGTGGCTTAACGCCGCCTTCTAAATGAGGCCCCTTTTCACACTTCACTTAGCTAGAAATGGGCCTGAAATATGTGTTGCAGTGGGTGTTCTGCTGCAGCACCCATTCCTTTCTGACGCTGCCCATGTTTACAAGGATGGGGCAGCACCGAAAACTAAGACCAGGTAAAACCTGGTCTTTTGATGGCGATATTATTAATTTCTCCTCGTATTTTGCTCTATGTGTGCTGCTTTCTGCAGCACACATAGAACCCGCAAATCGCCTTTAAAGATTGTTTATGTGCAGGAAGGTGTTCCTTCCTGCACATAAACAATCGCCCCTGCAGTGCAGGCACCCTTGCAGCATGGCACAAGGGTGCCTGTACTGGCGCTAGGTAGGTTTTTTTTAGTGCCAGCGCTAGGGGAAACACAGGGGTGCGCTGTATTTTTGTAAATACTGCGCATCCCTGTGTTTAAAAAATGTCAGAGCGCAGCGTTACCAATTTTGGCATAACACTGCGCTCCGACATTTTATTGTAAATACCCTATTTTGTTATTTTTATTAAGCTTACATTTGATGTTTAGCGGTGTCACTACATTAGAACATTATGTAAAACACTGTCGAGGTCAAAAGGTCATGTGATGTCACTTCCAGTGATGTCATCACTGGATGAACATTTGAATGCTGTCTCTTCCGCTACCCCCTGGCATTTAGGTGAATCGACTTTCATGGCTTTCTGGCAGTCAACTCTTGACAGTGACAACCCACACCCTAAGAAAGTGCCAAGAGAGGAAGAAACAGAAGAGGGCCAGGATCGAGTGGCCAGTGGTGTCTTCAAGGAGCGTGACGCAGGCTAGAAGAACCCTGAAGACCGAGGAGAGCACAGGGCCGGAGACGATGAGACGAATGACCCTCCACATCTCAGATAAGCAAGACCTGAGCTGTTGCAGTGTCTAGACACGGACAGGTAACGCACCTGGCTTCTGTCACGCTCCTGGAGGGGCAACACTGGTGGGTGCCGGCTTCCAAAAGTGGAAGTCCAGGTGGGCAGGGAGGAGAAGGCATCCTAAGGTGAATGTGGGACGTAGACGAAGTAGGAAAGGAGGTGTTTCTTTTCACTGCTACTCATAAGGCAAAAGGGCCAAATTGCTGATTTATGCACGGCCCAAACTCTCAGGCTATTTTCTAAAAAGGAAAGGTTAAACTAATCCAGAGGAAACAGAAAAGCAGAGAGGTTCTCAAGAAGAAAAGAAGGAAGTATAACAAAGAAAAGATTGAGATATTTAAAATAAATATATATATATTTTTTAAAACGAACTCACCTGTTGTGGTGAGAGCGAAGGTAATGATAACGCGGAGAGGCATTTTTCTATGAAACAGCAAGTAGCTAAGACCACATCTATCTGCTTCACTATTCTTAAATGGCTCCGTAAGATACTATGGATGCTGCCTGAATCCACTCAAAGAATGGTTATCCAGGCCTTAATCATGTCGAGGCTGGACTATGGCAACATCCTATATCTAGGAGCGAATAGGGAGTTAGTACGCAAGCTGCAGGTGGTACAGAATTCCGCGGCCAGGTTACTTTGTCATGTACCCAAAACATCCTCCATTACAGGCACTCTTCGTGACCTTCACTGGCTCAGGATTGAGCACCGGACTAAATTTAAGGCCTTATGCTATATGCATAAGATTAAACTAGGCACAGCACCCCATTATCTATGCTCCCTAGCCCAGACATATCTTCCTACTCGTCTACTCCGTTCCTCATCCCAAGCCAATTTCCTGGTTCCCAGATTTAAACTATCACGCATGGGCGGACGCTCCTTCTCCTATCTGGCCACAATGTTGTGGAACTCACTACCCTCTTCACTCCGCCATGAAGTCAGCCACAAAAGCTTCCGCAAAGGCCTTAAGACCTGGCTATTTAACCAGTAAATGCTGTCTTCTTTGTTTGCAATTTGTCCTGGGCGCCGGGAAACCTCCGGGTAGCTGTGCGCCTTATAAATTTAATTTAATAATAATAATAATAAGTGAAGTTTATTGCATAAATGAAGGGCGCCCACGCCCCGCAGGTCCTGTCTCGATGGAGTCCAGTCTGCAGCTGCCCGAGCTGTAGTTGGACGCCATGGAGAAGGCACGTGGAACGCGAGGCAAGTTAAAAGCAAACACTTACACAGGTAAACATGGTGCAAGACTACTTACAATGAAATGTATTACCCATTATGGAATAAATAAAGGACTAAAAGTGCCCATGCTCATCATTACGTCATCTTCCCCTCTGTGGGATAAAACAAAATGAAAATATGAGTGCACATAAAAGTCCGTATACTTAACAGGCTTGGATACATTGTGAGCAGAAGGTCTACCTGTGCTGACAGGTTCTGCTGTATTGGTACATTCAGAAGGACTATGGTCAACATTTTCATCTGAATGAGCTGTCGAACTCTCCTCAGTGATATCTGAATCTGTACCTGATTCAGAAGTGCTGGAGACAGGGGGAACAGGAGATCTGGCCCCACGTGAAAGACAAACCCCACCTGAGTGACATTTGGAGCTTTCCAACGCAAACCAGTCATGAGATACTTCCCAGTCTTGTGTGTGATGATTCTGCCTGCTTGTTCGTGTGCTTTATTTTTAGCCGGGGTGCAGCAGGACGAGTGAGGTGCAGCGTGCAGGACTGGGGCGCTGGCACTCGGAGTCGCCGCGTCTGAGACACTACCGTGTAAAAATAACAATTGTAGTAAGGTAAATGGTAATGGCCATATGGATTCTGTGATAGTGTGTTTAAGGGCATGCTGTCTGTCACTGTGCCGAGATTTGAGACTTATGGGACCTCCGCAGGGCTTTAACTGGGATGAAAAAACTGGAGGGTCTCTCAAAGGGGCGTGGCCAATATAATTAAGGGCGTGGCTTAAAAACACATAAGCTAAAAATCTGTGCTTAGCATAGTGTGCCGCCCGACTTGTATTTTGCTGTTTCTGTCATAGCATCTAGATATATGATACAAGTAACATCATACCTACAAGGCAGGATTATTGGCTTTGTCAATGGTTGTTAGTTGCATAAGATAAATAAGCAGCAACTATGGCTTGTTGTATATAATATTGAAAAAGCTTCCACTTAAAGCCCTGCTGACACCACGACGATGTTGCTGCTCCTGCTATCAAAAGAGAAGGGAAATCCAGAGAGAAATGACTCTCTTTAAAGGATTTCCCTTCTCTTACAACGCTCACCTGGCATGACGTCCGTAACTTCTCCACTAGTGAGAAGAGCAGTGTGAGCTGCGCACATCGATGTGCCTGCGGTCACTGCAGTCCGGAAAAAACGGACCGCCTCCAGGGCACAAAACAGAGCCCGATAGAGACCCGTTTCGAGGCCTCTCTAAAAAAACTGCCGGTGCTCAGACCCAGTGAGACCCGGCCCACTTAAAGCCCTGGGCCTTCGTATTGTTTGTGGTGCAGCAGTGCTTGCTGTTCTCTGCTGCCAAAGGAAATCCGATCACTCAAGATGAACCCTACACGTGCAGAAATCTGCCCATAAGACAGCAGAGTGGAGCCCAACGCGCATGTGTATCCGCTGTCACCGTGCCACATCAATGTTGCTTCAGTTCCCCTCCCTGTGGCATCTTATTATTTTGTGAGTGAGTGTTGTTTTTTTAAACTGTATATAAATGAAATACCTTTCGTATTCCTCCAACGCTCCTGAAGTATTTCATCCTCCATGTTAACTGAGGAAATAGCTGCCAAAACGTGATGTGCAAATACAACAAAGCTCTTGCAATATCAGGAAATGCTTCTTGGCCCAATCCAAGATGGCCACCTTGTAAATATGACGCGGTGCGTTGTTTCTATGTCAGTCCACGGAGGCTCTGATTATGCTTCTCTTTGCTTTACTGCAAAACACAGCAGCCAATAAACAACTTTAAACTTCAGCATACCCCGGAAGTACAACCCCCATACAGTATGCACCAATCACCATCAGTCCATTATTATAAGTATGCCGTAATGACACATCACTTCCTCTTTCTTTGCTGCTGCAGCAGCGAGATAAGTACCTTTCAATTCTCTGTCTGGGGAATTTGGGGTGTCTTTATTTCTTGTTTGAGATAATTACAGGTTTATTGGGAACGCCGCCAGAGCGTCGTTCTTAAGTGCGCGCTGTCATTTGCGCTGTGGTTTGTATTTAGGACTGCCGATTTTCGGCGGACGCAGAGTTTCTTTGTCAGACTGTTTATTTGCGGGGCGCTCGGCGCGATCGTGGCATTGTGCATGTGAGTCGGCGCTCCGGCGCCTGTTGGGCTTATTTCTGTGGAGCGGGAGCGGGACGCGCTTCGCGCGCTTGGGGAGCAGTCCTCTGTCGATGCCCATGCTCTGCACATGCGCGAAGAGCCGATACGATTAAAATTGCCGATCGGCTCTTCGCGCATCAGCAGGAGATAGACTGCGAGATCCCCGGTCCCTGTGTAACGCTGACCGGAGCGCATCCGGACCAGGGCTCTGCCTTAGGGGAGATTGGGGGTGGCTCCCTCCACAATAAATATACATAAAAACAAAATAGTGGCACATTAGGGATAGTGTGTGCAGTGCTATTGGGACAGTTTGGTACACAAGTGCCTACACATCTCAAACACCCCAGGGTTTCTCCCCCCCTAAAGCTCCTTCAGACCTCCTGTAACACGATGGCGTACTACGCTGAGGAGGAAGACCAGTGGGTGGAATTTAATGAATATGCGGAGTATGAGGAACCTGAAGAGCACCATATGGAGGAGCAACTAGTTGAAGCCCTGGATACCCACGTCCAGGGCTCTGTAAATCGGGCATTGATTAAGGCCTTACAACCTTTTACCAAGCCATTGAAAAACTATGGCAAACGAAAGTTTGGTGCTTCGCAAGGGGAACCCTCGGGTCATACCTCAGCTGAGGTCCTTGCTCGCATGGCCCGTAATGTCATGAATGACCATGGATACATGGGGTCCCCCAAATCTACTAAAACGTCGACGCAAGCGGGGGACGCGGAGGAATCTTCGCCTACCGCGCCTGACACATCGGAGTCCGATAAAGAATCGCAGGCCTCACGTCAGGCGACAAAACGGAAACGTAAGTCACACCACGTTACAGACAAACCAGTCAACAAAAACCTTTTGTTTGACCCCAGGAATATCATACACCCCAGATCTACAGAGTGGGTTCCTGGTGTGGAGGTGGCACATTATGTGCAAGAGAACCTCCGGAGAGGTTTCGAAAAGGAAGTCAGGGCTACCTTGCGCTCCGAATGTCCCAGACCATCTTTAATGGGAAAAGTGGCAGACACACCGGAAATAGACCCGAACATGGCCACTTTCATGAAAAAGTTCGCCAAGGACCCCAAAAGGGACTAGACCGAGCCTGGAGGGGCTGTCAGGATAAACTCCTTGACGTGACTGGACCCCTGACCAAGATATTGGATGCCGCGGTCACCGCTAAAGAATCTAACACTGCATTAGACCCCACGGAGGTTTTGGAGTGGGCGCAGCGCGCTATGTGTTTCCTAGGAAACGCGAACTGCGCACTGTCGGCGGAACGCATGAAGATCCTTTCTGATGCGCATTGATCCACAACTCGCAGAAATGGCGAATACGGAACCAGGCACGCTTGCTAATGGCATGCTGTTCGGTGACAAATTTGTTAAGGAGATGGGGAAGTATGTGAATACATTCTCTGCCCTAGATAAGGCGCAAACAAACATCAGGAAGGTCTTTCATACTGGCCTTTTTAACAGGGCCGGGCGCTACAGGGGTCGAGCGACCGGCCGTGGTTCTAACCAGACCTCTCGAGGCTTCGAGCAACGTGGCAGAGGAGGTGGCCAACGGTCAAATTTCTACCCTTCCCGCAATCGCGGTGACAGAGGACGACAAAACAGAGGTTACAGAGGACAGAATAATTCCCCCAGAGATACCTCTTACTCAGGTAAGCTTAATGCAGGTCGGGGACACCAAGGTGGGAGGTCGGATTGCTTTATTTCTACATATGTGGGAGATTCTCACACAAGATCCTTGGATCCTTCAAACAGTAAGGGGTTTCCAGATAGAGTTCTATGCCTCACCCCAGCAGAATCGAGTTCCTCATCCCCTACATTTTTCCCACGCAGAGATGTCTTTCATAGACGACGAGGTTCAATCATTGTTACACAAAGGGGCAGTCGTGTACACGACTCCTCATCCACTAGGGTTTGTAAGTACCATTTTTCTGGTGCCCAAAAAGGACAAAGGTTTCAGACTGGTACTCAATCTAAGAGAGTTCAATTCCTGGGTAGTGTATCGCCATTTCAAAATGGAAGGGATACATTTATTGCGGGACATCCTATTAGAAAAGGATTGGATGGTGCGTCTGGATTTGAAAGACGCGTATCTGGCGGTGCCAATATTTCCCCCGCACCGGCGGTTTCTTCAATTCCAATGGAGAGACCAGTGGTTCGAATTCTCAGCCATGCCCTTTGGCCTTTCATCCGCCCCTTGGTGTTTCACCAAATTACTAAAACCTGTGGTTCAGTACCTGAGAGAACGGGGGGTACGACTCATAATATATTTGGACGATATTCTGGTCATGGCTCAGAATATGGACACGGTTCTTCTTCATCTGAACTGGACGGTACAACTCTTACAAGAGTTGGGATTCGTCATCAACGCGGACAAATCCATTCTGACCCCAACGCAGTCAATGGAATTCTTGGGGTTTCAGGTAGACTCGCTGGCGACTCAGTTATTGTTACCTTTGAGGAAGAGAGTAGCTATCAAGAAGGAGTTGAAGAGAGCGCTTGCCTCTCAGACTATATCCTTGAGGACGCTGGCCAGATTGGTGGGGCTTTTGGCTGCATCAATTCAGGCGATATTCCCAGGACCCTTACATTACAGGGCACTTCAGCGTTTGAAGATTCTACATTTACGCAAGGGTCTGAGTTATGCAGAGCAGATCTCGATCACCAACGAGGCACGGACCGAGATGACGTGGTGGTTGGACCATATGGATGCTTGGAATGGCAAGGCCATTTTTGCAGCCAGCCCAGAGATAGTCATAGAATCAGACGCCAGCAGATGGGGCTGGGGAGCCCGCTGCGGCTCGGTGGAGACCGGGGTCGGTGGTCTCGGGAGGAATTGGAGCTCCATATCAATTGCCTGGAACTTCTGGCGGGTTCGTTTGCAATTCGGACACTCTCCCGCAACGAGCGAGTTGCTGTATTCTACTGCGGATGGACAATGTGTCAGCAGTACGATACATCAATCGTCTGGGGGGTACGAGGTCACGTCTTCTGGTGGAGATAGCCAAGGATTTTTGGCATTACTGCCTGGCCCATCACATATCGGTAACGGCGGAATACATTCCCGGGTCTTCCAATGTGGTAGCGGATTGGAATTCCCGATTTCTGAGGGATGCCAGCGATTGGAGACTGCATCCCGGGGTGTTCAATCAGCTGAACGACAAGTGGGGTCCGTGTTCAGTGGACCTATTTGCGTCCAGACTCAACGCACAACTTCCGCGGTTCTACAGTTGGCGACCAGATCCTCTGGCGATCAGCTCGGACGCATTCCTTCAGTCATGGACGACGGGCATTCTATATGCATTTCCGCCTTTCGCCATGATTCCGAGGGTATTGGCGCAACTCTGTCGACAGAAGGTGGAGGTGATTCTAGTTACACCATGTTGGAAGGCGCAAGCGTGGTTTCCGGTGGCACTAGCTTTGTCATGTGCGCTTCCGGTACAAATACAGTCGTTTCCGGAGATTCTGCAGGACCCTCTGGGTCTGTCGCACCCACTGGTACTGCAGGGCCACTTATCTCTCATGGCTTGGAGACTTTCAGGCGACGATGGCAAGTGCCTGGAGTTTCACAGGAGACTCTGTTTTTCTTATCACAATCATGGGCACCTGCTACTCACAAACGATATGAGTCAGCTTGGCGCAGATGGGTTAGCTGGTGTTCTGCACGGCAGACTGATCCCGTGGGATCCGGTGTCCATCTCATAGTTAATTTCCTTTCGGAACTTGCCAGTTCGGGAAGGGCATATCGAACGGTGAATAATTTCCGTTCAGCAATTTCGGCGGGACATCCGCATGTGGATGGTAAACCGGTGGGAGAGCATCCACTGGTGTGTAAAGTGGTAAGGGGTATCCGATTGGTTAACCTCCGAAACCCAAATATTCGGTTTTATGGGATGTCAATGTAGTTCTACGTTTCCTTAAAACGTGGCCGGCAAACGAGGGATTATCACGTAAACAATTGTCGGCGAAACTTACGATGCTATTGTGTCTGGTGTCCTGCAGGCGAGTCTCGGATGTGAGAGCTTTGGCCATAGCAGGTAGAGTATTTACTCCTTCGGGAGTCTCTTTCACAATTTCTGAGAGGACAAAAACACATTCTAGATGTATTTCGTACCCTGCTTTTCCTCATCTTACCAAATTATGTGTGGTTCAATGTTTAAAATGTTATGAGGATGTTACTAGAGAGTTCAGAAATGACGTGGCAGGGCAATTGTTGATTTCACTTCAGAGACCTTTCCGCCCAGTCACTGCAACTACTTTAGCCAGGTGGGTTACTTGGTTATTGAGACTTGCAGGTGTGGATACTACCATATTTGGTGCACATTCAGTTAGAGGAGCTATGGCTTCCAAAGCCTTTTGTACTGGCTCTCGATTACAGGATATTATGACGGCGGCGGATTGGTCTTCTGACTCAACGTTTAAGACATTTTATCATAAACCTATTGTGGATGTAGCTTCGACGGTAATGGAACAACTTTAAACTAGCATAATCAGAGCCTCCGTGGACTGACATAGAATAAAAAAATTTCTAGCTGACGCGACAAGAATATTCAATTCTATTAAGGACACGGAGGCGAGGATTATCCCACCCAGGTAATATGATCATAGTACGCTATGTGATAGATAGTTTATTGCAAAATGTATGGAAAAGGATTCATGTATGTCTTGAAGATGATGTGATTTATTTTCGCCCACCCGTTGATATTGGAAATATGATGATGTTAAGTAATGCATGTCATGATGGTTATGAACCGTATATGGTTTATAAACGGAATATTACGATTGTTTTTCTTTTTATAGGAGATCAAGGCAAGCAAACCTGAACGATCAGGATGAGGTTGGTCAACAGGAGAGTTGATCGAGTGGACATTGGCACAGGTGACATCGACTCGGTTCTGGAGCTGTCATTCCTTGCTCAAGTTGGGATTCACGTCGATGAGGAAATCGGTGGTCCAGAGTTCAACAGTCAAGTTTGAGGACTGAGTTAAAAGTTGATGCAAAGAAAGAGGAAGTGATGTGTCATTACGGCATACTTATAATAATGGACTGATGGTGATTGGTGCATACTGTATGGGGGTTGTACTTCCGGGGTATGCTGAAGTTTAAAGTTGTTTATTGGCTGCTGTGTTTTGCAGTAAAGCAAAGAGAAGCATAATCCTCGCCTCCGTGTCCTTAATAGAATTGAAAATTCTTGTCGCGTCAGCTAGAAAAATTTTTATTATACGCATCAAGAACGTTGCTCTACACACCCAGCATTATTATCACTCTAGTCCATACAGTCTCCGGGACCCCAACTTCAATTCAGATCTGGGTCTTGTATTCATATGTAAATTAATGGACAGAAAAGAATAAGCTTGTTTATCCCCTACACTTGTGTCACTAATGTTTGTCATACCTGTCACTAATGTTTGTCATACCTGTTTCGCCGAAAAACCTTGTTGACAGCCATATTTATTACTGGTTATGATAAACAAATTAGTAAATAATTGACTCTTTGACAACTGTTTCTTGTCTTTGTGGTGTGTTCTCCTTTTCTCTCCTTGTGGAAAAAGCACGTGTCTACCACACGGAATTGAAAATTCAAATTGTATTATATACATTGATCAAAGTAATAGTATTTTCCCAACAGAACCACTTGTTTTATATATTACGAATACCCAGGTTCTGAGGGACACAGAGTCACCCCATTATTGCTAATGGGACACTGTGTACGTAAGCATCAGCTCAGAGACACACCCAGTGTGCGTCGGCAAGATGCTCCCAAAATGCCGCTGGTGACGGAGCAAGTCAACCGGTTGTCCAGTACCACAACAACATCCAGACAAGCAAGGCAGAGCAGGAGTCCAAAACGGAGCATCCCCAAAATCCCCCACAGTAATTCGTATGGAAGGTGGGCTCCCAAAAGTCTTTAAATCACTCATTGCCAAATATGTTGTGGTGAGAGCGAAGGTAATTATGATGTTAATATTGTACAATACGATGTCGATTTACACCATGATATATGTATGTATAAAAACAAACTCACATCTTAGTTGTTGAATTTACCTGATGTGACCACCCCCTCAACTCTGAGTCAGAAATACGTGGTTAGGGTGGCCTGAAGACCTTGGCCTGAAGCAACTGATCGATAGATCAGAGGTGGGGGGGGGACAAGTAACCCTTAGACAGAACGCACAAACAGGAAAACCCAGATTGATCCCACAGATAAAGGCAGCAACACCACAATGGTATCAGGAGATTGGCCCCAATAAAACACGTTTAACTGGAGGAGCTCGCATTCTCCAAAGCACCATAAATTCTGATGCCACACTAAGTTAGGAACACACAGCCAATCAGAACACGGCATGCACATTACACGCAGTGATCGCCCGGTCTTCACGCCGGGCATCTGGACATGTACCCACCTGCACTTATTATCAACCCCCCGCTTTATAGTCCCATGACTAGGCCCAAATTTCTGTTACCAAAGGAATGCATAAATCGTTTTATGATGCTTCATGTAAAGTATAAAATGACAGCCGAAATCAATGTGCTTTGAGACAGTCTTCAGACCCAGACTCTGTTGCCTGATCTCTTGACCGCTGCGTTTAATTAAACACCTGTTCCTGTTTTGCCAAACGCCTCTTGTCTTTCACTTTTTTCAAAGGTAAATTCATATTCAAGTGACAATGATGCTCAGTAGTATTTTCCAAGAAGTGAAGTTGATTGCATAATGCATGTCCTGTCTCCACGGAGTCCAGTCTGCATCTGCCGAGTTGTAGTTGGACACCATGGAGAAGGAACGCGGAGCGTGAGGCAAGTTAAAAGCAACTTTATACAAAGGTAAACATGGTGCGAGACCACTTACAATAAAAAGTATTATGCGCCATGAGATAAAAAAAGGACTAAAAGTGTCTATGCTCATTATCACACCTGTACCTATTTTTTCCACCCAGGCATCCTCCTGTCCCATAGTGATCCTGAGGAAAGAAAAGACAAGAATCATGGACCATTTCACTTCCGGATATTTCAGCCCAGGGATGTAACCATCAAAGTAAATCAAGGAAACAGTTAATGAAAAAAACACTTTACAAATATTAATCTCTTTAGGCCTAATAAAATCAAAACCTCAGACTCATTTTGAGCGTCAGAGAGGTATTGTACAACCGTGAAAATCATAGGAACCCTATTTGTAACAGGGGGTCATCTGAGGATGTGTCGATCAGAGACGTCTGTTTCCAGCTGGCTCCTCATCAACCTACTGGAACTTCAGGCAAATCTTTTGGCCTTAAAGGCTTTCCTGCCATCTACCAAGAGGAAGCTGGTGCAGGTGCTCACAGAAAATGCAACCACCATGTGGTACTATAACAAGCAGGGCAGAGTGATGTCCTGTGTCTAGAGGCTGCACGTCTCTGGAGGTGGCTAGAGTAGCACATCTTTCTAGTAGGCAACCACTGGCCAGGGTACCTGAATGTCAGAGTGGGCAAATTTAATAGTCATCATCTGGAAAATTATGAGTGACATCTGTATTCTGCTGTGACACAAGGCATATTCGGCCAGTGGGGAGAGCCCACAACTGAAAACACACAGTGTCAAAGATTTTGCATACTGATGTTTCAGCGAGAGCACTCGTTAGAAGACACCTTTTAGTTGGAATGGAAGGAGGCACTTCTGTATGCCTTCCTGCCACTCCCTCTCCAGTCTCGAGTTTTGAAGAAGATCAAGAATTGCAGGGCCCATGTCATCCTAAATGGTATAGACTGGGCCAGGAGAGTGCGGTACCTGGAACTCGTGAGCATCTGTCCTCAGATGAGGCTACCACTTCATGAGGACCCTCTGCAACATGCGAGGGCCCTCCATTCAAATCTCTACAGCTTATACCTCCATGCATGTTAATTGTGTGGCAGCACTTGACTGCATTTGAATTGCTATTCGTGAGACAAATTTGATTCCCATACAAGGTACTGGGCTGCGCTGGAACAAATTTGTTTCCTGTTGTGGTGACCGGAACACTAACACCTTAGAAACTAGATGCTAGATGTTCCGTTGTTTGTTCTTTCTCTATCCCAGAAGACCTTGCAGTGCGCACTGTATAAAGTTATTTTTCAGGCCTTTCTGCATCTTTCCTTGTTTGAATTGCCAATTGTGATGTGGTTCACTGAAGGTTTGACACACATGTTCCTTCCCAACCCGTTTGTGAAGCCCTAGTGAGACTTTAACTTGGTCTTCACATTTCCTAATTGTACGCTCTTTGAGTCTATGCATAATTGCTCACTGTATGTCTTGACCCTGAAAGCTGCATTCCTCATTGCAATTGTGTCAGCTCATTGTGTGAGTGACCTGCAGCCACTCTATGTAACTGCCTCCACCATCTCCTTCCCCCATAAATTGGTGCTGAAGACTCTGGCAACCGTGTTACGGAAGGTTGTGTCTTCCTTCCACATTGAGCAATCAATCACTCTACCAGTGTCCTTTGCTCCCCCACACCCCTCAAAAAAGGAGGAAATGCTCCATTGGTTTGACCTTAGGAGAACTTTCCTAAAGTGCCAAGGCTCATTGAGTGGACAATCAACTCTTTGTGGGATGTTCTGAAGTATAGAAAGCGAAGGCTGTGTAGAAGAGGATCCTGTAGAGGTAGATCGTCCTCTGCATCAAGATCTCCTATGGACTGGCCAAGAAACAGCCCCCTGAGGGTCTGAGAGCCTATTCTACCAGGGACATGGTTGCTGCAATGGTGTTGGTGCAAGGGCTGCCTGTTCTAGAATCTGTCAAGCTGCGATGTAGCCATCAGTGCTTATGTTCAAGAAGCAATACTGCCTTGACAATCAGATCCAGTGGGAAGGACACTTTGCCTCATCGAAACTGTAGAACGTTTTGATTTTAGTTAACTCCACAGATTAGCCCGCCCCACCCACCTTTTGGAGGTACTGATTTGGTGTCTTTCCAAAACTTGAGGAATCTGCTGTTAGAAGTATCCATCTGAAGAACATCTTACTTCCCTTCGGTAAAGCTCTTTCTGGTGGATACTCAAACCGTGGACACTGCCCACCTCCCCGTTCAGTTGAGTGGCTTCCTCAACATTAAAAAGATCTCAAGTTAGAGACCAGCACACCAACAATTATTTTATGCTTCGAGTTTGGGGATGTGGAAAAGCACAGTGGTTCTGTTACATGCAACTCGGCTCCATCAATTCTGCAGCGGTATAATAAAGCCAGCACAGAGACGCCCGCACTGCTTACTGGAGCGTGAGAGGGATCCTGGAAATCTCACGGAATCTAGTCTAGTGTCTAGGAGCGTATATTTAAAAGGTGAGTAATCTAAGGTTAGCTAGAGTATACATGAGAAGAGCGTAACATTTTGAGGATTCATATTTACCAAAACATAAGTTGAGAGAAATCTACCATCATCCTCTGAAGAACCTATGGCCTTAAAGGATTGTCTCAAAAAACTGGATAGTCCTCTAAAGTTGTCTTCTGGGGTACACCAGAAAGCAAAAGAACCCGCAAAATTGTCCACCCTGCTGCCTCATTTCACCTGTCAATGAGCTACCATTGACAGTGATAGATGTCAACTCCATGCCTGCATCCCCAATAATGATACCGATAACAAAGCCACCAAGTTCCCCCTAGTTCCAGCAAAGCAATTATTGCTGCCAGAAGACAGAAAGGTGTCTTCTCAGTTGCCAACAAAGTTCTTGGAATATTGAATGTGTGTTCTAGCATGAGGAGCCTTTTGGGCCTGCCACGAGCCCTAATCAGCTGCCTGTCAAGTGCCAGGATGTTGATGATGTGAACCATAACTATGGGAAAGACCAAGCTTAAGGTAGCTGCAGATATAAGAACACTCACGTGATTGGGTGTATGGGCGGCCTTATTATGATAGTATGATGAATATTATGATGACTCTTTCTATCAGGAGCCTCAAATGGTCAGCGTCCCACCAGACCTCTTTGAAGATCAGCATCTGATGATGTAGTGTTATTATGTGTGGCTTACATGCAACTCTTCACACAAGGGAGTTCCGACTTAAGCCTCAATCACATCCACTGCCTCTGCCAAAGTCAAAACAAACACGGCCTTCGGCTACTGCTCCAACACCACAATGTTTGCTTCCACCAGCAGAGGCTTCTTTGATGATAAAGTCAGAGGGGGAGAGGAAAGCGAGCTCCTGGAGGTACCGATGGCAAACCTAAGGGCTGACTACATAATCCCAGCATCTGGTGACCCTATTCCATCCCATGTAGGCTCACCTCAGATGATATTGCCCATTTTCACTCTCTGATGGAAATGGTATCTGTTGGGTTACCTGTGAGAGTCATTGGTTTGGACTGTTTTATCTGATTTTAAGGAGGCACCAAGAATATCGACCATGGTCTTTCCGATAATTGGCAACATCTAGCAAAGAGGTGTTAAATTATGCAAACCCTAGTCTTTGTTTACCCCTTTAAGCCTAGTCTCTGCAAAAAGTATACCACCCTAGCAACTCATCAACTTATCTTTTTGGCCATCCGAAAGTCGATTTGGTAGTGATGCAGGCTGCAGAATGTCGTTCCAAAGATCCTTCAATTCCCACCACCTGATTGAGAAGGTAGTAAAATAGGCAGTAGGTGTACAGTGCACCTACCTATATTTTCTACAAAAGGGAAAGAAAGAAGAGGCTCTACCAGTTTCATAGAGTGAGAAAAGGTTTCTGGCAAATGGCAGGCGCCGTGGTTCTAGGAGCCAGTGGTGCTTATGATCAACGTCCTTCAGACCTGAAGTTCAACATAAGAGATTGGCTTTTTGATGGCATCACTTTGGAAAACATGCTGATGAAGCATGCCAGTCGATTACAAAATACATAGATACAGTCTGCTTGCTGGAAGTCTTTCAGTATCAACAACAGTCTTTTTATGGTGCAAGAGGCAGAGGCATCCCATCTTTAAGAGGCAGGTACCAACCTTATTTACCTGCACAAAACCAAATGCCACTGACAACATACTACCAACAGTCTTATTATCTGCCACCCTCTACTCAACCACCCTCCTCTTCTTACTCCAAGCACCCATCTAAGAGAAAGTCCTCTGGGCAAGGTAAAGAACAAGATTCATCACACTGTTAGTGACTACGTGCAGAACCCAACAATCCTATATCATTCCTAATCCTTGATCAGCCGAGTGCAAGCCAGAATTTCTGTCTGCTATGTGCAATAGCAAGATATTACAACAGACAAGTGGGTCTTGGACCTTATAAAAAATTCCAATATGCCACCACATAGGTTGTCTCACCAACATCTGGAAATCGTTCAGGCAGAGATACTGCCGTTCTTTCACAAAGGAGCCCTGGAACTGGTCCCCGATCCCAGCGATGAACGGGGTTCTACTCCAGGTTTTTCCTTATAAAGCATAGGGGGTAGAATCTCAGTCTGTATCTTGGACAACTCAGCAAATATTTAAGGTATCAGTCATTCTGAATGGTTACCCTAAACTAAGTGTTGCTAGAAGACCGAGTTCTTGGCTTCAGGATGCTTACTTCTGGCTACTCATTCATCCAAACATTGCAAACACCTGAGAATCAAGGTAACCATGAGCCACCATCACTTCAAGCTCCTGCACTTTGGATATTTATAAACTGCAAGGATCCAGCATCAGCTTTTCTTCATTATCAAGGTTATCAAGTCTTTCCTTACTTAGATGACTGGTTAGTCAAATCAAATCAAAATCAGCTTTATTCGATTGATATTTCATACAATCATAAAAGCACAATTATAAAACATATATATTGAATAAAAAATATTATAAAATGTACATCCTATACATAAATCACTATTCAATTCATTATTTACACCATTAAAAGTTCACTAAAAATCAGCGTATTATTACATATAATAGCAATAAAAGCACAATACATATGGTTACAAATTCATTGATAGTACAAATATGCCCTATGCATCTATATAACCTTTAAATTTCGATAACCATAGTTTTCCTGTGGTTAACTGTTTGCTTTAAAAATACTGTAATCTTCCAAGTGCTATGTACATTATCCAAATGTTGCAAAGCAATAAACCCGGGACGGCATTGTCTAATCCCCAAACGTTTTAGAATTGGAACAATCCCCACAGTCCGTAATTCTCTATAGAGTTTACAGAACAATAACACGTGTATGGTAGATTGAACTGAATGGTTATCGCATGGACACAATTGCAATTCTCGGGCCCAATCGTTCATTCTTGGACATCTAACAATTCTATGGAAGATCCCCAGCCTAAATCTTGTCAATAGGAACCGGTCATAACCACCAGGAACAACTGTTAAATGTGGCTGAACATAAAAGGTAGTTAAAATCAACTGATTCTGCTGTACGCTGGGTTTTAAAATCTCAGCCGATAATCTTATTGTATCCAAAAGTTGGAGACCTTCTTTTTTAAATCCTTTCTCCTAACCATGTGTAGAGTGCTTGGGTCGGTAAAGTATTCAGAGTGACTGAAATCCTGCATAAAGTCGCTAACATACCTTACCCAGGGAATCTTTAACGCTCCTACCAATTTCAGACTATCCATCAAGATATCTCTATTTAGCTGAGTCTCTATTTTTGTCCACACTCTGTGCCGCAAGAGGATGGGCTCTAATTTTATGAGGTCCGAAATATATGGCAGGCCCAATTCCATATGACAAACATACGAGGACGTTCTGGTCGGGATGTATCTTAGAAATTTATTTTCTACTGTTTGCAACGGGCACGTATCAGCAAAGCCCCAAACTCCTGCTCCATACATTGCTGTGGATACACTTTTGGCTTTGTATATCTTAATAAGCTCCACAGGGGGTTGCCTCCCCAATTTTCTTGAAAAATTTACAAGGGCAATAGTTGTCCTTGAGAATGCTACTTTTGTCACTGATACTGCCTGTGACCATAGATCTTTTTGATCTAAGAGTATTTCAAGATATGAGAATCTCTTTGTGGTCTCTATCTTTTGTCCGTCCAGAAACATATCCCTACATTTATGGCTTCCACGACCACACCTCATTATAAAGGGCTTTGATGTATTAACCGTGAGGCCAAGCCCACTCATAAAATTGGAAACATTATCTAACACCCTCTGCAAACCTACTTGCGTGCGTGACATTAAAACCGCATCGTCTGCATAAAGGAGAGCGGGTATGGGACATCCATCTATTTGAGGAAAGTCATAACTATCCTTAATCAACGCCTCTTCCAGACCATTAATATACAAGTTAAAAAGAAAGGGGGCCAGAACACATCCTTGTCTGACCCCCCTCTTTATAGGAAATGGGGCGGTACGTTCAACATTCAGATTAAAACATACTCGCCCCTGGGCATTATTATTATATATGCCTTCAATCGAACAGACAACCTTGTCTTTGTAGGACCCACAGGGAGTTTATTAAACACTTTAAAACTTCCTTCACAAGTCAGGCTTAATACCTGTGACCTGCATGTCCGTGCTGTTCTATTTAAGAACCCGTCAGTAACCAAAGCATGTACACACAGCAACGGTGACTTCAAACCCATATGTTAATGTGTACTACAAATTAAAGATCAAAAATGTGTGATCAAAAAAATGTGACAGAAAGCACCTCACGTACGCAAACCCAAGGAGCTGCTGGATGGTACTCGCCAGTATGCCCACGTTATCATCATCGGTTGCTTTTGTGGCAAAGGAAAGAAAAAGGGTGTGTGTATAAATTTCCTCAGAGGTGAGAAAATAATTAAGAAAGAGAATTATAAGAATTGTGTGCCAGACGGCACTGAATGTATATTGCTTGTTCAGTGCCCACTGGTCCCCAACCGTGAAAAAGAGAACCTATTCTCACAATTAAAATGGGGTCACACTCACATGCAAAACATACTTTATTGAATGCTGCGAGTGTCCTCAGGTTAAAAAACGGCATGTATATGGCCACTTTCACACACGAAAGGCCCACAATTAAAATGGGGTACCACTCACATGCAAACTGACGGTTTCTTAAATAGAACAGCATGGACATGCAGGTCACAGGTATTAAGCCTGACTTGTGAAGGAAGTTTTAAAGTGTTTAATAAACTCCCTGTGGGTCCTACAAAGACAAGGTTGTCTGTTCGATTGAAGTCAGATCTTGCGTTGTTTATAATTGTTTGAGTGGGGGGCGATCTGACTTCTTAATCCCCCTTGGCTCCTGTTGTTTTTGTCATTATTATATATGCGCCTAAGGAAGAGAATTATTTGAGCTTCCACCTCGATCACCTCAAGGATCTCTCTTAGTTTCTCATGCTGCACACAATCAAATGCAGTGGTGAGGTCCACAAAGGCTTAAAAAAGCCTTCCCCCTTTCACCCTGGTGTATTTCCCTACTATGATGGTTCAATTTAAGCTCTGCTCAATTGTACCCAGGCCCTCCCGGAAACCGTATTGAATGTCAGAGAGGACTTTATTATCCTCAGCCCAGGAGTGTAATCGCTCTAAGATTATTCGACCCACGACTTTAATCAGAGAGTCCAATAGTGAAATGGGCCTGTAACATCCTGGGTCCTGGCGATTCCCTTTTTTAAAAATTGGCACAAAAGTGGACTCAGCCCAAGTTTTCAAAAAAGGGAGCTGAACAACTAGCATTAATTACTTGGGTAATGAGTGGACCCCACAGAGGCAAGTTTGCCTTAAACAAATCACCCGGCACCCCGTCTGGTTCTGGTGCTTTACCACCCAAGCTTGCAGAGATAGCTCGGTTAACTTCACCCAGAGTGACCTGGAGATTACAATATTGGATAAAAGAATCCAAAGAAGTTTCCTCGTGGTTAGTCTCAGAATTACTCAAAGAGGCGTATACCTTTGCAAAGTGATCAACCCAGAGGTCCTTACTAATTGCAACAGCTTTCCAAAAAACGCGGAGCTATCTCCCATTAGTGAGGCCCTCTGCAGAGATTCCCAAGCTTCATTTTGCAAAGTGATTTTTCTTTGCTTGAGCTCAAATTTATAATGAGCTCTGGCCTGTCTCACACCATTCGGGTTTCTAGTGGTCTCGTGTAGTACATTTTTTAGCTTAGTATACGCTTGTGTACAGTTTGAATCAAACCAACCCTGAGTTTTCCTTTTTTTGGTACTCTGAACAAATAGTGCCTCCCTCACAGCTTCTGAAATTAGTTGAAAGGAGGTCAAAATATTAACCGGGGAGGCTGAGTCACTTAGACAGATCTCAAAAGCCAATTTACATTTCCCTATCACTTTTTTTGTAATCAAAAGAGGGTCCACCAGTGACCAACGCAACTAGTGGAGTCGATACCGAATAGATCCTCGCATTCAAGGCCGGATTTGGGCCTGGGAATTCCCGTTTTGCATCCAGTGCAATTACCTGGAGCACCGACTTTGGACAATTTTCTTATTATCTTCACTAATCTCGTTTTATCCAAGGCCGGACCGGGCCCTGTGATCTTCCTGCTTTGTGCACAGTGCAACTTCCTGGAGTGCCACATGTGCCAAAACTCTTCATTACTGTTAGGAAACTCGCCTTATTTGAGCCCTGATGAAGTTCTCCAAGTGAGAACGAAATGCGTTGGCTGAGTTCAATGCTTCTTTATCGTGTGAATAAATCGAATTGAAATAAAGATTTTCTAAACACCATACCGATATCTTGGACTTCATTGCCTGGCGCGCGCCCACCACTCGCTACAGTTAGGATCTGGAACACAGAGGCATCACTTGATGGCTGGTGCCGGGGCTTGATGCGCAGGACCTTGACAACATATGAAACTAGCGTGAAGTGCAGAAACCATAGTCCGCCGTTCAAGTTTCTCTCTTGTTGTAATCTTTCACATAGTGATTGTTCTGCAAACGTCTCAGTCAAGTCTGGGCCTTTCAGCCCCAACAGGCGCTTCATCTTAACCATAGATGTATCCATGGCTGGGTGGGATTCCTACCTTCCAGGTTGGATGCAAAAGGCCATTGGACCACCAAGAAGAAGGACCTTCACATAAATATGCTAGAGCTTAGGGCTGAGCGAAACAGATTGCAATCGCTCCTTCCAAGATTAAAAAAGTAATGATGAATAAAATATGCACCTTTAGCTTCGCTTCTCTGTATGCTCTTTGAACACCTCAGCGACTTGTAGACTAGGGGCCTCATTTATGAGTCTTTGGCGTAGGGCAGCACCGCAAGGAATCAAAACAAAAGGGCAGGAATGTGCCGTATCTAAGTGATGTGGTGCATTCCTGCCCTTTTCCCCTGCGCTGGCGCCCAATGGGCTGCAGTGCGCCAACGCAGGTGACCCTTGCACTATGGTGCAAGGGTGCCAGTGTTGCGGGGCTGAATGATTTTGTGCAGGAAGGGACACCTTCCTGCACAAAATCAATCAATTCAGGCAATTTCCTCTTTCTACGTGTGCTGCAGAATGCAGCACACATAGAAAAAGGAAAAAACGAGGAGAAATGAAAACATTTCTCCTTGTTGCGCCTCCCTAACGCCACCCCTGGGGCCAGGGCACATTGCACCACTTGTACGTCATAAAAGTGACGTTCCGGTGCCACAAGGAGCCTCCTAAATGAGGCCCTATATTCTTAGTCTTCTGCCAGCTGACATAGGCATGATCATCTGTTTCTTCTGGAGGAAGAGGGAAGAGCCACGTATTCAGTGCTTTGCTGAAAGCCAAGCCCTCTTGAGTGTCACTTGTGTGTTTTGGGATGTGTTCTACAGTGGGACTGAGCACGGTTTTCACGGTAGGATATTTGGTAAGGTGAGGTGTTAATAGAAGTTGTTCTGTAGTAGAACCTGGGTTGAATGTTAGGTTGCACTTGCTAATTTTGCATCTGAGGAATTGGAAGGCCTATTTTCTGTATTGCTGTGTAAGGGATGCAGAGGGAATAGCATATTATAGGACTCTAGGAGCTGCTGATAAGTCTTTAGAGCTTTTCTTCATGTGCCAAGTAGGCCTAAGGGCATAAGTGATCAAGTTAAACTACTTAATTGTGTGTAAAAAAATTTACTTTGTAACCCCCCCTTTGACTTGATGCTCATAAATATATCCTCATATTGTGTTTTTAGGTCAAAACCTATGTTAACGACATGCTGGGGACATTCGAAAATTTTCCCTGGTAATGCATTCTGCCCATTGCTTACCATTGGCTTTGTGTTTGGTAACTTACATTTGCTCGATTTCTACCTGCCAGCTTTATTTGTTTTAGGCTGTCCAGCTTGAGTTTGTTCCTTCCATGGCCCATACCCTATTTACTGTATTCTTCCACCAGTACTTTAAATTTTTTTCTTACCTTGTCCCGTTTTCTGTGTATTCAAAGACAAAGGTCAAATATCAGGCTTTGTCTTCCAGGGAGCTTGGTGTTTACTTTTCTTTCTCTGACTTCACATTGAGAGGATGTGTGTGACAATCATGCTGACAACTAGGTACGTACTGGAGGAAGGCTGAATGATGTTACAACCAAATTTAAATGTTTGTAAATGAACGGTGCAGCTATTTCAGAATATATCCGGGTTAGGAAAGCACAAATGAAGCATGTATTTTGGTGATTTTGAAGTGTGGTGGAAACAAATATTTTAATACGATCAAAGCAAAGCAATACACTAGATATTTCCACACATTATCATTTTGTGCAGTTTATACTTTATCAGTAAAACTGTATGTCTGTGCAAATGCAATGGTCATTTCAATTGAAGATGTGTTGTCCGTAATGACAGTGCGCTGCCGCACCATGCATACTCCACTTGACCCCACACCACTATACACTCCACCAATTCACTCTACACCACTCCAGGTTAGGCCACTCCACTCTGCTGTACACCACTTCACACTTCATTATGCCCCTCTACTCTACAGCACTGCACTCTATGCCATTGGACTCTACGCCAATGCACTTTACTTTGTACTGTTCCGCTCTATGCCAGTGCAGTCTACAATGCACCACTCCACTCTACTCGGAAACATTCTATTCTATCTCACTGCACTGTAAGCTACTCCACTCAAGGCCACTGCTCTCTACATTGCACCTCTCTACGCCACTCACTCTACATCACTCTACTCTAAACAACTGCACTCCCTGCCAATACACTCTACACCACTTTAATCAAAATCAATGCACTCTATGCCACTGCACTGTATGCCACTTACTCAGCATCACTGCGCTTTACGCCGCTATAGTTTACTCTGCAACACTCTACGCCACTTCAGGCTATGCCACTCGAGACCATTGCACTCTACGTTACTGCACTCTATGCCCCTCTGTTCTACTCTGCAGCATTGAAATCTATGCCACTGCTCTCTGCACCACTCTACTCGACACCACTGCAGTCTACACCACACCACTGGACTCTATCACACTCTACAATGCAAGACTGCATTCTCTGCCACCGAACTATATACCACTTTACTCTGCACCACTGCACTCTACACTGCACCACTCAACTCTATGCCACTCTAAGCCACTACACTCTACACCACTCTAATCTACTCTCCACCAATGCACTCCAATGCACTCTACGCCACTCTATTCTACACCACTCCACTCTACCCTGTACCACTCCACTCTAACCTGCACCATTCCACTCTAAACCACTTCACTCTACTCTGCATCACTCCACTCTACCATGCACAACTCCACTCTATGCCACTCTAATCTACACTGCACTCCAATCCACTCTATGCCACTCTTCTCTACGCCACTCTACACCCCTGCACACTACGGTGCACCACTCTACCATGCACCACTCCACTCTATGCCACTCTAATCTACACTGCACTCCAATCCACTCTATGCCACTCTTCTCTATGCCGCTCTACACCCCTGCACACTTCGGTGCACCACTCCACTCTACCATGCACCACTCCACTAATCTACACTGCACTCCAATCCACTCTATGCCGCTCTTCTCTACGCCACTCTACACCCCTGCACACTACCGTGCACCACTCCACTCTATGCCACTTCACTCTACTCTATGCCACTTCACTCTACTCTATGCCACTTCACTCTACTCTATGCCACTACACTCTTCTCCACTGCACTCTATGTCACTGCACTCCATGGCAATGCACTCTTCACCACTTTACTCAAAACCAATGCACCGTATGTCATTGCACTCTACGCCAGTCTAAACGGTACCACTGTACTTTATGCCACTTCACTTTAGGCCACTCTACTCCACAACACTCCACTCCACGATATTCCACTCTGACTCTCTGCTTCATTAAACTCTACTCCACTCTATGCCACTCCACTCTACAACACTACTCCACTGTATGGCATTCTACAACACTACACACTCTACGCAACTCACTCTATGCCACTCCATGCCACTTTACTCCACTCTGTTCTACTCCACTTTATGCCACTCCACTCTACGACAATTGATTCCCCTCTATGTCACTCTATTCTACAACACTCTACTCCCCTCTCTGCAATACCATCCGCGCCACTCCACCCTGAGCCATTCCATGACACTCTATACCGCTCTACTCTGACACTTTACCCCACTCTTACTTTCTGCTCTACTCTAAGCCCTGCCAGTCTACGACATTCTTTTCCCTACACACCAATCTCCACTCTGCGCCAATCCATGACACTTCACACCACTCAACTCTGCTTTACGCCACTCCATAACACTCCACTTTACGACACTCCACGACACTCCCCTTTATGCCTCTTACTTTTTAGCTATGCTGCGTGGCAGTCACACTGGTGTACAACATGGCTAAAACATATTGACTAAGCTAATAGTTCTTGCATAGGCGAGACCTATTGGCTTTGTCACTGCTTGTTTTAACTTGACAGAGAACAGTAAATAGCCACAGAAGGGTAGAAAGGCAGACTTCATGATGAGCGATTGAATGGATTCCTTAGGGACTGGAGGTGAGTTGCATTCAGCTTAATTATAAATGTGGACTTACTGGTAAACCACGGAAACAGCCTCAGATGCCTTTACAGATGTGTACGAGTGTCGAGTTGTCAAAACACAATCAACAAAATCAAAAGTAGGCATTGCTAATGGCCTTTGTGCAAGTGTGCTCTTGTTTACTGGCTCAGACAGTAGGCTTGTGGCTGTGTCGTTTGCACGCATATGTTTGTGCTTAATGGGTCCAACCATTGATCCAAAGTAGATGATTGCAGTCGTAGGAAACCCACCATTTCTGCGTGGTCACCCTGGATTTTTCGCTGTGAGGAAATGTAGTGTATTATATGGAGTAATACACTTACCAACTCCTTTAGGGCCAGTAGGTTTCGTTTAGCTGAAGCCTGGGTAGCTGTGGCTCTGAGCTGTCAGTCTTACACAAAGAAAAGCATTTAAACAGAACAAAAACAACTGAAGAAGGAATCAATGAGGGTGTCAAGAAGTCCGATACAAATTCATAAAAAATTGATTCGATTTTTATGTAATATTTGACACCAAAACAAAGAAGATCTGCCGGAGTGTTCCGGAGATATAGAATTGACGAGGTGTAGTAAATCAGCACTTTTTACTTAACTGCGAACAAGCATTGGAAAATTCAACTAATTTGACAGTTAGAACCTTTTTCAAGGGAAACTTGGGCAGTGGTAGCTGGTGACTTTTGAAAGTGGTGGGCGTAAAAGTTAGGAGTGAGTTTAAAGTAGCAAGCAACTACTGAATTTTTGTTTACTTTTGCCTTGTCATAATTTTGAAAACTATGTACCCCCAAGAGCGGGGTCTCAAGGCAAAGCATTCATCACAAAGTGACAGCAAGCACCCCTACCTTGCAGACAGGCCGTCTGGAAAGCAACTGCTAAGATAGCTCGGTGGGATAATGCATGTGCTGCAGATAGCTGTCTGTAACCTTAATGTCAGATTTTTGTATTCTGGTGGGGGCATGCAGATTTTCATGCATATACGGTTGATTAAATGACTATGTCCAAGATGGCCATTTTTGTGTTTTCTCCATAGTAAATGTACCATGGCAAAGGCACGCAGAAAGGGAGGAGTCAGAGATTTAACGACTTTCCCTGGTACACGGTCTCAACATCGTCGAACAATAACATAATACATCAACACACCACAACATGACATTTTCCCCTCTCTTGTGTGCTTGCCAATTCATTCCCTTTCCTTCTCCTGTAATACGGGTGTAGGCCCAAAATGCGAGGTTAAAGGAGAAGCCACCTTTAAAGGGTAAATTGGTAACACTTTGGAGAGGGTCTGCTCCACTATTCAGGCAGACAAGCTTGCACTTGGGGCAGGAGAGGGGAAACCAGTTGGCAAACAGGTTTTCCAGGTGCGTGTAGCCCCCTTGCTAGCCACATCTTTGGGTCAGCTGAGGTAGCCCCGGCTAAGCTAGGGCTAGGTGAGGTGAGTACCTCACAGTCCCAAACAGAGGGTGGAGAAAAGGTTGGCGTAGACACAGTCCTGACAAAGAACCAATTTAGGTTGGGTCTGTGTTAGTTGTGGATGGTCAGCTCCCCAGTGGGAATGACCTTAGCAGAAGGACATGAAGCTGACTAGGCCACGCAAAGGACAGCTAATTTCCACCATCCTTCCTCACTCAGTAGTCACTGGGAACTACCAAACGTTTGGTTAAGTTCTCCTGAATTTATTAGCTGGGTAGAGTTGTGTGAGGAAAAAGGCTTTTTGCAGGTTCACCCCCACTTTGTGCACCCATTTTTTGACTAATAGGCACTACTATAATGGCTGTGAAATGCCTGGAGCCCTGCTAATCAGAACTCAGTGCATGTGCTCTGACCCTTAAAATGGTGTATGTTTAATTGTCTTGTCCCCCATTGGCATAGCTCAACTTACTTGTAAATCCCTAGTATATGGTAGAAGGAGTATTTATGGCCTGTAAGTTGGAGTGTCTCATATGGACTGCAGCACTAGTTGTGCCAGCATGAGTATGGCAAGGTAACAACATGTCTCCCAGATTGCCACTGCAGACTGGTAGAGCAGTTTTAAACCGCTAACTTGACTTTGGCATTTAAGGTAATGGCAAACCCAGCCCTCCCTTTTTATTAAATATTATTCACCCCTAGGATAGGCCTGTCAATTCCTATGGCTAGGTGGGGTATATTAAAAAGTGGAACATGCACTATTACATGTTCCAACATTAAAGACCCTAAATTGTTGTAGTTTGTTGTATTTACTGTGGAAAAGGGTAGTAGTCCCATTGGCGAGTGCAGAGTTACAGACTGACCCCTCAGCCCTGCCAATTTCTGACTGGGACTACTAAAGTTGGTACTGTACGGTACCAAACAACTCATTACATTAAGCCAAACTTAATGCTCGAGTCGAACTTAATGTAACTTGTTGCTATGTGCAACTTTGGAAAAGTTGCCACTTTGTTGCTCAAAATCTCCTGTGCCCGTTTACGTTTGCACACATGACTCCCAGGAAAGGACACAATAGAAGCTGCATGAGGGAGAGATGGCAGGAAGCCACATGGGTATTAGACCAAAGGCGAGCTTCAAAGGGGAAGCCACCTTTGAAGAGCAAATGGCCAACACTTGGGAGAGGGACTGCTCTTTTGATCTGATAGAGACTTCTCGTCGCAGATTCCTTTCCTTAGAATATTCCCTAGGTGATAGACTGGATCCCGAAATGTTTCGGCAATCCACTTGTGTGCCGGTAGGAGTGGCCCGTGGGCTCCGCCTGGCGTTGCTGTCATCATCCGCACTGTAAGTAATGTGAGCTGTGCCTATATAGGCACAACCCCAGCATGCTGACCTCAGTTCCTTCTTTTCCACACCATCAGCACAGATCCAGATGAGGTCCCTCAGTCACTTTTGACTGGATTCTTTCAACGTTTTGTCGACAACTACTGTCTTTTTGCTTTTTTTTAAGATGCCCCAACCAGACAGGAAGAAACTCACCTGGACCAATCCTTGAGGAGCCTGTCATAGACAGATGTCGGTGATGGACCCCCACTTGGTGTGTCTATAGTGCCTGGAATTCCAAGATGCTCACCCTGGCTCAGGTCTTCCCTCAACACTGGAGACTGTATGGTAGCACTGGACTTTCAGGACAACTATTTCCACATTCCTGTCCTGCCTGCCCACAGGCTTTACTGCGATTCACCGCGGGCCACAAGCATTCGTACTGGTTCACTATCAACATGCCAGAGTCACACCTGACTCCATTTCAAGGGAGCTGTTCTGGATACAGTGCAGTTTTGGACTTATCCTCCAGAACTGTGAGTCCAGGATATTTGGGCTGTGATACAGATGTTTCAGCCTCCATCCTGGATTTTGGCAAGACTGACTTTGAGGCTGCTGGGCCTCATTGCCTCCTGCATCCTGTTGGTGAAACATGTCCATTGGTATATGCGGGTTCTGCAGTGGGGTTTCTCTCTGACTTGGTCCAGATATCGGAGGGGACTGCAAAAGATCTGCAGTGGTGGCTCACAGACCGTGATTGGGTCAATGGCAGACCTCTCTCTCTACCCCACTCAGGGCTCACAGTGGTCACTCCTGAATTTGGGTAGCAACCTCGACATGGTGGAGATTAGAGGGCTTAGGTCTCCAGCGGAGGCTCGGCTTCATATCAACCTGTTGGAACTGAGAGCGATCCTACCGGCATTGATAGCCTTGCTTCCTTTTATCAAGGGAAGGCTTGTTCAGGTGTTCACGGACAGCGCTGCCATGTGGTACTACTAAAAGCAGGGTGGGGTTGTGGATCTCGTGGACCCTATCTCAAGTGACTCTGTGTCTCTGGACAGGACTGGAATGTCAGGACATTTTCCTGGCGGTTCAACATCTGGTGGGCTATCTGAACACCAGAGTAGATTAACTCAGCCGTCAATGCCTAGTGAATCACGAATGGCATTTCCATCCGGAGGTGATGCAAGGTTTCTTCCAAGACTGAGGAAAGCCTTGGTTAGATCTATTTGCCACCACCAAAAAAACGCAATGTCACACTTTTGCACGGTGGAGTTTCCAAGGTGGCCTTCGCTCTGAGATGTATCTTGTCTCGAGTGGAGTTCAGCACTTCTATATGCCTTTCGACAGATACCACTCCTGTGTAGAGTTCTCAAGAATATTTAGAATGACTGGGCCCAAGTCATCTTAGTGGCTCCGGTCTGGGCAGGGAGAGTATGGTATCCAGAACTCCTGGGCATCAGCATCTGCACTCCAGTCAGGCTGAGGATCTTCTGTCACAGCAACTGGGAAGGGTATTGCCCACTGTCCAACTTCATGCTTGAAGATTTAGTGGTGACAGTTGAGGGTGTTTGATGTCCCTCCTGAAGTGTGTGTGCTGTTATTCTGGCACGAGGAGGTCCTCGACTAAAACTATTTACGCCTGCCAACGGGACAAGGTTGTGGCTTGGTGTATGTCTAAATCGGTTGATCCTATTGGATATACATGTACCCGAGGCATTTGAAAAAGGTTTTCTACCAAAACGCGTCATGCCAGAAAGGAATTAAAACAATCTCACTGAGCCCCGCTGTGTCCCTCTTGTCTTCATACAAAGAAGGAGATTCAAGGTGATGTGTGGCGTGTAGCCAGTGACACGCAGGGGGACCCTTCCCTGAAGCGTTCTTGGTCTGCAGTGGCAAATCAAACGAAAAGGATCCGAGGTATCGGAATACCAAGAACCACCACCCGACCCAAGGAAGCAGAGGTACTGCTGTCCATCGACAGTCCATCACTGCATGGAGGGACGCGGTCACTGTACCGGTGTCTCCGGTCATGCTGTAATTGGGAAAGTGCGGCTGGAAGTTGGGGCAAGTGAGAAGGTTTTACCAGCAACAACACCAGTGTTTATACCTGACCATGCTCGAATTCAGCCTTTAACTCACTGTGAGCTATTGAAAATCCAGACTTGAGGTGACATCCATCCCGGCTGAACAACAAGCTGCATGATGGGAGTTGCAGTTTTCCATCCCAAACAGCACGAGTGGCTCCAGAGCGAATTTGAGTCAGGTGTGCTCCTGTCACTATGAAGGGAGGAGCAGGACTATTTAAAGACACTTGAACAGCAAACCCAGACACCCGAGGCATTTGAAAAAGGTTTTCTACCAAAACACGTCATGCCAGAAAGGAATTAAAACAATCTCACTGAGCCCCGCTGTGTCCCTCTTGTCTTCTTACAAAGGAGGAGATTCTAGGTGATATATATATATATATCCCAAAGAAAAAGCAATCCAATGAAAGAATCCACACGAGCCCTCTCGGTCAGTACAGCAGGTTTATTCGTGATACAGCAAACAAGGACGACGCGTTTCGACCACGTCCGTGATATTGGTCACATATATATATGCCAAAACGAGTGAAAGTTCCTTCCGGGATCGAGCCCGTGGTTAGGTGGTACGCAAGCCGGCGGAACCACAGCCGGACATCCAATTCCAATAAAAGTCCAATAAAGCGCACACTCGGTTTAAGAGTTTGCTCGTGCTAAGTTTTTACTCAATTGCAATGCGCTTTGGCAGCAAAAACTGCCAAAACGCATTGCAATTGAGTAAAAACTCAGCACGAGCAAACTCTGTGTATATATATATATATACATGTATGTATGTATGTATGTATGTATATATATATATATATATATATATATATATATATATATCCAAGACATATTGATCACCCTCCACCGCACCTCACGTTCCAGGTGCAAAACTCCAGCGGTGGTGAGCCGCTACAAATTAATCCACTCTGGCAGACAGGTACGTATCCAGCCAAAAAACGAGTGCACTGACGGGTAAATAGTATCATCGAAGAAGGCGTCTGTTGTGGTCTGTTGTAGAAAGTAGACGCTGGTAGCCAAGTAGATTTAACATGTACCTTTAATCTGTAGTCGGTTCAAGTACATCCAGATGGTTGGTAAGTACAACAGACAGGTAGTCCAGGTAACAGGTGAAGTATAAGTAGATTAACCAGTAGTCAAGCCATTAGTTCCAGGTAGTAGGAAACACCTTGTAGTAGCAAACCCCACCAGGAGCAGCCTGCCTGCTGCTCAGCCCCTCTCTCTCTAACTGTCATTCCTCACTCACACAGACACCCAACATTCCGTGCATCACTGCATTCCCAACACTCTACAGTAAACATGCACACTGGCTGAGCAGCAGGAAGAATAGGTGAAACGTAGAACACAGAATAACTATGCAGGGCATAACACATCCCTTTCCTTTTAAAATGAACAACGAAAGAGTAACAATACTGCAATAGTAGAACTATACACAGAAATGTACAAATGCAAGAAATAGTTCAAAACCCAGGGATGAGAAATAAAGTAAACATCACGGGAGGGTCAGAGCTATTCAAAACAGAGAGAATGGATGGTTTACTGAACAAAAATGGAGTAAAAAGACCCATCCTCTCCCAATAAATATAATGAACAAAGTTCCTTGTAAATTGCAGAGAAAAATAAACCTGCAACTGCAATCCCTGCTGAAAGGGAACAAATCAATAGTCAAGATTCCTCACGTAAGGAAACTTACATTTGCTGTGAAAGAGGACCTAAAACCAAACTTCCACCCTCATACGAGGTACTAACACTAGGGACTGTGACCCATAAAGTCCAGTAAGACTTTATACATGAATATGGGACCATAAACTATGTAAATACACCCTGTGTAGGGAACCGTACCCATAAACCCAAAACCCACCCCGTGTAAGGGTTACATGAAATGTTGATTGGAGAAATCCCCAAAACATACCCCGTGTAGGAGTTACCAAACAAACAACTGTAAATGGGAATCGTACCCATGACTAATACCAACCCAGTGTAAGGGTTACCTGTTATGTTAATCGGCGGAGAGCGATAAACATACCCCGTGTCAGGGTTACTAAACAAACGACTGTACCTGTAAAACACACTCATGAACTCACCCCTGTGTAGAGGCTGCGTCTAACGCTTAACGAGAAAAGAGCTCATACTACCCACCCCTGCGTAGGGGCCGCGTGTAACGCCCTATGGGAAAGGTACTCGTTCCCAAACCCATGCCCATCCCTAATGTAAGGGATAATGTAGTACAGCTAGCCACTACCATAAACTAACTGTAGAAGCTGGCAAACCTAAATTCTAAGCTTAAATCCCTCAAGCATGTATACTCTACAATGGAAACACATTGTACTAGACAGGGAACACTATTTCTGTAGGGAAAAAGGAAAACCAGAAACTGCGCCGGTGAGCGATCTCTCACCCGGATCGTGCTAGATATAGGTTTGAAGTAAGAAGCAGACGTGGACTGAAAAATTCATCTGTGCTATATAAACGTCCTATTTCAACTTGGCAGTAGATGGCAGCACAACACTGGGCAGAAAATATTGAAAAATCATGACCACAGCTTTGAACATTTTCACGCCGAACAAGAGCAAAAAAACAAGTCATAGTTCGTGTTGAAAATGACTGCTGCTCCTTAAAATCTCTCACGCGCGTTCTGCCACTTCCGAAGAAGAGAACAACTTCATGTTAATCTTTCTTTCTGTCCAAGTGTAAGAAAGCAAGAAAACAAGCTGATTCAGCCACCGGATGGTAGTTAATTGCAAAACACTTCCACTCACCGCCAGTGTCCAGAACAACATCCTCAGTCCTCTGGCAGATAATCTAACCAATCATCGGGATCATGTGAAAACCTCTTGGGCTGCAGGGAAACAAAAAGCAGCAGCATACTCACTCCTGTTAAACACGACCTTCTTGACAATCTTCCTGCTTCAAATAACTGTATTGAAGACGCAGCGCACGTATATATAAAAACGTGGTTGGCAAAATTACGTGGTTGGCAGAATGACGCTCCATGTACCCGCAAATCAAGTAGACGATTGCCAACCCCAAGATGGCGCCACGCTATCCCACGCCGTGCCGGCTGGCTCACGGCACGCCAGTGCCTCACAACGTTGATGGGCAAACACGGTGCTTCCTGGAACGTCACAAATGCAAAGAGGAACAGCGCGAGAGACTCACGCGAAGGTAAGCCTCCTCGCGCTACTGAAGACTCGTGCCTCATTTTTAAATTCACAATGACAGTTGCAAAGTCCCAAAGAAATCAGGTCTCAAAATAGACCAACAATTAAAAACAATAAAATGTGTCTCACCCGACTCTGCTCCCTATGACACTGCATCTGAGATACGCCAAGAATGCACCACATCTTGTCACCACGCCATTAGCCACTGTCAGGTAGAAACTTGGAATAACCAAAGCTTGCCAAAGGGGCTCCGTGTCACATCCTCAGCTGTCCTTCATGTGAATTCTCCACGCTGAGAATGACCACCACAGTGCACGTTTTCAAATCCAAATCAAAGTGTGAATCCAACTGCAGAGATCTCTACACACATAGTGGATACTTGTGGCACTTAAAGTCCTTTTCCTGGCTCCTCCAAAATAACTGTCACATCCAGTAGCAGACAGACTTTGCGCTGGACATATCATGACATGTGCAGCATACCAGTACAGTTTAAACATGTTTAAAGCCATTAACAAAGGACAATCTTTCCTTGATGGCACAGGCAACACACAGTACAGCATGCTTACATTGGGGCTGTCCGTTGTCCAGGACACTGGTGGGGTTACTGAGTATGCTGTACTAGATTCTTTTGTTGCGATGACTCCTCTTGTGATGCTTGTCGTGTTGCCTCTTGTATGCTTGTTGTAGCGTTGTTTCATGGTTGACTGTAGGGCTTGTGGCTCCTTCTCACCCTGTGGACTGGTTACAGATGTCATCTTTTGCTTTCTTGTTCAATTGTGGAGAAAATTAAGCACGTGGGAAAGTCTCCAACTCTCGCTCGTCGCCAAAATATGTTGTGGTCTGTTGTAGAAAGTAGACGCTGGTAGCCAAGTAGATTTAACATGTACCTTTAATCTGTAGTCGGTTCAAGTACATCCAGATGGTTGGTAAGTACAACAGACAGGTAGTCCAGGTAACAGGTGAAGTATAAGTAGATTAACCAGTAGTCAAGCCATTAGTTCCAGGTAGTAGGAAACACCTTGTAGTAGCAAACCCCACCAGGAGCAGCCTGCCTGCTGCTCAGCCCTCTCTCTCTAACTGTCATTCCTCACTCACACAGACACCCAACATTCCGTGCATCACTGCATTCCCAACACTCTACAGTAAACATGCACACTGGCTGAGCAGCAGGAAGAATAGGTGAAACGTAGAACACAGAATAACTATGCAGGGCATAACAGCGTCGTGCTGAAACGTGTCTGTCAGTGCTTTTGAGGCTTGCACATTAAAGCACTTTGCTACCATTTACTCGTGAGTGCACTTGTATTTTGGCTGGATACGTACTTGTCTGTCAGAGTGGATTAATATAAATATATATATATATATATATATATATTTATATATATATATATTTATATATATATCAAGGGTTGCAACCCTTGAGATGGGATTTATCAAGCCACACATGGCATGGCTCTGAGTGGCTTGAGAGATCCAGAGTAACGCAACACAGAACTGCATTACTCTACCCCAGGGAGGCATTTCATGGAAGGTGTGTGGGTGTTCTTACGCAAAACCCATGGATTTTGATACATTCCCAGATTACCATGAGTGGTAGACCTGGGAATGCGCCCAAACCGCTATGCCTCCCCAGGCGTAAGGAAGAGAAATATGGTTATTTCTTCTTGTTTTTTTCACATTCTGCTGCACACATACCCTGTACACTTCCAGTACAAAATCCATGCTGTACTTAAGAAGAGACCTTTGTACTAAGGTGCAAAGGTGTGTGCATAGCGTTAGGCAGCCAGAAAGTGCACCAGTGCTAGGGAAGAGAACAAAAGCTCCTTATCTGTGTAGATATGGCATTACTGCCTCATCCGTCTTCCTGTCCCTTTCCTTATGCATGAGTAGGGTGCCTGCTTCACTATTACCTAGCAGAGGTCAAAATATTTCCGCCAATATGGTGCTGCCTACCCAGCAGGCATAAATGGAGAATAATGTCTCTAGGGCATCCTGTTCTGTTCTGAGCTGCAGAGGTCTTGCCTTGCAAGGTCTGGTAAGTTGATCATGGTTTTATTTAAATGTTGATATGTTTTTGCATACTGTGTGACTTGCTTTGGTAGTCTGTGTTTAGGGGACCTGACCGCCCTGCTAAGTGGGCGTTGGTCTGTGTTTCTGGGCTGCGGCGCTGAGTGTCCTTTCATCCGTTCTCATCCCCCACAGGTGGGTGGATCCTTTTTCCCTATGGTGCCGCCGCGGGAGTGGGTTTGAGGTGCATTGGCCTTTTCATTTACATTTGTTCTATGTTCTGCCCTTCGCCCTGTTATAGTGGGCCGGGCTTACTTGGAGGAGTCCTCTGTGGGCTCTTGGATGTGGTCTTTGATTTCACACACTTTTTGCATGGTGTTTCTGAACAATTGCTCCCTCCCGCGGCGTTCTGTTTCAGCGGGTGGGGCCCACACATTCTGGTGCGGTGTGGTTGCAGCAGTTTTCGGTGTCCCCGGTCTGTATTGCTCTGCAATCTGCTCTGCAAGCAGGGCCTGGAGACTTTGGGGTTAGTACGTTGTAGTCCCTCGTCCATTGTGCTCAGCGTTAGCGGGTGCGGCTTGGAGGGCTTTGCGTAATTTTCACTCTGCTGTAGTGGGTGTATTGGTTGTGTCCCTCTTGCTGGGTCTCGCCATTCGGTCATTATGGCGATGGGGCTGGGTATTCTGTGGCCTGATTTGTTTCCCCTGCACAGCCTAAGGGGGTTACATTGAGTTGGCTCCGCCACACATCAGGCCTCTCTGGATGCCATCATGATGTATGTCGCAGAAGGTAGCATTTGCTACTTCATGTTTTTGGCATCGAAGTGGTTTTGGTTGTTGGATTGGGGCTGGTGCTATGGTGAAGTCTTCAGAGGTGGTATCAGGTCCTTCTGTGCAGCCTTCGTTGCCTACCTTACATGCCATGATGGAAGCTGCTTCGGAGGCGGCCTTTCAGGCCCGAGCACCCACGTCTTACGATCCCCAGGCAGGATATTTTGAGCCTGATGGGGTTCATGGAGTGGTGAGCCGGTGGGGTCATTGTGCTCAGGATTCTGATCTGGCAGACCTACTAAGGCATCTGGGTGTACTCTAGTATCCCCCTCATCTATCGTATCAGCTTTTGCGGATGTTTTTGATAGTTTTTTGGCCTCCTTTCAGCTGGTTGAGCCTGAGACTGTTCCCTTAGATATTGCTATTCGGCGGGTGCTGTCACATGCTTGGAAGGTGATGGACAGATCCTCTTTCCCTTGATTTATTTCAAGAAGTTGTCCTGTGGACATATTTGTGGCTGCTTTTGCATCCGTGGCGTTCTCCAACATTGGGCTTTAGTAGCTCGGGTTTCGAGACATGGCATGTCGTGCAGTGGTGGTTCTGCCAAGCCGTCCTCCCCAAGGGCCTGCCCCCTCCTGCGAGGGGTATAATGCAGGGGAGAGTCTCTCCATTTTCCTATCTGGAAGGCCTTGGCCCTGGTTTGAGCTGCTCTGTTTTATTTCCTCCCATCAGTCGGGGGTCAAGGGGTGTGCCTTCAGATATACGACCGGGTGGCAAGGTCTTATGTGTGTTATTAAAGGGGGATGATGGTTCCCTTCCTTTTTATTCAGTCCTGGTGAATATGGTACATTGCAACGTGATGTATTACATCGCGTGCCTTTAAAACGCGGTCGTTATAACGACCACGTTGTTGGTACGCGATGCATTTACATCGCAAATCATTACAACGACATGCACTAGGGGGCGCACTGGACTTAGGAATAGTATTAATTACTCTCCAGTTTGCGCAACAGTATGGAAGGTGTTGGATTTCATTTCCAATACCTCAGCGCCCCCTAGTGCAAGTTGTTGTAATGACTTGCGATGTAAATGCATTGCGTACTAACAACGCGGTCGTTGTAACAACCGCGTTGTAATGGTACAGCGATGTATCTTTTCTATCGTCTGTCTTCCAGGAGAGGCTAATGGGCCTGCAGATCAGATCATTATCCAAGGAACCAAACTTGCAGCTCCTGAGAAGTGCTTACTTGCATTCCTCGCCTTGATGAGCACCTGCCTGCATATTTCCATCCATCTGGTTGGTCAGTGGTTTCTTCCATTTCCAGGTGCTTCCTTTTTGGCCTTTCATCGGCACCAAGGATTTTTCGGACCATCTTGGCCCCAATGGCTCGGGGTCCTCGAATCTACCTTTACTTTGATGACTGGCTGGCAGTCTCTACTTCTTTCTCTAGGCAACAGAGGAGGTGCATTGAGACTGTGATCTCCTGGATTCTTTTGGGTTTCTTTTCACCCACTGATAGTCCTCCTTGCACCCCTCTCAATCTCTGATGTTTATCGGGCCCTCTTCCGTCTGTTCCACCGTCTACCCTGGGTTCTTTACCTACCTTGTTTGTCTGCCCGCCTCTGACTACGGAATCTAGGTGAGATGACCTCCACAGAGCTCGTGCTCCCCTGGGTCCATCCCCATTATTTCACTGGTATGAATCAGCAGCTTTGATTCCTGTGCTTCCGGAGGTTGGGGGTCTCTCCGGTGATGGTTGTCACCTCTCACTCTCTCCATGGGTTTCGGTCTTGTTCCTTCTCCCTTAGTGGTCTTGAGGGCCGTTGCAAGCACCAGAGAGAGTGGGCGCTGCCATGGGATTCCTAGGCCCTGGGCAGATGATCCCATTTCTGGGCTCCCCAATCCTTGCACTGGTGAGAAATGATGGCGGTGTGGCAGGCACTGTTTTTGATTCACTCCTCTCCTTCGGCTCCGTGGTGTCTGTGTTCGAACAGCCGACTGGGTCGTTTGTGCCAATGTCGACCAGCGGGGGGGATGCACCGGTCTTTGTTTTCTCTTTTCCCCATGGGGAGTGGCCTGTGGGCCTTGGGGAGTTTCCTTTCTCTTTCTCAGCAATCTAACTTCTGGGGGTGGTGAATTAGTCTGCTGTTTCTTTGAGCTCGGTGTGCCCCTTCTCTTTACGCCGTTTCTCTCCAGGTTCAGCCTTCACTGGCTGGGTCTATATGCCTCGGCGGAGTTGGCCCGTATCCCTCAGTTTGTGGCCTGATTCCCTCGTGGTTTGGCCTGGGCGATAGATGCTTTCTCCGTCCCGTGGCCCTTTCTTTCCCAGTTTCTTAGGGGAATTCGGATGGTTCAGACAGAGGTTCTTCTGGTTGTTCAGTATTGGTTTTGGAACCGTGGTTTCCCTTTCGTGAGGGTTTGCTGGTTTGTCTGCAATGGTGGGTTTCCCATACTCCCATCTCCACTCCTTGCTCATCTTGTCAGCGTGTCCTCCCTCCTGCTGGGAGTTTAGCACTTGTGAGGTTGTACCTGTTGGCTCGGGGTTGTTCCCTTGCGGTGGGTTGGAACATCTGGTTGTCTCGCAGGTCTTCACCCTTGACATCTTACTGTTGTCATTGGAGGAAATTTTACTCTTGGTGTGTAGGGAGACCGATCTGTCTCCTGTTTCCTGTGATTTGGTCAGGATGTCACTTTTTTGGGGGATGGTTTTCTGTTGGGTCTAACAATCTCCACTCTCTGTGCCCAATGGGCCTCCATTCTGGCCTTCAGAGGTTCGTTATGTCTTCTTTCTCTTCACTGATGGTTTGCCTTTTGCTGCTTTTTTTTGCTTGGGAGTCCTGTCTCCTGCTCTCCGTTCCCAGCCCGAGGTCTTCTTTTGGTGCTTCTGGCATTGACAGTTCCTACTTTGCACCCCTGGTTTCTGATGGCGAGATAGTCGTTTTGCTGGGTTCTCTCTCTTTTTTGTGTTTCTCTCTGGCCATGGTGCTTTTGCGCCCTGGTCTGTGTATTTTCTGCCCGTGGTCTTGTCCGTCTTCCACTGTCAAGAGGCTTTTGTCCTTCTGGTGTTTTCTCTTGACACGTCCTCTCCGGAGGTGGAAGTTCACCATTCTCTGGATGTGTTCTGGGCCCTTCGCATCTCCCTGGGCCATTCCAGTGCATTTGGGCTTCCTTGTGTGTTGCCTATAGTTTCTCTGGGAGGAGTGTCGAACCTTCTTTGTCCATTCTGACTCGAGGGGTGTTGTGCTCTGTTGTCTTGTCTCAACTTGTGGTGTTTCCTTGTCCTTGGCAATATTTCAGGATGCGTCACTGCTTGACATTTGTGATGCTGCTATGTTGGCCTCTCCCACGCAAATGTTTCCCACTTCCATCTTCAGTTGGGGATGGCTATGGCTGCAGAGTTTGGCGCTCATGTTTTTTCGGCTGTACATGATCTGTGATTTGTTCTATTTTTTGCATTACCTATCATGTATGTTGTGACCCTTGGTTTCTGTGTGAATCAATCACCATGCGCTTGGGAATGGGTTCAATTGAAAGGAATGGGACGGGAAGACAGGCGAGGAGTTAATGCCCGGGTATTCACCTGTAATCTCCATCACTCCGAGTGCTAGTCTTCCCGTTCCATTCCTGTGCCTGTCCCTCCCTCCCTGATTTCTGTTTATGGTGATTGTTTCGTGTTTTCTTTCCTTGGGTTTCTTTGGTATTCTCAGACTGTCTTGGTGACTCACGTCCCCTTTTATTCATGCTTGGTAGGCAGCACCATATTGGGGGAACTATTTTGACCTCAGCTAGCTAATAGTTTCTGTGGAGCAGACGAGCTGCTTATGCATGAGGAATGGAACGGGAAGACCAGGACTCAGAGTAATGAAGATTACCAGTGATTCCCGGGCACTCTCCTGCTCTGTCTCTCGTTCACTCAACACAACGCTGCAGCTTTGGTTTATCGAGGCCCACATGTACTTATTCAGGTACAATTTTGAACAAACTGATTTCCTAATGAGGTTGGGGAATGCAGGCTGCCCGGGGTCCACGAAGGAGACCCGCTAAGAGGGCGGCCACCTTAGTGCCACAGGAGGGCACAGGAGGCAGCCTTCCAGTGTTTGGGACCCTCAGTGGTCCAGGTGCCGCGTCACTTCCGGGGAGGGGGCGAGGTACATATACCTCTCCCCGCCCCCTGGGCGCCCTCTTGGCCCATTCCCCTGACGCCGTTTGGACGTGTGCCGAGTCACCAGGAGCTGTCCACGCAGTGAGTTAACGATCCTCCCCCCACCCCCTTTTGGGGCTGGGGGTGAAGCCCGGCCATCGCCGAGGCGGTGGTCCGTTTGGGCAGCTCCCGGTGGGCACAGGCCAGCAGCCCTGGCTTAGGCCACTCGGCTATGCGTGTTGGGGGCGGCCCTGGGCAGGAGGCGCCCCGTGGACGAGAGGGACGGGGTGTGCAGCCGGGCACTCGCTTTAGAGCAACGGGAGTGAACGAGCAATACCTCGCGTTGGGAGGGAGGGGCGCAAGGGGCTCCGCACTCCGCCCTCACCTCCGGTAGCGTTGGCCAGCCAGGGCCTGTTACTCCTGTTTGCTAGGCAGAGAGCCGGCATAGGGTATAGGTATAGAGGATCCGAGCCGGCTACTCCCCGTGCCGGAAGGGTAATGTAATCACGGTGCTCAAGCACAGCGCACCAATATTTCCGGTGAGGGGATGGGGTCCGACGGCTAAACTGGGACGCGGGTGACGGAAAGCAGGGCTCTAGCTCCGGGGTCCCGTCCACATCCGGTGAGGCTGGGCAAACCAATTTTCTCCCAGTGCCGGGATACTAAAGTTAATACGGTGCTCGTGTTAATCGCACCAATACATCGGGGCAAAGAGGAGGTTGTCCGGCGGTGTGACTCCGGACTTTGAGCCACATACCAGGGTTCGCGCCTCGGATTCATGTCCACATCCGGTGAGTAGGGGCGACTCAATTAATCTCCCCGTGGCTGCATGGGTAATGTAAATAGGGTGCTTAATGCATTTCCCAATGCCGGAATCGTCAACGTAATTAAGGGGCTCAACGAAATTGCACCAACACCTTAGGCCGGAGAGGATGTGGTCTGGTGCCAGAGACCAGGGTTCGAGCATCGGGGTCACGTCCACATCCGGTGAGTCGGGGCGAATCACTGGAGCTCACCGTGCCTGAATGTGTATGTGCTCAGGGGGAGGGGCCTGCAGGGGAGAGAGGATGTTGTCCGTCGGCTAGACTACCGACTGTGGTGCTGGTAATCGGGGTTTGTGCATCGGGCCGCATCCACTTCCAGGGAGTCAGGGGCAAATCACGAACCTTCCTGTGCCTGATTGTGTAATGTGAATACACGGCTCGAGTAAGCGCTCAAATACCTGCGGGTCGAGATCGCGCTATATAGTATGCAAAAAAAAAAAAAAAATGCGAGCGGATGAACTGTGCAGGAAGGAGCATGATGTCAATTGCCGTGGTCTTTCAAGGTCCGGGTAGGTGCAGGCACCGCGGGCCAGGGGGTAGCAATGCAGGGGGACCAGGGGCATTGGTCTGAGTGCTTGCGGGGCACAGAAGTGCGTGTGATGCGGGGGGGGGCAAGGTTAGAGCGAGGGGGGTGAAAACCGCCATGTGGTGGCCGGTTTCTTCACTGGGGATCTGAACATTAGGCTTGGTAACCTTGGTGGGTAGGCTAGTTACCGATGTGTTGTGAAGTTGTGCCACACAAGTTATCTGAAAGAAAGTACGTTAATTTGAGTAAAGCAACTTTTCGGGGCCAGGGTTAGGGAACGATAGCGACAATTGCAGGCAGGTGGGGCCCTGCTGCCACCTTCTATGCTCTTAGCCGGGTCATTTAGATCGTGCACAGCCTCATCATCTCTGATTTTAAGCACTTTCGATAAGTTTACATCGAAGCCATAGCAGTGGCTTATATCTTCCTTTGGCAAGGTCAACAGCCCGGGCTGGCTGTAAGTGGAATGTGACGTGCGTTACAGCTGCATGCAGCGACCGAGGAGCCAGAACAAGGAGCACACTTGCTAAGCAATGATTTTATGCTAAGCAAAGATTTCACAGTAATGGTTTTAGTCCAACGCCGAAGCGAGACCTTCTAGGGACGGGCCAGAACCATTAGGCGGCACATGTGAGTTGTGCAGGCTAATCGCTCCTCTAGGCCTACCTCTTGCCAGCCAAATAGGGATGACCTGCACATTGGAGGAACATGCTGGTTTTAATCTATATTTTGTTTCAAGTACAAGTGGCGATCAGCGCGGCAGGTGATGGGCATAGAGTGGCTCTCTGGACTAAAACGGCCTGGGTTTGGGCAGGACAAGCAGTCAGGGGGGTTGGGTGAGGCTGGACTCCCGGAGGGGGTGGGAGAGCTCTGACATGAGTTGGACACCAAATTAGCAGTGCAGGGGCTAGGAAAAAGGAAAAAAAAAAAAAAAAAGCATTTGCAATGCAATAGGTGTCGCATTGCTCCGTTGCTGGGGGCTTCCGGGGTATGGCACGGAAGGATAATGCTATGTTGCCGGTGTCTGCGTTAGGCGCACTGTGCCTCTGAGGCCCGGGATGGCTCGTTTTGGGCTGACTGGTTGTTCAGCATGCGGGGCAGCAGCCTAGATGTGAGCTGGGACTTGTTTTGGTTTTCACATCTTCACTTCGCCTTAGGAGATCACAGCGGTCCGGTACTGGTTCTCTAATTATGCTCTGATTAGGGTTTGCCCTACTTGCGACTCCCTGCGCCAAAGATACAGTGTGTCTTTGAGAACAGAGACCGATTTTATAGTGAAGCAAACCTGGCCCTTTCAGGAAGACCTAAATCAACCTAGTGGAAACGGTATTACCATTTCAATGGTACAGGGCGTCTCTCTAGGCTAGGCACTGCACCACGCGTATGGATTTGGTGCTACATCGGGCCTGCCCGCATGACGTAATTAGTGGGGCTACATCGATGCGGGTAAAGAATTTTGACAGTGTCTAGAACACTGCTCCTGGTACTAAGTATGGTTGGTTTTGGTCAAGGTCGTCAGGGAGAGTGGGGGCCACATTGCATGCACGAGGAAGGGTGTCCCACTCAGTTAACGCAGGGCGACAGGGTCGATGGCAGCGTCGGTGGTAGTCTGGTGGTATGCTTGGGTTGTCAGCGTTGGTGTTAGTCAGGTTGCATGCTTGTGGTCCGAGACAGCCACATTTCAGGTAACAAGTTGGGTTATAGGGTGTGGCCTATAGGTGGCACTGCTCCTTTCAACCGGCATACATTATTGGCAGTAATATTAGTGAGCTGCTGCTGAGTTCCAATGCCGAAAACACGAGTCACTACCCCTGAATATTGACGCAAACACAATTAGAACTTGGCCAGAGTGCTCGACTAGGTGGCTCAGCGAGACTGGTCGTGCCTCACCTCTTGACGTATGGCGGATGGTGAACCCAGGTTGCGGTGAAGAGACAGCGGGTACTGGTCGAGCTTCCTGCATATTCCGCGAGCGGCCTGTTCATTTCTACCATCAGATTTTCATTTTGTTTGTGGCCAAACGGTGGGTGTTGCAATGACACATCGCGTCGTCGTTCATTCAAGTTGGTGCAGTCTGGTGTGTAACCTATGCTGGTTTTCCTGGTTGTGGCCATGATGGTGTTGGCAATTCCAGTGGTGGGTGCCGGCCCGCTTGGAGGGAACATTTACATAGGCATCTGGGACTGGGTAGATGATCACACCTATGCCCCAGTTAGATGACAGAGCGCCACACATGCGTGGTTGAATTTTATTAGAGGGTCTCGGGATTTTAGTCACTGGATGAAAGGCTGTAGTCAGATTGTTTTCCTTGCACATCAGCCGGTGCTGCGCTTCGGGGAAGCATTCAGACTCGACGACCATGGGGTCAGATTTGCACTAAGTTTTAAATGAAGAGGCATATGCTGGCATAGTTGTGCCCTACATAGCCAAGAAGTTTGTACCCCAAGAGTATAGCAGTAACCTAGGTTTGATTCCGCTATCCGCGCTTGAAAAGTTTATATTCCATTCTCCCAGGGGCACAGGCTGTGGTTATGGTGGCAAAAGTTTGATTAATGTGCCTGGATACAAAGTTCGTTATGGTCGTACTGCTTTACCATAACTGCTGTGAGGAAGGTTTATATCAGCACAGTATGCATCAGTTTCGTGTAGAAGGAATGCAGTGCCACGGGGTGGCTCAGAACAGGCAACGTAACATGATGTATGTTGGTGGGGCGTGTGCGGTTAGGAACACGCTTAGGCAGAGCCCTTATTTGGATGTACTGGGAGCATTCTGTTTACGGGACATGTGCTCACTTGCCAACGGCTATTCACGTGTCAGTTGTATGTGTTCCCCCATGCGGATGGAATTTAACTGCCCTTGACTGGCCAGTGATTCTTCTTGCGCTCAGGTCAGGTGAGCAATAACTTTGGGTGTTATGGTGTCTGGTAAATTATGGTCAGACGGTGGCCAGGCCTTCTAGATGGGGGTTCTGCTCAGGCGGGTCCTAGTAAGGGTTCAGGCGACAGAGGTCGGCCCTGGGATACAATTTGAGCACAGCAGTTCTACATCACAGGCAGAAGGGAGAACCTATCTACGGTCTCTGGCTGACAGCTCGCCCATTACCAAAGTACAGGTTGAGCAGGTATGGTAGGCATGCCTTCTATGCCAGGCATTGGGGGTCATGGCAAGCGCTTTGGCAGTCACTCTTTCAAGAGCCAGCAACAGCAGCTTACAGGGTGGGCATACAAGCGGAAGCGCATCATGCAGGTGGGGACGATGCCCTGTTTTCAGCTACCTCCAGCCTGACTTCCTTCGGGGCCCTGAGAACCAGTGGCGGAGGGCAAGGTCCAAAACAGACTCTTCGGGGGTGGCATTAAAGGGACAGGATGAGCGCATCAAGCTGGCTGTACAATGGGTATCCCAATGTTTGGAAGGTACCCGGAGCCACCCAGGGGAGTGGCCGGAAGGCAGGTTAAGGGCAGTATGTACAGGCAAACTTGGAATATACCACTGGCACCCCGGTGATGCACCAGAGGTAATGGGAAGGGTGCAGGTACATTCCCACTGCTGGTGCAGTACATGGTTATCAGCTTGAACCCCCGAAGCTGGGGGAATAGTCAAGAAAGGGTGTTGAAGCACAGGCTTAGTCAACCTTTAAGGTGACGCACAGGTTGCACGCGGTGCACAATGGTATGTGGTCTGTCATAATTGATTCATCAAGGTAGGCAGACTAACTGGTCAAGCTAACAGACGGTAGATGCCAAGCGCCGGCATTCTCGCCATCGCGGCACGTGGGGATTAAGTTATACAACTCAAGGTGTTGGGGCTACACAGCTTAACGATATACTGATTTGCAGCACAGAGGCTCTTTTCTGGGACACCCGGCATCCCAACAAGTCTAGAAAGGGCAGGTGATCTGCATCTATCGTTTTCACCATTCCTGTAGCGTTTCCACCCTCTGGTCCACTACCTGGTACCCTCCAGAGTAGGTCGGGCAAAAGGGCAGGGTCAAGGGTATGGATGATGGGCCATCCAGGCGTGCTGATAGTGGCGCGATGGGCGGGAAGCAGGAGGTGGAGGCATGGTTTTCCTGACCGGTAATTTGGACGGGGTTCCCAGGCATGCACTGGAACAGCTTGCTATGATGCTGCAGCACAGACTAAGGGGGTGTGTCCCCTCCTCTATTGCTGGTCTTCAACAGGAAGGCTATCAATGGGCAGTGGGGGGCTGTGCATCGGGTACATTAGGTGCAAGCTTGATTAGTTGTATAGGATGGGTGCAGTGGGCATTAAAGGTTAGCAACTTGGTATTTCGTTATGTCGCCAGGATCAAGGATCTGGGTGAATGGCCTTCCGTGCGTCCCGAGGGGCGCGAGGGCGGAATTCAAGAAATGGAGGCATGTGGTTCCTCCAATAAGTTTTCTTGGTTGGGGGTCCCAGCCATGTGCCGGGACAGCTGGCTTAAGCAGCTGCGGCACAGACTAAGGGGGTTGGTGTTTGGTTGAGATTAGGGACCTCTGGGCGGGGTGCGCAAAGAATGGTCTACCTGTCCAGAGTGGGCATGGACTTGTCTTGTGTTGCCTGGCCCAGGCAATGAGCAGACTCTGGGGGAAGAGGCACCTGTTGCAAGAGAAGGAGTCCTCCAATTTAGGATGCAACCTTTGGGGGCTTGGGAGTTATGGTGGTCAGATAGCCCCCCCCCGTTTAGGTGTGAAGGCGCTCGGTCAGGGGAGGCCGGGGAAACCCCGCGCAGGAGAATTGACCGTGCCAGGCGTAAATTCACCAACTGTTTGGCTTTATAGGTATGGTTTGCATGCCAAATCCACAGGGAGTTTGGCACAAGATGGGGTTTCACCTGTCTAGAGTGGGCATGGACTTGCTTTGCTGGACTGGGGGAAGCCCGGGAATCAGCAGGGTTTAGGGAAAGATGTTGTGATGGTGCAAAGAGGTGCAACCGGCCACAACCAAAGCGTTCTGGGCGGGTTTGGCAGCAGAGCGCATCAAGCAGGTGGGATAATAGGATTTCCTTTCAAAGGTACAGCCGTCTGCAGCCACCCAGGGGAGTGGCCGGAAGACAGGTTAGGTGTATGATGTACAGGCGAACTTCTGAGTATCCCTAAGGCACCCGGGGAGGCACCAGAGGTTTGATAGGACACTCATTGTTATTGTGCAAATAGGTGCAACCAGCCACAACCAAAGCGTTCTGGGCGGGCTTGGCATTAGAGCGCATCAAGCAGGTGGGACAATAGGAATTCCAAGGTTTTTAAAGGTACAGCCGTCCGTAGCCACCCAGGGGAGTGGCAGGAGGACAGGTTAAGTGTATCCTGTACAGGCCAACTTTGAGCTGTCCAAAGGCACCCGAGGTTTGATGGGGTGCAGTGTTATTGTGCAACTAGGTGCAAGATGGATTAGTTATAATAGGGTGTGCAGTGCTCATTAAAGGATGTTAGTATCTGAGCATGTCTTTAATTTCCAGGATCAAAGGTCTGGGTGAAGGGCCGTCCGTGCGTCCTGTGAGTGGCACGATGGGAGGAATCCAATATATGGGGGCAGGGGTTTTCCATCACCGACTTACCTTGGTTGGGGGGGCCCAGGCATGCGCTAGCAGTTTGAGGTAGAAGCACAGCACACTTCTGAGATAATTTGGTTTGGGGCCCCTGGAATGCGCTGGAACAGCTTGTTGTAGAAGCTGCGGCACAAGTCTAGGGGGGGTGTCTCCCCTCCCATCAATTTGGTCATACACCGGGGAGGCAATATTTTGACCCTCCGGGGTAGGAGGACAGTGCGGCCAGATATGAAATACTTCTGGTATAAGTTAAACAACCAGTTGTGGGCAGGGGTGTTATGATGGACAGAGATATCATCACTGTGAGTGAGGCGAGGGGCTCGGTCAGAGGATGCCGGGGATTCCGCACGCAGGAGAGTTTACAGTGCCAGGCGCAGATCCACTCAACAGGAGGGTTTAGTTCATCCGCATGGCCTGCTGCATGCTAAGTCCACTGGGAGTTTGAAAGAGGATGGGGCGCGCCTGCCAGAGTGGGCATGGACTTGTTTTGCTGGACCTGGGAGAGGCCCTGGAATTAGAAAGATGGAGGTGAAGAGGCCTACCTTGGTGGGGGCCCTGGCTGTGACGGTGGCCACACCCAGAGCTGTGGCGGAGTTACAGGGCGATCCAGAGGCTGTAGGTACATACGGGTACCATGTACAGAAGCACAACAAGGGTGCAAAGGCCAAATATCCACAGGGAGGTCCTCGCGTTGGACCCTGGAGGAGCGACGGCGCCCCGTTAGTCCTACGGGCGGTTGTGGACCTGAGCAACCGGGGGTTGCCTGGCAGGCTCCGCCCCGTATGGGGCGTGAGCAGGGGCGTGGTCTGTGGGTCCACTGGTGGGAGGGGTCTTCCCTCCCCCAAAATATGGCAAACACCGTTGGGGAGGCCACGGTGTAATTTGGCTCATCAGGTGGCAGGCGGCGAGGGGCTGCCTGCCTTGGGATCGCCCGTAAGATAACCCACCATGTTGGCATATTTGTAATGCTAATAAACCTGCAGCAGTTTTCTCCACAAAGAAGGTGTCTTGTTTGGTTATTTCTATAGGAGATTGCGGTATGGTGGGGTGGCGAGTGTTGCCGATATTGGCACTATGCAGGCTGCCCGGGGTCCACGAAGGAGACCCGCTAAGAGGGCGGCCACCTTAGTGCCACAGGAGGGCACAGGAGGCAGCCTTCCAGTGTTTGGGACCCTCAGTGGTCCAGGTGCCGCGTCACTTCCGGGAGGGGGCGAGGTACATATACCTCTCCCCGCCCCCTGGGCGCCCTCTTGGCCCATTCCCTGACGCCGTTTCCTCCCTACCGCATACCCGGCGTTCAGGCTGGGGGTGTGGGGGGGGGGGTTTACCTAATGTATTATTTTGTGTTGCAGGCGGAGTTACAGGGCGATCCAGAGGCTGTAGGTACATACGGGTACCATGTACAGAAGCACAACAAGGGTGCAAAGGCCAAATATCCACAGGGAGGTCCTCGCGTTGGACCCTGGAGGAGCGACGGCGCCCCGTTAGTCCTACGGGCGGTTGTGGACCTGAGCAACCGGGGGTTGCCTGGCAGGCTCCGCCCCGTATGGGGCGTGAGCAGGGGCGTGGTCTGTGGGTCCACTGGTGGGAGGGGTCTTCCCTCCCCCAAAATATGGCAAACACCGTTGGGGAGGCCACGGTGTAATTTGGCTCATCAGGTGGCAGGCGGCGAGGGGCTGCCTGCCTTGGGATCGCCCGTAAGATAACCCACCATGTTGGCATATTTGTAATGCTAATAAACCTGCAGCAGTTTTCTCCACAAAGAAGGTGTCTTGTTTGGTTATTTCTATAGGAGATTGCGGTATGGTGGGGTGGCGAGTGTTGCCGATATTGGCACTAAGGAATTGCTGGCTAACAGGCTTTTTGTGATGTAAGCAGCTCCCTGTGAAGGCCTGGAGTACGCTATACCAAAAGTTGTAAAGTTCAACTTTTGGTATTCACAAAGGGAATTTACGAGTAGCAAATGCCCTTTGTGAATACCAAAAGTCGTAAAGTTCGTATAAGGTCATAACTCCTGCTGCAGAGGGTCAGTTATTTGTGGGACCTGGAACACCTTTCCATGAAGGATGCACACACAAGAATGTCACACAGTGATTATGAAAACCTTTATTAAGAGCGTTTGGTTTAGTGCATATTATATTTAAAAGCATAATTGCAGATCTAAATATTACAGTGATTGGAATGAATGCAATACATGTATTTTACTATATGTGTCCATTGTAACATAGAACACAGCCATGCAACATATAACAGGATATAAATGTAACATGTAACAGGCATGAAGGAGTAAGCATCTGGCTGTGATGACATCATCTGCGCCACACAGGCCCAGAGGTGGGCGTGGGGTCATACCCACCTGTGGGGCTTCAGCAGAGACAGGTTGGGGCGGGGCTTGTTTCTTGAAGGGTTTGTGACGTCATCGTATTACGTGACCTTCAGCGGCCGGACGCAAGGACACTCAGTTAAAGGTGTGTAAGTCCTCGATGCTGAGCACCCGGTCTCTGAAGTGCTTCACCTCAACGACCAACCGATCCAGCAGGCGGACACTACTTCTGAACGTGCCGCCCCCATACCCAGCAGAAGCTTCAAGACACAAGATCTCTAGTATTTCTTCTGCAACAGAGTGCAGACCATCTGCGAAGGTTTCCCCTTCAGGCCACTGGAAGTCGTGAATTCATGCAGTGCGTCGGGGACACGTCTGCTGAGGGCTACGATGTCCTCCACACACTCGATGCCGTCCCGGATGTCACCGTGATGGCCAATGTTCATCGAACGCAGCATCCAAGCTAACGAGCGTTCATTCGTTTTTGAATCCGAAGACCCTGAAAGGAAATCAGCTTTTTCACCTAGTTGTTTCTGTTGCTTCTGTAGGGTGTCTGACCGACGTAGCATTTCTTCCGCATGGTCCCTGAAAATAGAAAACAACATTATAAGCTATTGTAATTCCTGCAAGGTGATATTAAAAGACCACCCGAGCATCCCCCCAGCTAAGCAGATTGAGAGAGGTAAATGAACTCAGTTCTTTCACATCAGTCCGGAAGACACCATCTTTTGCACATGAATCCCAGACCCCACCTGTTGCACTTGAACCCTGGAGGCCCCACCTCTTACACATGAATCCCAGACCCCAGGTCTTGCACATGAACCCTAGAGCCCTCAGCTCTTGCACATGAATCCCAGACCCCAGGTCTTGCACACGAATCCCAGACTCCAGGTCTTGCACATGAAGCCTAGAGCCCTCAGCTCTTGCACATGAACCCTAGAGCCCTCAGCTCTTGCACATGAATCCCAGACCCCAGGTCTTGCACATGAACCCTAGAGCCCTCAGCTCTTACACATGAATCCCAGACCCCAGGTCTTGCACATGAACCCTAGAGCCCTCAGCTCTTGCACATGAATCCCAGACCCCAGGTCTTGCACATGAACCCTAGAGCCCTCTGCTCTTGCACATGAATCCCAGACCCCAGCTCTTGCACACAAATCCCAGACTCCAGGTCTTGCACACGAATCCTAGACCCCAGGTCTTGCACATGAACTCTAGAGTACTCAGCTCTTGCACATGAATCCCAGACCCAAGGTCTTGCACATGAACCCAAAGCCCTCAGCTCTTGCACACGAATATCAGACCCCAGGTCTTGCACATGAACCCTAGAGCCTCAGCTCTTGCACATGAACCCTAGAGTCCTCAGCTCTTTCACATGAATCCCAGACCCCAGGTCTTGCACATGAACCCTAGAGCCTCAGCTCTTGCACATGAACCCTAGAGTCCTCAGCTCTTTCACATGAATCCCAGACCCCAGGTCTGACACATGAACCCTAGAGCCCTCAGCTCTTGCAAATGAATACCAGACCCCGCCTCTTGAACAGGAATCCCAGACCTCAGCTCTTGCACATGATTCCCATACCCCAGCACTTGCACATGAATCCCAGACCCCAGCTCTGGCACATGGTTCCAAGACACAGCCGCGGCTCATGCCGGTAAAAGCGGTGGGGCGGTGGGGTCAGGTGGTGGGGATTTCAACAGACGACGACGAGATAAAATTAAATAAATAATTAATTTTCCTTCGCCATCGTCTGTATGGGCTGCAGCTGCCTAGACCCCAGCTCTTGCTAACTAATCCCACACCCCAGCTCTTGCACATAAACCTTGGAGGCCCCAGTTCTTGCACATGAATCCCAGACCCCAGCTCTTGCACATGAATCGGAGACCCCAACTCTTGCATATAAACCAGAGACCCCAGCTCTTACACATGAATCCCAGACCCCAGCTCTTGCACATGAATCGTAGACCCCAGCTCTTGCATATAAACCAGAGACCCCAGCTCTTCCACATGAGTCTGACACCCAGCTCTTGCACATCAATGCAAGACCCCAACTCTTGCACATGATTCCCAGTCTCCAGCTCCTGTACATGAATCCAGACCCTGGCTCTTGCACTGAGTCCAGGAAATCCCAAGTCCTGCACATGAATCCCAGAGCCCGGCTCTTGTATTAAGTTTAAGAGATAACTCATGCACATAAATCCCAGAGCCCAGCTTTTGCACATGAATCCAGACCCCAGCACTTGGACATGAATCGCATACCCCAGAACTTGCACATGAATCTCAGACCCCAGCTCATGCACATGAATCCCAGACACACAGCTCTTGAACATGAATCCCAGAGCCCAGCTTTTGCACATGAATCCAGACCCCAGCACTTGGACATGAATCCCAGACCCCAGCTCCAGCAAATTAATCTCAGACCCCAGCTCTTGCACATGAAACCCATACTCCAGAACTTGCACATGAATCCCAGACTCCAGCTCTTGCACACGAATCCCAGACACACAGCTCTTGCACACGAATCCCAGACCCCAGCTCTTACATATGAATTCCAGACCCCAGCTCTTACATATGAATTCCAGACCCCAGCTCTTACATATGAATTCCAGACCCCAGCTCTTGCACATGATTCCCAGACCCAAGCTCTTACACATGAATTCTAGACCCCAACTGTTACAAATAAATCCTAAACCGCAGCTCCTGCACATGAATCCCAGACCCTGCTCTTACACATGAATCCCAGACCCCAGCTCTTGCTCATGAACTCTGGAGCCATAGCTCTTGCACATAAATCCTAGACCCCAGCACCTGGACATGAATCCCAGACCCCAGCTCCAGCAAATTAATCCCAGACCCCAGCTCTTGCACATGAATCTCATACCCCAGAACTTGCACATGAATCCCAGACCCCAGCTCGTGCACATGAATCCCAGGCCCCAGCTTTTACACATGAATTCCAGACCCCAGCTCTTGCACATGAATCCCAGCCCCGAGCTCTTGCACATGAATCCCAGACCCCAGCTCCAGTAAATTAATCCCAGATCCCAGCTCTTGCACACGAATCCCAGACTCCAGTTCTTGCTCATGAATCTCGTACCCCAGAACTTGCACATGAATCCCAGACCCCAGCTCGTGCACATGAATCCCAGACACACAGCTCTTGTACATGAATCTCAGACCCCAGCTTTTACACATGAATTCCAGACCCCAGCTCTTGCACATGATTCCCAGACCCCAGCTCTTACACATGAATTGCAGACCCCAACTGTTACACATAAATCCTAAACCCCAGCTCCTGCACATGAATCCCAGACCCCAGCTCTTACACATGAATTCCAGACCCCAGCTCTTGCTCATGAACTCTGGAGCCATGGCTCTTGCACATAAATCCTAGACCCCAGTTCCTACGCATGAATCCCAGAACTCAGTTCCTGCACATGAATCCCACACCGTCAACTTGTACTGAGTCTAGGAGATCCCAACTCCTGCACATGAATCGAAGACTCCAAATCCTGCACATAAATCTGAGACCCCAGATCTTGCACATGAATCCCAAACCCCAGCTCCTGCACGTGAATCCCAGACCCCAGCTCTTGCAAATGAATCTCAGGGCCCAGCTCTTGCCCATGAATATCAGACCCCAGCTCTTCTACATGAATCCCAGACCCCAGCTCTTGAATATAAATTTCCAGACCCCAGCTCCTGCACATGAATGCGAGACCTTATATATTGTACAAGAATCCCAGCTCTTACACGTGAGTCCCACATCCCAGTTTTTACACACCGTAGCTCTTACACATGACTTCTAGACCCCTGCTCCTAGACATGCATTCCACACACCAGATCCTGCCCATGAATCCCAGACCCCAGCTGCTGCACATGAATCCCAGACCATATCTCTGGCACATGAATCACAGACCCCAGCTCTTGCTCATGTATTGCAGGCTCCAGCTCTTGCACATGAATTCCAGAACCCGTCTCCTGCACATATATCCCAGGCCCCAGCTCTTGCATAAACATCCCAGAGATCCAGCTCTTGCACATGAATCACAGACCACAGTTCTTGTACTGAGTTCGGGAGACCCTAGCTCCTGCACATAATTTCCATACACAAGTTGTCGCACATGAATCCCAGACCCTAACTCTTGCATTTGAATCCCAGTCCATGGCTCTTGCACATTCATACCAGACCCCACCTCTTGCACACGAATCCCAGATCATGCACATAAATCCCAGATCCAAGCTTCTGAGATGAATCCTGTATCCCAGCTCTTGCATAAGTATCCCAGAGACCCCAGCTCTTGCACATGAATCCCAGACCCCAGCTCTTGCACATGAATCCCAGACCCCAACTCTTGCACATGAATCCCAGACCCCAGCTCTGGCACATGGTTCCAAGACACAGCCGCGGCCCATGGAGGTAAAAGCGGTGGGGCGGTGGGGTTGGGTGGTGGGGATTTTGACAGACGAGGGAAAATTAAGTAAATAATTAATTTTCCTTCGTCATCATCCATATGGGCTGCAGCTGCCTAGGCCCCAGCTCTTGCTAACTAATCCCACACCCCAGCTCTTGCACATAAACACTGGACGCCCCAGCTCTTGCATATGAATCCCAGACCCCAGCTCTTACACATGAATCGTAGACCCCAGCTCTTGCCTATAAACCAGAGACCCCAGCTCTTACACATGAATCCGAGACCCAGCTCTTGCACATCAATGCAAGACCCCAGTTCTTGCACATGAATCCCAGAACCCAGCTCTTGCACATGAATCGTAGACCCCAGCTCTTGCATATAAACCAGAGACCCCAGCTCTTACACATGAATCCGAGACCCAGTTCTTGCACATCAATGCAAGACCCCAACTCTTGCACATGATTCCCGGACTCCTGCTCCTGCTCCTGTACATGAATTCAGACCCTGGCTCTTGCACTGAGTCCAGGAGATCCCAAGTCCTGCACATGGTTCCCAGACCCCGACTCTTGTACTAAGTTTAACAGATAACAACTCATGCACATGAATCCCAGAGCCCAGCTTTTGCACATGAATCCAGACCCCAGCACTTGGACATGAATCCCAGACCCCAGCTCCAGCAAATTAATCCCAGACCCCAGATCTTGCACATTAAACTCATACCCCAGAACTTGCACATGAATCCCAGACACACAGCTCTTGCACACGAATCCCAGACCCCAGCTCTTACACATGAATTCCAGACCCCAGCTCTTGCACAAGAATCTCATACCCCAGAACTTGCACATGAATCCCAGACCCCAGCTCATGCACATGAATCCCAGACAGAGCTCATGCACATGAATCCCAGACACACAGTTCTTGCACATGAATCCCAGACCCCAGCTTTTACACATGAATTCCAGACCCGAGCTCTTGCACATGATTCCCAGACCCCAGGTCTTACACATGAATTCCAGACCCCAACTGTTACACATAAATCCTAGACCCGAGCTCCTGCACATGAATCCCAGACCCTGCTCTTACACATGAATCCCAGACCCCAGCTCTTGCTCATGAACTCTGGAGCCATGGCTCTTGCACATAAATCCTAGACCCCAGTTCCTGCACATGAATCCCAGACCCCAGATCTTGCCCATGAATCCCAGACCCCAGTTCCTGCACATGAATCCCACACCATGCCTCTTGTACTAAGTCTAGGAGATCCCAACTCATGCACATGAATCGTAGACTCCAACTCCTGCACATAAATCTGAGACCCCAGATCTTGCACATGAATCCCAGACCCCAGCTCTTGCACGTGAATCCCAGACCCCAGCTCTTGCACGTGAATCCCAGACCCCAGCTCTTGCACATGAATCTCAGGGCCCAGCTCTTGCACATGAATATGAGACCCCAGCTCTTGCATATAAATTTCCAGACCCCAGCTCCTGCACATGAATGATAGACCTTATGTATTGTACAAGAATCCCAGCTCTTACACATGAATCCAACATCCCAGTTTTTACACTCCGTAGTTTTTACACATGACTTCTAGACCCCTGCTCCTGGACATGAATCCCACACATCAGATCCTGCCCATAAATCCCAGACCCCAACTCTTACACATTAATCCCAGATCCCACCTCTTACACATTAATCCCAGACCACAGCTCCTGCACATGAATCCCAGACCATAGCTCTGGCACATGAATCACAGGCCCCAGCTCTGGCACATGAATCACAGGCCCCAGCTCTTGCTCATGTATTGCAGGCTCCAGCTCTTGCACATGAATTCCAGAACCCATCTCCTGCACGTGAATCCCAGACCCCAGCTCTTGCAAATGAATCTCAGGGCCCAGCTCTTGCCCATGAATATCAGACCCCAGCTCTTCCACATGAATCCCAGACCCCAGCTCTTGAATATAAATTTCCAGACCCCAGCTCCTGCACATGAATGCGAGACCTTATATATTGTACAAGAATCCCAGCTCTTACACATGAGTCCCACATCCCAGTTTTTACACACCGTAGCTCTTACACATGACTTCTAGACCCCTGCTCCTAGACATGCATCCCACACACCAGATCCTGCCCATGAATCCCAGACCCCAGCTGCTGCACATGAATCCCAGACCATATCTCTGGCACATGAATCACAGACCCCAGCTCTTGCTCATGTATTGCAGGCTCCAGCTCTTGCACATGAATTCCAGAACCCATCTCCTGCACATATATCCCAGGCCCCAGCTCTTGCATAAACATCCCAGAGACTCCAGCTCTTGCACATGAATCACAGACCACAGTTCTTGTACTGAGTTCGGGAGACCCTAGCTCCTGCACATAATTTCCATACACAAGTTGTCGCACATGAATCCCAGACCCTAACTCTTGCATTTGAATCCCAGTCCATGGCTCTTGCACATTCATACCAGACCCCACCTCTTGCACACGAATCCCAGATCCCAGATCATGCACATAAATCCCAGATCCAAGCTTCTGAGATGAATCCTGTATCCCAGCTCTTGCATAAGTATCCCAGAGACCCCAGCTCTTGCACATGAATCCCAGACCCCAGCTCTTGCACATGAATCCCAGACCCCAGCTCTGGCACATGGTTCCAAGACACAGCCGCGGCCCATGGAGGTAAAAGCGGTGGGGTTGGGTGATGGGGATTTTGACAGACGAAGACGAGGGAAAATTAAGAAAATAATTAATTTTCCTTCGTCATCATCCATATGGGCTGCAGCTGCCTAGGCCCCAGCTCTTGCTAACTAATCCCACACCCCAGCTCTTGCACATAAACACTGGACGCCCCAGCTCTTGCATATGAATCCCAGACCCCAGCTCTTACACATGAATCGTAGACCCCAGCTCTTGCCTATAAACCAGAGACCCCAGCTCTTACACATGAATCCGAGACCCAGCTCTTGCACATCAATGCAAGACCCCAGTTCTTGCACATGAATCCCAGAACCCAGCTCTTGCACATGAATCGTAGACCCCAGCTCTTGCATATAAACCAGAGACCCCAGCTCTTACACATGAATCCGAGACCCAGTTCTTGCACATCAATGCAAGACCCCAACTCTTGCACATGATTCCCGGACTCCTGCTCCTGTACATGAATTCAGACCCTGGCTCTTGCACTGAGTCCAGGAGATCCCAAGTCCTGCACATGGTTCCCATACCCCGACTCTTGTACTAAGTTTAACAGATAACAACTCATGCACATGAATCCCAGAGCCCAGCTTTTGCACATGAATCCAGACCCCAGCACTTGGACATGAATCCCAGACCCCAGCTCTTGCCCATGAACTCTGGAGCCATGGCTCTTGCACATAAATCCTAGACCCCAGTTCCTGCACATGAATCCCAGACGCCCAGATCTTGCCCATGAATCCCAGACCCCAGTTCCTGCACATGAATCCCACACCATGCCTCTTGTACTAAGTCTAGGAGATCCCAACTCATGCACATGAATCGTAGACTCCAACTCCTGCACATAAATCTGAGACCCCAGATCTTGCACATGAATCCCAGACCCCAGCTCTTGCACGTGAATCCCAGACCCCAGCTCTTGCACGTGAATCCCAGACCCCAGCTCTTGCACATGAATCTCAGGGCCCAGCTCTTGCACATGAATATGAGACCCCAGCTCTTGCATATACTTTTCCAGACCCCAGCTCCTGCACATGAATGCTAGACCTTATGTATTGTACAAGAATCCCAGCTCTTACACATGAATCCAACATCCCAGTTTTTACACACCGTAGTTTTTACACATGACTTCTAGACCCCTGCTCCTGGACATGAATCCCACACATCAGATCCTGCCCATAAATCCCAGACCCCAACTCTTACACATTAATCCCAGATCCCACCTCTTACACATTAATCCCAGACCCCAGCTCCTGCACATGAATCCCAGACCATAGCTCTGGCACATGATTTCCATACACCAGTTGTCGCACATGAATCCCAGACCCTAACTCTTGCATATGAATCCCAGTTCATGGCTCTTGCACATTCATCCCAGACCCCACCTCTTGCACACGAATCCAAGATCCCAGATCATGCACATAAATCCCAGATCCAAGCTTCTGGGATGAATCCTGTATACCAGCTCTTGCATAAGCATCCCAGAGACTCCAGCTCTTGCACATAAATCCCAGACCCCAGCTCCTGTACAAAGTTCGGGAGACCCCAGCTCTTTCACATGATCTCTCGAGACCCCAGCTTTTGTACATGAATCCCTACCCCAGATCGTGTACTATGTCTAGGGGACCCAGCTTCTTCATATGAATCTCAAACCTCAGCTCTTGTACTGAGTTCAGGAGACCCCAGCTCCGTATCATGAATCCCTTACTCCAGTTATTGCACATGAATCATAGACCATGGCTCTTGCATATGAATTCCCACCCCAGCTCCTAAACATGGATCCCAGCCCTTAACTCCTGCACATAAATCACAGACTCCAGGTCCTGCAAATTAATACCAGACCCCAGGTCTTGTACATGAATCCCAAAGACTACAGCTCTTGCACAGGCACCTCAGAAACTCCAGTATTTGCATATGAACTCCAGAGACCCCAGCTCTTGGACATTGTTGCAAAGTCATCCTGTGCCCTGGGCACCCCCCAACTTTTTGCTGACTGGTCCTGGTGGTAACTGACTCTGACTGGCCCTGGGCTCTGCCTAACCAGGCCCAGGGCCAGTGCAATGCTGAAACATTTAGATAACAGTTAAAACACCTACATACACTAGGGTACACTTTGGGTTGGGGTACCCCTGTGATTGGCATGAACTACCCCTATAAGCCCCTAGTATATAATAGGGCAGGGGGATTGAAACTACCTATAAGTCCCTAGTATGTAGTAGGGCATGGCAGTTTAGAGGCCAGCAGCCTTTTTTGCACTTGCATGTGTGCACTGCTGAAGCCTGAGGTCAGTTTAAAAGCAGCCCTGGGCGCCAGAACTGCTCTTAAACATGTAAATTGTGTCCAAACTCGACTTTGGGGTTTGGGGCACTTAAAACTGGACAACCTACAATGTATTGCCATATTAGGGACCCCCAGGTCCTCCCCTATGTATCCCAGGGGTGGGGGGTCAGGTATCTATAAGTTGGACCCTTATAAAATGAGTTTATATATGCCATGGGTTAAGTGAAATTCACTTAACCCATGGCCTGGGTTAAGTGAATTTCACCCCATGGCCTGGGGTCTGGAAATTTCACTCCCCCCATTGTGTTAAAGTGCTGCCCAAATTCGACTTTGATGCTAGGAGCACTGTGCATGGAGGATCTGCAATATTTTTACAGATTCAGCACCCCTAAAGTCTCCCCTAGGTGACCCATGGGGTGGGGGTCCTGTGAAAATAAGATAAGTACTTATAAAATATGTTTTTGTAAGTCCTGGTGCTGGAGAAATGGCCCAAGTCATTTTTCCAATTGCAAATCCCATGCCACATAGGTTAACATGGGGGGAAGTTATTAAACAATAACTTCTGATAAGAGAGGGATAAAGATGTCATTCAAAGATTCACCAGAATGGTATTAATAAATCCCACAATATAATATTATTGAATTTCTCCTAAAGTGAACAGACAAGAAGTTATAAGACTTTCTTAGTTTTAGTTCCAAATCCAGCCTTCCAGTGCTCTGTCCTGATTGGTCAGAGTTAAGGGGATTAGCCAGCCTGCCTGAAGAGGTGATAAAGAGCCCCTGGGGCTATCCAGATGGACTGGGAGGGCAGTGTGCTGTTCCACAAGAATGCCAGGCCAGGGGGAGGAGTCGTAAACAATGAACTTCAAAGGGGAAGAGCCCAGAGCAGTGTCATTTACAACTCTGAACCCCCACCTTAGCCAGATGGCAGGATTAAGGAAGGTATGTGCAGATGTAAGGGGGGAGAGGCCAGGTTAATTAGCCAACTCAATGGGAGTGTTTAGCCAGCTCTTACCTCCTTGCTGGAAAATCAGCCATTATGGATTTGGAAGCTTTGTTGCACTCTGAGATAGAATAATGCCACACTCTGCAGGAAGGAGTCACCCAAGTGGGAAGTTACCCTGCTCCTATTGGTGAAACTTGACCTCCTGCATGACCTAGAGACTGTGGAATAAGTATCTGAGAGAGGCCAAGCCCCTTAGATCTGCTGCTTGAAACTGAAGAAAGCAAGACTGGCCCTGCTGAAAAGTTCTGCTGTGCAAAGACTTCTAAGGCCTGACCTCTGGAGACTGCACCACCTGAAACTACAGCTTTGTGGACTAACTGTGCTGAGTAATAGAAGTCAAGAGTGGACTCCCTGCAAGCTACAGGTTAACAGAGCTCATCTGGACCCTCACCACCAAGAATCACCCACGTGGGGAACTACCAGTAGATTTGTAAGGGTGACGTCCAGTGCATTGTGGGAATTGAAGTACTCAACTTTCAAGGACCAGCTTGGAGCTTCCAGACTCTTGGAGTAAGTTTTAGACACTTTGGGACCCTTTGAGGAACTTCAGGAAGAAGTTCAAGAAGTTTGGGGAACTTTGGAGGAACTTTGAAAAAAGCTCCATAGAGGGACCGACTCATCCCGGTCAGCCAAGCCGCCTGCCTTCAACCGCGAGCCGGCCAAGCCTTCCAGGTTCGTCCCGCTAAAAGCTCCATCAATCCCACTTCCAGAGTTTGACCAGGACTAGGAGAAATCGGAGACCGGTGAACCCTCACCGAATCCGGCTACATGAGGAGCATCGAGAGACCCCGCGAGAAAAAGCTCCAGAAAAGTTTCTAAGTCCACTCGTAGAAAAGTCGACCGGGAGCAACTGCGAAAGCCAATCCGCCTGCCTTCAATCGCGTGTCGGCCTGGATTTTGGATTTGCCCCGCTGGAACACTGGAGAGCCCGGACCTGAAAAGTTTCTAAGTCCGAACGTAAGGAGTTGACCGGGAGCACCCTGCAAGGCTACCCGGCGAACCCTCACCGAATCCGGACTGGCTGAGCGCGTCGAGGGACCTTGGTGAGAAAAGCTCCAGAAAAGTTTCTAAGTGCGAAGGTAAAAACTTTAACCGGTACCTTCCGAGGGTGGTAGCCGCTCAGGGCTCCATCGCGGTCGGCCTGAAACTTTGAATCGCGAGCCTATGTCCCAATATGGTGCTATATGCTTCTAAGTGCTATATTTTTATTAATCTTTAAAAATTCATATCTCCGGTTCCCTACATTGTATTTTTGTCGTTTTGGTGTCATTTTAAAGATAAAAATATTTCCTATTTTTATAAATTGGTGTTGGATTTTTATTATGAGTTGTGTCTTAATTATTTACTGAATTGGTGTTTTTAAATGCTTTACATACCTGTCTTTGAAGTTAAGCCTGCCTGCTCGCAGCCAAGCTACCAAGGGTTGAGCCTAGGAATACATTTTTAAGACCTATGCTGAGTCCTATCAAGTGTTAGTGGCCTTATTGCCAGTGGCAGACTGACAATTGCCCCTACCAATAACCCACTTTCCAACATTTGGTGCTCAGCGGTGTGGATGAGGACTTGTGTTTAAAAGTACACCATTCAGTAAAGTGAATTAACATTATAAAAATCCTCTAAATTGCCTTAGAACAAAACTTTTGAGTTTGATTTTTGGAATTTGGACTAAACTGTTTTTAATCCATTGTTTAGATTTTTCCAAATTGTTCTAAGTCTATTGTGCCTAGTGTTGTGACCCAAAACTAGGGAACCATGGAGTTGGACCTGGCTAAACTGTCCCAGTTTAAGTTGGCTGAGCTTAGGGAACAGTGTAGGCTTAGGGGGCTGCCTGCTTCCAAGCGGTATAGGAAGGCAGGGTTGTTTCAGTTCATACAAGCCCATGACCAGGCAGCTGAGGAGAATCAAGGGGGGGTAGAGGTTGTCCCCCCCAACATCATCCCAGGAGAGGAGGATGATGCCTCTTCCATTATAACTAGTGTAAGCCAACAGAATCCTGATGGTGGGAGTGGGGATGGGTCCCTTACTCAGGAACCACCACTGTCCCTTGCAGAGAGACAGCTGAAGGCGCAATTAGAGCTGATTGCCTTGGAAAAGGAGAAATTGGAACTAGCTAAGAGAACATGGGAGAGGGAGGAGTTGAGAAGAAATGGTGGCAGTGAAAATGAAGAAGATGTTGAAATGTCCAGGGGTGGTCTTGATCACAAACTTCCCAAGAGTATTGTGCCCAAGTACACTGAGGGGGATGACATTGACAAACGGCTTGCAGCTTTTGAGAGGGCCCTTAAGATGAGTAGGGTCCACTCTAGGTATTGGGGTGCATTCCTGTGGGAGTTGATTCCAGTAGCTGGGAGGGATAGGCTCCTGACCCTGAAGGGAGAGGATGCAGAATCATACCAGCAGATGAAGGCATGTTTAGTCAAGAGGTTTGGTCTGACTCCAGAGCAGTACAGGGTGAAGTTTAGAGGCACCCAGAAATTGAGTTCAAAGTCTTGGGTAGACTTTGTGGATGTTTCAGTGAAGGCACTGGAAGGTTGGATTTGTGGTAACAAAGTTGACACATATGAGGGATTGTATAATTTGTTTTTGAAAGAACATATTTTGACTCATTGTGCAGAAGAGAAGTTACGCCATTATCTAGTGGACTCTAAGCTGACAGACCCCAGAGAGCTGGGGGAAGCAGCTTATGAGTGGGTGAGAACCCGGGTTTCAATACAGCACCAGGGGGGTGACCAGAAGAAAGGAAGACAGGTTCCTCCCCAGGGGAAAGCCCAAGGGAAAGAAGGTCAAAATCAGAAGGAGTCCTCCAAAGACCCCCAAAAACCAGCACAAGGAGGGGGTGCCCCGAGCCAACCCAAATTCAAAGGGAGGGGGTATCAGGGAAAGCCTGGTAGGTTCTTTGATCCCTCAAAGGTGGGTAAGTGCTTTGACTGTAATCAGCCAGGGCACAAACAGGGAGATGCTGTCTGCCCCAAGAAGCTCCCCCCTAAGGGGCCATCCACAGGGATTGCCAGTGTGAGTGTAGGGGTGGAGAGTGGTGCACCAGTGGGGGGTAGTCCAGTGGTGGCAGCAACCTTAGCGTCCCTGGGTGGGGTGAATATTGCAACCCTTGATGCCTTACCTCCAAACATGGATAAGTACAGGCAGAGGCCTAAAGTGAATGGGACTGAGGTTGAGGCTATCAGAGACACTGGGGCTAGTGTAACTATGGTCCTGGGTGAGCTGGTGCCTCCAGAGAGGGTTCTACCTGGTGAGTTTCACCAGGTAGAACCAAAATCCATCCTATGGCTGTGATGGATTTGGAATGGGGAGGTGTGACAGGCCCTATGAAGGTGGCTGTGTCAAAGGTGCTCCCAGTCCAGTGTTTACTGGGCAATGACCTTGACGCCTCTGCGTGGTCAGAGGTGGAGAGAGGACTCCATATGAAAATATTGGAGCTCCCTGAGTGGCTATGTGCTGTAACTAGGTCACAGACTACCCAGAAGGGAGGGGCTGGACACTTGGACCCTGGAACAAAGGGCCAAGCATCCATGGACAAGGGTACTGGGCCTGGTGAGCCAGCCCAGGGAACTCCAGAGGTGCAGGCAGAATCCAACCCTGCTGGGGAGGATCTGGCCTCTGAGGGAGGGACTCCATCCCTGCCAGAGCTGTCAGATTTGGCAGAACTGACAGGAGCAGGTGGACCCTCCAGAGAGGAGTTCAGTCAGGGACAGAGAGACTGTCCCACCCTTGAGAGCTTGAGGCGGATCGCCTCTAAGCAAGAGGAAGGGGATGACAGTAGGTTTCACAGAATCTACTGGGAAGATGGACTGCTTTATACTGAGGCCAGAAACCTCAAGGAGGGGGCCACCAGGAGGTTAGTGGTGCCCCAGAAGTACAGAGAGTTCATCCTGACTTTGGGTCATGATATCCCCTTGGCAGGACATTTGGGACGGACAAAGACATGGAACCGGTTGGTGAACCATTTCTACTGACCCCATATGTCTGAAAAGGTAAAGGAGTTTTGCAGCTCCTGTGTCACCTGTCAGGCCAGTGGCAAGGCAGGGGGCACGACAAAGGCTCCCCTTATACCATTGCCAGTAGTTGGGGTTCCTTTTGAGAGGGTGGGGATGGACATTGTTGGTCCCCTAGACCCACCTACTGCATCAGGGAATAGGTATATCTTAGTGGTAGTGGACCATGCCACTAGGTACCCTGAGGCCATCCCTCTTAGAACCATTGATGCTCCTGCAGTGGCTAGAGCCCTACTGGGTGTGTTCACCAGAGTTGGTTTTCCAAAAGAGGTGGTGTCAGCTAGGGGCACGAACTTCCTGTCCAGCTATCTGACTGCTATGTGGCATGAGTGTGGTATTAACTACAAGTTCATCACCCCCTATCACCCACAAGCAAATGGTCTTGTTGAGAGATTCAACAAAACCCTGAAGGGCATGATAAATGGGTTGTCAGAGAAACTCAGGAGGAGATGGGATGTTCTCTTTCCATGCTTACTGTTTGCCTACAGGGAGGTGCCACAGAAAGGGGTTGGTTTCAGTCCCTTTGAGCTGGTGTTTGGACACCCTGTGAGGGGGCCATTGAGCCTGCTGAGAGAGTCTTTAGAGAAGCCTCTTAAAGATGCAAAGGACAATGTGCTTGATTATGTGCTAGGCCTCAGATCTAGAATGGCAGAGTACAGGTACAAGGCAAACAGGAAACTGGAGGCCAGCCAGGAGCTCATGAAGCACTGGTATGATCAAAAGGCTACTATGCCTGAGTATACTCCAGGACAATTGGTGTGGGTGTTGGAGCCTGTGGCTCCCAGGGCTCTCCATGACAAGTGGAGTGGGCCCTATCCAATCTTAGAAAAGAAAGGTGAGGTTACCTATTTGGTTGACCTTGGCACCCCCAGGAACCCTCACAGGGTCCTGCATGTGAATAGATTGAAACCCCACCATGACAGGGCAGACATGACCATGTTACTGGTCACTGATGAGGGTGTGGAGGAGGAAACTGAGCCTGTGCCCGACCTCCTCTCCACTAATGTGCAAGATGGGTCAGTGGAGGGGGTTGTACTCTCTCCCAAGTTGACAGACCAGCAGCACAGAGACTGTAAGCAAGTGCTGGAGCAGTTAGCTGGCCTGTTCTCCTTGACCCCAGGCATCACTGAGTGGTGTGTGCATCACATTGACACTGGTGACAGCCTACCTGTCAAAAATACACTGTACAGGACATCTGACCATGTCAGAGCCAGCATTAAAGCTGAGGTTGCTAAGATGCTGGACTTGGGGGTAATTGAACCGTCTGAGAGTCCATGGGCCAGTCCAGTGGTGCTGGTCCCTAAACCTAATCCTCAGGGGGAACCCAAGGAGTTAAGGTTCTGTGTGGACTACAGAGGATTGAATGCAGTCACAAAGACTGACGCTCACCCTATACCTAGAGCTGATGAGCTCATTGATAGGTTAGGGGCTGCTAAGTACCTGAGTACTTTTGATTTGACTTCAGGTTACTGGCAGATTGCCCTCACTGATGGAGCAAAGGAGAGGTCAGCATTCTCAACCCCAGAGGGACATTATCAGTTCAAGGTAATGCCCTTTGGTTTAAAGAATGCACCTCCCACCTTCCAAAGGTTGGTGAACAGGGTCTTGTCTGGGTTGGAACATTTCAGTGCAGCTTACCTGGATGACATAGCTGTGTATAGTTCTACCTGGGGAGATCACTTAAGCCACCTGAAGGTAGTGCTTCAGGCCATGCAGCAGGCAGGCCTGACTATTAAGGCAAGTAAGTGTCAAATAGGGCAGAGTTCTGTGGTATACCTGGGCCACCTGGTAGGTGGGGGCCATGTACAGCCTCTCCAAGCTAAAATCCAAACCATTTTGGATTGGACAGCTCCTGTTACCCAGACTCAGGTCAGGGCATTCCTTGGACTGACAGGGTATTATAGAAGGTTTGTTCAGAATTATGGGACCATTGTGGGGCCCCTGACAGAACTCACTTCTAAGAAGTGGCCCAAAAAGGTGATTTGGACCCCAGAGTGTCAGAAGGCTTTTGACACTCTGAAAGCTGCTATGTGTTCAGCACCAGTGTTACTGGCCCCTGACTACACAAAAGAGTTTGTAGTTCAGACTGATGCTTCAGAGCAATGGATTGGGGCAGTACTGTCACAGCTAAATGAAGAGGGCCTTGATCAGCCAGTTGCCTTTTATTAGCAGGAGACTTCTTCCCAGAGAGCAGAGGTGGAGTGCCATTGAGAGAGAGGCTTTTGCTGTGGTTTGGTCCCTGAAAAAGTTGAGACCATATTTGTTTGGGACTCACATTCGTGTTCAAACTGACCACAGGCCTCTGAGATGGCTCATGCAGATGAGAGGGGAGAATCCCAAGCTGTTAAGGTGGTCCATTACAGTGGAATGGACTTTACAGTGGAACACAGACCTGGGGTTGCCCATGCCAATGCAGATGGACTTTCCAGGTTTTTCCACTTAGCTGATGAGGACTACCAGGGTGGAGGTTAGTAACCCATCACCTTTCGTTTGGGGGGCGGGGCTATGTTGCAAAGTCATGCTGTGCCCTGGGCACCCCCCAACTTTTTGCTGACTGGTACTGGTGGTAACTGACTCTGACTGGCCCTGGGCTCTGCCTAACCAGGCCCAGGGCCAGTGCAATGCTGAAACACTTAGATAACAGTTAAAACACCTACATACACTAGGGTACACTTTGGGTTGGGGTGCCCCTGTGATTAGCATGACCTACCCCTATAAGCCCCTAGTATATAATAGGGCAGGGGATTGAAACTACCTATAAGTCCCTAGTATGTAGTAGGGCATGGCAGTTTAGAGGCCAGCAGCCTTTTTTGCACTAGCATGTGTGCACTGCTGAAGCCTGAGGTCAGTTTAAAAGCAGCCCTGGGCGCCAGAACTGCTCTTAAACATGTAAATTGTGTCCAAACTCGACTTTGGGGTTTGGGGCACTTAAAACTGGACAACCTACAATGTATTGGCATATTAGGGACCCCCAGGGCCTCCCCTAGGTATCCCAGGGGTGGGGGGTCAGGTATCTATAAGGTGGACCCTTATAAAATGAGTTTATATATGCCATGGGTTAAGTGAAATTCACATTTCACTCCCCCCATTGTGTTAAAGTGCTGCCCAAATTCGACTTTGATGCTAGGAGCACTGTGCATGGAGGATCTGCAATATTTTTACAGATTCAGCACCCCTAAAGTCTCCCCTAGGTGACCCATGGGGTGGGGGTCCTGTGAAAATAAGATAAGTACTTATAAAATATGTTTTTGTAAGTCCTGGTGCTGGAGAAATGGCCCAAGTCATTTTTCCCATTGCAAATCCCATGCCACATAGGTTAACATGGGGGAAAGTTATTAAACAATAACTTCTGATAAGAGAGGGATAAAGATGTCATTCAAAGATTCACCAGAATGGTATTAATAAATCCCACAATATAATATTATTGAATTTCTCCTAAAGTGAACAGACAAGAAGTTATAAGACTTTCTTAGTTTTAGTTCCAAATCCAGCCTTCCAGTGCTCTGTCCTGATTGGTCAGAGTTAAGGGGATTAGCCAGCCTGCCTGAAGAGGTGATAAAGAGCCCCTGGGGCTATCCAGATGGACTGGGAGGGCAGTGTGCTATTCCACAAGAATGCCAGGCCAGGGGGAGGAGTCGTAAACAATGAGCTTCAAAGGGGAAGAGCCCAGAGCAGTGTCATTTACAACTCTGAACCCCCACCTTAGCTAGATGGCAGGATTAAGGAAGGTATGTGCAGATGAAGGGGGGAGAGGCTAGGTTAATTAGCCAACTCAATGGGAGTGTTTAGCCAGCTCTTACCTCCTTGCTGGAAAATCAGCCATTATGGATTTGGAAGCTTTGTTGCACTCTGGGATAGAATAATGCCACACTCTACAGGAAGGAGTCAACCAAGTGGGAAGTTACCCTGCTCCTATTGGTGAAGCTTGACCTCCTGCATGAACTAGAGACTGTGGAATAAGTATCTGAGAGAGGCCAAGCCCCTCAGATCTGCTGCTTGAAACTGAAGAAAGCAAGACTGGCCCTGCTGAAAAGTTCTGCTGTGCAAAGACTTCTAAGGCCTGACCTCTGGAGACTGCACCACCTGAAACTACACCTTTGTGGACTAACTGTGCTGAGTAAAAGAAGTCAGGTTACAGGTTAACAGAGCTCATCTGGACCCTCACCACCAAGAATCACCCACCTGGGGAACTACCAGTAGATTTGTAAGGGTGACGTCCAGTGCATTGTGGGAATTGAAGTCCTCAACTTTCAAGGACCAGCTTGGAGCTTCCAGACCCTTGGAGTAAGTTTGAGACACTTTGGGACCCTTTGAGGAACTTCAGGAAGAAGTTCAAGAAGTTTGGGGAACTTTGGAGGAACTTTGAAAAAAAGCTCCATAGAGGGACCGACTCATCCCGGTCAGCCAAGCCGCCTGCCTTCAACCGCGAGCCGGCCAAGCCTTCCAGGTTCGTCCCGCTAAAAGCTCCATTGATCCCACCTCCAGATTTTGACCGGGACTAGGAGAAATCGGAGACTGGCGAACCCTCACTGAATCCGGCTACATGAGGAGCATCGAGAGACCCCGCGAGAAAAAGCTCCAGAAAAGTTTCTAAGTCCACTTGTAGAAAAGTCGACCGGGAGCAACCGCAAAAGCCAATCCGCCTGCCTTCAATCGCGTGTCGGCCTGGATTTTGGATTTGCCCCGCTGGAACACTGGAGAGCCCGGACCTGAAAAGTTTCTAAGTCCGAACGTAAGGAGTTGACCGGGAGCACCCTGCAAGGCTACCCGGCGAACCCTCACCGAATCCGGACTGGCTGAGCGCGTCGAGGGACCTTGGTGAGAAAAGCTCCAGAAAAGTTTCTAAGTGCGAAGGTAAAAACTTTAACCGGTACCTTCCGAGGGTGGTAGCCGCTCAGGGCTCCATCGCGGTCGGCCTGAAACTTTGACTTTTGCACGGTCTATCGCGAGCCTATGTCCCAATATGGTGCTATATGCTTCTAAGTGCTATATTTTTATTAATCTTTAAAAATTCATATCTCCGGTTCCCTACATTGGATTTTTGTCGTTTTGGTGTCATTTTAAAGTTAAAAATATTTCCTATTTTTATAAATTGGTGTTGGATTTTTATTATGAGTTGTGTCTTAATTATTTACTGAATTGGTGTTTTTAAATGCTTTACATACCTGCTTTGAAGTTAAGCCTGCCTGCTCGCAGCCAAGCTACCAAGGGTTGAGCATAGGAATACATTTCTAAGACCTATGCTGAGTCCTATCAAGTGTTAGTGGCCTTATTGCCAGTGGCAGACTGACATTTGCCCCTACCAATAACCCACTTTCCAACAGACATCAATTACCAGAGACCCCACATATTGCACATAATCTTAGACCCCAGTTCTTGCACATGTTTTCCAGACTACAAACTCCTGCACATGGATCCAGACCCCAGCTATTGAACTGAGTCCAGGAGATCCCACCTCGCGCACATGAATCGTAGACCCCAGCTCTTGCACATGAATCCCAGATCCCAGCTCCTGCACATGATTCCAATACTCCAGCTCTTGCACATGAATCACAGACCTTAGCTCTTGCACATGAATCCAGACCCCAGCTCTTGCACATGAATCACAGACCCCAGCTCTTACACATGTATAGCAGGCTCCAGCTCCTGCCCATGAATCACAGACCTTAGCTCTTGAACATAAATCCAGACCCCGGCTCTTGAACATGAATCACAGACCACAGCTCTTGGACTGATTTCGGGAGACCCTAGCTCCCTCACATGAATCCCATACACTATTTGTCACACATGAATCCCAGATCCTAACTCTTGCATATGAATCCCAGTCCATGGCTCTTGCACATGAATCCCTGACCCCAGCTGTTGCACATGAATTCCTGATTCCGGATCCTGCACATAAATCCCAGATCCAAGCTTCTGCACATGAATCCCAGACCCCACCACTTGCACATGAATCCCAAAGACTCCAGCTCTTGCACATGCACCTCAGAGACTCCAGCATTTGCACATGAACCTCCAGAGACCCCAGCTTTCGGACCTCAATTACCAGAGACCCCACATCTTGCACATTAATCCCAGACCCCAGCTCTTGCACATAAATCCAGACCACAACACCTGAACATGAATCCCAGGCCCCGGCTATTGAACAGAATCCAGGAGATCCCAACTGGTGCACATGAATCGTAGACCTCAGCTCTTGCACATAAATCCCAGGCTCCAGCTCCTGCACATGAATCCCAGACCCGGGCTCTTGTACTAAGTTTGGGAGGCCCCAACTACTGCACATGAATCCCAGATCCCAGCTTTTGCACATGAATCCCAGGCCACAGCTCCTGTTCTAAGTTCAGGAGATCCCAGCTCTTGCATATGAATCTCAGACCCCAACTCTTGCAAAAGAATCACAGATCCTTGCTCTTGTTGTACTGAATCTTGGAGACCCCAGCTTCTGCACTTGAACCCCAGACCCCAGCTCTTGCACATGAATACCAGTCCATGGCTCTTACACATGTATCCCAGATCCCAGCTGTTTCACATGAATACCTGATCCCAACTCTTGCACATGAATTCCTGATCCAAGCTCTTGCACATGAATTCCTGATCCCAGATCCTGCACATAAATCCCAGATCCAAGCTTCTGCACATGGATCCCAGCTCTTGCATAAGAATCCCAGAGACTCCAGCTCTTTCACCTGAATCCGAGACCCCATCTCCTGCACGTGATTCCCAGACTCCACCACCTGCACATGAAGCCCAGACCCTGGCTCCTGTACTAAGTTTGGGGGACCCCAGCTCCTGCACATGATCTCTGGAGACCCCAGCTTTTGCACATGAATCCCGGACCCCAGCACTTGCACTTGAAGCCCAGACCTCAGCTCTTGCACATGAACCCTGGAGCCAAACTCTTGCACATGAATCCCAGACCTCAGCTCTTTTACCGAGTTCAGGAGACCCCAGCTCCTGCACATGAATGCCATACTCCAGCTCTTGCACATGGATCACAAACCATGGCTGTTGCACATGAATCCCCGCCCCAGCTCTTGAACATAAATCCCAGCCCCCAACTCTTGCACATGAATCTCTGACCCCAGCTCCTGCACATGAATCTCTGACCCCAGCTCCTGCACATGAATCACAGACTCCATCTCCTGTACATGAATTCCAGAACCCAGGTCTTGCACATGAATCCCAAACCCCAGTCTCCTGTTCATGAATTCCAGACCCCAGGTTTTGCACATCAATCCCAGACCCCCAGCTCTTGTACATGAATTCCTGATTCCAGATCCTGCACATAAATCCCAGATCCAAGCTCTTGCACATGAATCCCAGACCCCATCTCCTGCACATGAATCCCAGACCCCGGCTCCTGTACATGAATCCCAGAACCCACCACTTGCACATGAATCCCAGACCCCAGCTCCTGCACATGAATCCCAGACCCCACCACTTGCACATGAATCCCAGACCCCACCACTTGCACATGAATCCCAAAGACTACAGCTTTTGCACAGGCACCTCAGAGACTCCAGCATTTGCACATGAACTTCAGAGATCCCAGCTCTTGGACATCAATCCCAGAGTCCCAACATCTTGCACATGAATCCCAGACCCCGGCTCCTGTACATGAATCCCAGACCCCACCACTTGCACATGAATCCCAGACCACAGCTCCTGCACATGAATCCCAGATCCCACCACTTGCACATGAATCCCAGACCCCAGCTCCTGCACACGAATCCCAGACCCACCACTTGCACATGAATCGCAGACCCCACTACTTGCACATGAATCCCAAAGACTACAGCTTTTGCAAAGGCACCTCAGAGACTCCAGCTTTTGCACATAAACTTCAGAGATCCCAGCTCTTGGACATCAGTCCCAGAGACCTGACATCTTGAACATTAATCGCAGACCCCAGCTTTTGTACTGAGTCCAGGAGACCCTAGCTTCTGCACATGAATCTCGGACACCAGCTCTTGCACTTGATTCCCAGACTCTGGCTCTTATAGTAAATTCAGGAGATTCCAGCTCTTGCAGATGAATCCTAGACCCCAGCTGTTGCCCCTGAATCTTAGAGACTCATGCGCTTGCGCATGAATTCCAGGGACTGCAGCTCTTACATTTGAACCTCAGAGGGTAGGGAGGAGGGTGCTGACATCAGAGGCAACAAGTTGACCACTCTGGGCAAGCGGTGGGGCAGTGACAGCACAATGGACCATGGAGGGCAGGGGAGAGGTGAAGCAGGGGCAACAAACCAACCATACAGAACAGGCAAGAGAGGTTGGCAATATAGGAGAACATTCAGGGCAGAAGGAAGAGGCAGTGGCAGTACAACCATACATGCCAACAGACCTGATTCAGGCAGAAGACACCCGATGTTTTAAGCCCAAAAGGGCTTTATTTTGCCTTGCTTCCTGCCTAAAATCTCTTCTTTTTCAATATAAGTCAATGGGGAAAATAAATTACCCAGGATTTTCCCCCCCAAAACTCCCTCTAACCAAGTTCAAAATGTTGGCAAGTATGGTACTTTTGGATCACTGAGGGCAGGAGGAATGGGGTAGGGACATGGAGTCCGATAAGAGAGGGCAGGAGGGAGATGGGCAGGGGCAACAAACTGACCTTACAGTACAGGCGTCAGAGGGTGCAGCAGCACAATACATCACACAGGGCAAGCGGGACGGCAGTGCAGTACAACGGACAGTGGAAAGCAATAGGGAGGGGACAGGGCCATGCACATTGACAACAGAGAGCAGAGGGGAAAGAGGAAAGGGCAGCAAGCTGATCGTACCGGACAGGCAGGAGAAATAGTTGCAACATGAAGGACTATACAAGTCAAGAGGGAGAGGGCAGGGGAATGACAGTGGACCAAACAAAGCAGGAGGGATTCGACATGGGTCTGCACATGGAAAACGGAGGGCAAGGGGGCAGGGCAGGATCAGCAAGCCGACCATGGAGGGCAGGCGACATTCAGCACTGGAAGCACAACACACCATGGATGGCAACAGTGAGACTATAATGGCATGCACACAGGCAATAGAGGAAAGATGGGAGGGGGTCAGGGGCTGCAAGCTCAGCACACAGGGCGAGTGGGTTGGGGGCTGTGGCAGCATATAAACCTATGCATGGCAAGCAGGAGTGTTGGTGGCAGCACATCGAACATGGTGGGCAAGAGGGAGGGGTCAGGGCCATGCAAAAGGGACCATGGAGGACAGAAGGGAGAGGTAGATGCTGGACACAGACAAGAGACAAGACAAGAGACAAGAGAGGGCTGGGGAAGAGACTTTACAACAGACCATGCAGGGCAGGCAGGAGGAGATGTTGCAGCACAGCAGATCATGGAGGGAAGAATGGAGTGGCAGCAAAATGGACCATGGAGGACAGGAGGGAGGTGCTAGGGGCATGAAACTTGGACAGGCAGGGTGGAGGTGGCAGGGACAGGTAGCAGCCATCTGACCATGATAGGCAGGGTGGAAGGGCAGTGGCAGTTCAACAGAGCACTCATAGTAGATAGGAACATGGCAGGCAAAAAGAAAGGAGCATGGGCATGCACACAGACACCGGAGGGCATGGGGAAGGAAAGTAGGGGCAGCAAGATAAGCACAGAGGCTAAGCAGGAGGACAATGATGCTGCATAGAAATGGGGAACAGAGGGCAGGATGAGTGAGCAGGGACATTGAGCTAAATGGAAGGCAGTGGCAGTATATCGAACCATGTAGGGCAGGAGGGAGGGGGCTGGTGCATGGACAACAGAGGGAAGGGAGGAGGTGGATGGGGCAGTGGCAGAACAACGGCCACACAGGGCTTTAATGAGGCAGCAGGAGCATGGACTTGGACACTTGATAGCAAGGAGGAGGGGGGCAGGATCAGCAGGTTTGGGTAGCAGCACTATGCCAGGCCCTGCTTCCAACTCCCTCCCCCACCGTGCATTGTGATGGGCATTTTACGTAACATAAAAAAAACTAGAAAATTGACTGGAAAAAACAAAGGTTAAAGGGATGGTATAGTTAGGAAATAGAATTTAAAAAACCTTAGAAATTCACTGAAGAAACCATAGGTTACAGGGACGTTATAGTTAGGCTCAGATTTCACTTGTACAAAACCATGGAAATTCAGTAGTTATAGTTACCAGAGCTAACTATAACTAACCCCCCCGCAATGTACCGTAATTATGACCTCATAAATTACATTACTCATGACATGGTCAGTGACATCACTCATGACATCACTGATGATATCTCAAATTACATCACTGATGACACCACTGATGGCGTCATCCAGTGAACGTGAGTGTTTTTCAAATGTTTATGAGTGTTAAATATATATATCAAGGTGTACTGATGAATCCATGGGTGTATGAGTGCCGTATGGATGATTCAGTGGGTGCATGACTGACTGTATAAGTGAGGGATTAGGTGTCTCAGTTAATGTATGGATGAGTGACTAGGTTGTGTGAATGCCCGTATCAGTCTGTCAGTTGGTGTTTAAGTGGCTATATGAGTTGGTGAGTTGGTACATGAGTGGCTGTATGGGTGATTGATTCGATGTCTGAGTACCTGTATGGGTGTATGAGTGTCTGTGTGAGTGGGTGAGGGGGTGTGTGACTGCCAGCATGGATGAGTGAGTGGGTGAGTCAGTGGCTGTATGGGTTAGTGAGAGCATCTGTGAGGGGCTGTATGGGTGACTGAGTGTGTGTATGGCTGTGTCAGTGAGTGAATGGATGTGCCAGTGGTATATGGGTGAGTAACTGCATATGTGAAAAGCAGTATAGGTGAGTGTTGGAGTATATAATTGACTGTATGTGTGTGAGTGAATGTGAGAGTGGCTGTATGGGTGAATGTGTGCTTGTCTCAGTGACTGTATAGGTGAGTGACTATGTGTTAGTATCTGTATGAATAAGTGAGTGTGTGTGTGTGTATAACTGTATAGGTGAGTAAGTGGCTGTGTGATTCACCCTATGGGTGAGTGAGTAGGTATGTGAGCAGCTCTATGGGTGACTGACTATGTGAGTGGCTACATGGGTGTATAAGTGGATATATCAATGAGTGGATATATCAGTTGCTGTATTAGTTAGTGAGTTGGTGTATGAGTGGCTGTATGGGTGACTCAGCGGATGTGTGTGTAGACCTATGAATCAGTGAGTGGGTGTGTAAGTACTGGTATGAGTGTGTCAATGGTTTCAAGAATTTTAGTGTGGTAGTTGGAGTGGGTGTATGGGGTGTGAGTGGGTGCCTTAGAGATTCTGTGGATTATGTCATCAGTGATGCCATTTGAGATGTCATCAGTGAAGTCATCAGTGATGTCACTGACCATGTCAAGAGTGATGTAATATGTGAGTTCATAAGCAGTGCATTGCGGGGGCACAAGTTACAGTTGGCTCAGCTAACTATAACTGCTGAATTTCTCTGGTTTTGTACTAGTGAAACCTAAGCCTAACTATAATGTCTCTGTTACCTTTGCTTTTTTATGAATTACTAAGGTTTTTTAAATTCCATTTCCTAACTATAACGTCCTTGTAACCTTTGGTTTTTACAGGGAATTTCTAAGGTTTTTCTAACTAGTAGTTGCGTTTGCAGAGTGATGGAGAAAGGGGGCTGGGCCTCTGAGCAGCTCTCAGGAATCCTGCTGTGTAGGACTTACAGGAGGTACCAGGAGGGCTTCTTGGCCCCAAAGGTCCCTCAGGAGTAAAGTGGACATCATCCCCCAACCAGTAGTGCACCACTTGCAGCGTTTGCAGAGTGGTGGAGAAAGGGGGCGTAGCCTCCGAAGACCACTTAGCAATCCCTCTGTGTGGGACTTATTGGAGATAACAGGAAGGGTAGTTGGCCCCCAAGAACTGCCCCTCCTATTACCTCTAGTAACTCCCACACAGCAGGATTGCTGAGACCTGATTGGAGGCTACCCCCCCCTTCTCCCCCACTCTACAAACATGCCTCCTGGCACACTACTGGTAGGGGGATGACGTCCCCTTGGCTATTGAGGGTTCTGGGGGGCCAACTACCCCTTCTGTTACCTCCAGCAAGTCTGACTCGGTGGGGTTGCTAGAAGGTTTTCGGTGGCCATGCCCCCTTTCTCCACCACTCTGCAAACACATCTCCTGGCGCACTACTAGTTGGGGGATGAAGTCCGCTTTAGTCCTGAGGCCCTCAGGAGCCAAGGGAACCTCATCACCCCACCAACAGTGCGCTGAGAGGCGCTTTTGTAAAGTGGTGGAGAAAGGGGGTGTTAAAGCACGATTTTGATCTTTCATTTGTGGGTGCATTATAATCATGGGTATTTCACGCCTGCATATAATCCTTTATTGTGCTAACATTGGGTCATTAGATCGTGTACTATGATAACGTGAAAAGTGAAGTGCTAGAGGTATTTTAGTGTAAATGTGAAGAAATAAACGTTGCAATTACATGTGGCTAGATGAAAACCTTCATTTGTACAATTGTACATGTGAAAATTCCCATGATTAGGGTACTTATGTAATGCATTGATTTAAATGTGCTCAGTAATAATTTTCACTTATGCGTGTGCTTTATGAAATTACGTGACATTTCTTATGTTGGCCGATTTCTGTGGGCCTGAATTATATTTCTCCTTGGAAGTTCTTGTATTAGATTCGCTAGTGAATTTCATGTGTAAGTGGAATTTGTTCTTTCTCGTTTCTGTTGCAGGTGGAGAAATTCATCCTGGTTAGTTAGAATAATGTCTTTGTTTTAGGAGTTAGGCTTAGGGAGGAGAAGATACATTGAACAGCGATGCTGATAATGAGGGACTGTGTTCTTTCTCATCGGAAGAGCCTGGGAATCAAGGTCATCGAGCCAAGGCCTGGGAGCATCGCTGCCACATGGAAAGCTACCTACAAGGAGGTGCCTTGCTTGGATGGGGTGATGCCAAAATGAATTCTGGGAAGCTACCTGAAGTTCTTCAATTGAAGTTAGGGACAGAGTCCGGGGACTTCTGCCTTGCCATGAAAGAGAGAGCATCTTAGAACGAGCTCTGTAGCTTTATGCTACCCGACCCATTCAACGTGAACAGACTTCTTTGGAAGCCTTCACGAGCTGACACCTTTACCTAACTTGCCTGGGAAATGCTAAGTAGGGATGCCACGTTAGCTGTAGCTGTAGGGTAGGGATAGACTAATGCTTTTCACCTACGAACCCCCAATGAAGGGTAATTTGGACGTAGGAGCCATTATATTCTATATCCTGATTCTGGAGCTGGTCATTCTGTGCATGCTGTACCGCCTCAATTTCACGCGTAGATTTGGCTATTAGTTCCAAAGTATTTCTACACCCTTGTCTTGAGGTGCTTGTATGTCCAATTGGTCTTGGTTTTGTAATAAACTTACTAAACTCTGGATTGCGCGTCAGTGATTCTTCGGAGTCATAGTTCATTGGTACAATAGGGAGTAATTTGTTAATGATTTTCCTCCCCTCCAACACTTTCATGCAGACAAAAAGAGACATCAGCCTAGGGTTCCAGAGTAAATCTAGAACGTGGAACCCAGGCTCGTTCAGGTGGTAGCAGTGTAGGATGTTTGTCTCATGAAGTGAGGGGAAAATCTAGAAAACTCCAGAAAAGATTTAGACCCATATAGCCCCAAAATAGAGCCCAATGATCACCTTCAAGCTCCTCACCCACGCACACAAAACACTCCACAACACCGGACCAGCATACCTCAACAGACGACTTACCTTCTACACCCTGACCCGCCAGCTCCGCTCCGCCGACCTCGCCCTCGCCTCTGTCCCCCGCATCCGAAGAGCGACCACCGGCGGCAGATCGTTCTCCCACCTCGCCGCCAAGACCTAGAACACCCTCCCCATCCTCCTACGGCAGACCCAGGTCCTACTAACCTTCAGGAAGCTACTCAAGACCTGGCTGTTCGAGTAGCAGCTGCACCCCTCCCCCCCAAGCGCCTTGAGACCCTCTCGGGTGAGTAGTGCGCTTTACAAGTGCTCTGATTGGTTGATTGAATGATCGAGAGCAGAGAACGACAGACTTTGGCGGAGACCGACGGAGATTGATGTTGCGGCGAGAACACCGGTGAACGGAGGGGTGAGTATCAATAGGAATGCATTGTGTGCTAGATTGCGGTGATGATTTGATTGTGTGATGTCTTGCGGAGTTGGTGTGAAAGTCGAGTTAATGTGGTTTCGGGCCAGATGCGGTCCAAGAGTTTTGTTTTGGTTTTGGGCTTCGAAGTAGTCTAAGCTCCCAGGATATATTTTGTGGTGTAGAAAACACTGATTTGTTGTAGTTGTCTGACCATTGGTTTGAAGGGATGTCATGAGGCGCCATTGACAACCCACCTGAGATAGAGAACTTTGTTCGAGTGGACTTGTTAGGATTGTGTGGGAAAACTTGTGTACATGGGTGGACTATATTGATTCAGGTGACCAGCGCAGGTCGAGGGTCACTGTGTGTGGATGCTCTTGAGTGATTGAATTCTATCGATCTTTTAGAAAGGCAGACAATTACTTGTTTTGATGATTGCATGAGTGAATGTGTACAGAGAAATTGTGAAGGAGGGTGAACCGCTGCAAGGAGGAAAGGGTGACATCAGAGTATGCCGTGCTGCGATAGGTTGGTTGGTGTAACACCGCACTGGGATTGGTTGGTAATCATCAGGAAGTTGAAGCGAGGAAATCTTGCCGGTTGAAGGGAAAATTTGACTTAAGCCTGCAATGTTTTAAAGTATTACGTGACCTCTGTAGAGTAGATAGGGGAGTGGTAACTTGAGTGGGTGAGGAAGCACCGGCCAAGGATACCCCGGCACATTACATGTCAACGAATGTCGGGCTCCTTACTATAATTTGGCTTCAAAATTGGCACAAAATCACTGAAAAAGAGGGAGATTTGGCTTTCCTACATTATGGGTCTTTCCGATTGGAGGTGTTATATTAGTTGAGGGGAGTGATGTCTTCATTACAGCCTCCACCAACACAGATTGAGGCATTGGATGCTTGGATGCGAGCAGCTCAGGCAAAGAACAGGGAGAGATGTCAGGGGAAGATGAAGAAGGCAATGAAGACATATCAGGAAGCGCGATGGGATGCACAGAGGTGGAGAGTTGACACCATTGAGGGAGAGAGATTGCATCCACTACTGGTGAAAGAGGGAGCCGCTCGGAGTAGGAATGGAGATGATGAGAGTGATACCAATGACAGTTTGTTGGATAGACTCTTAGCAGAGCGTCCTCCACCATATAATCCGCATTCAGAAGCAGGAAGCTGAGAACTGGCAAATGCAGCAAGTATGGAAAGGATGGTAATGTCACAGCCAGGCCCTAGTGCAGGGGGTAGAGGGAAAGATTTCAACATGAGTAGAAGGGACAGGGAAACCAGTACCTGGAGGTGCAGAATCAAGTGGAGTCAAGACTGCTATATGGTTACCGGAAGACCTTACGGTACCGGTCACCATCGGGCCTGTAGTCTCTGTGTATGATCCGAGTCTAGTGAAAAATGCTAGTCAACAGCAGCCAGGGTTGGGAGAAAGGGTCAACTTGGGGGAATGTGACGATGAATGAAAACGGTCCATTTTTGATGCCTGTAGAAGCTAGTACCCCATTGCCAGCAACTTCAGATCCTTCGAGGGTACAGGTTGGGTCTAGTACAATACGATCTGTATCACTGGCAAATTCGAATTCAGATCAGAGAATGTGGGAAGCTCCAGTTAGAGGACCCATGGGAAGGATACCAGAGATAGGCGCAGATCTGGGAACCAGCATGTCTCGCAGACCCCAGCGTCAGAAACTGACAGAGGAATCAAGACAGTGAAGGAGAAGGACAGAGTAGTATGTTGAGTCCGGGCACGATCAAGGCTGCAGTAAAGGCGAAATTGTAAGACGTAGTGAGATTGAAAGCGGAGGAGGATGAAATAATCAGTGGGAGCTTGCCTTTGGAAAGGATAGAACTGTACGAACCGGATGAATTATTGTGCGCTGCAAAGGATGTCACTCACAGAGCAAGGCGAGCACATGAGAAATTGACAGAAGTGGCCCAAAATATGACATAGATTCGTCCAAAACAAAAAGTGTTATAAGGATATGCGCGTGGAGCATGGTTGATAAATGGGAGGAAAGATGGTTGAAGAAAAAGAGCGTGAGGAAGGTGAAGGGAGAAACACCGCCTCCAGGAGGGGGCATACCAGGAGTTGAGACTTACCCATTGCGATAGGTACCAAGCGGAGGGTATGTGCATGTGCCTTGAAGCAGGGGTGATTTGGCAGCGTTCACAAATGATTTTCCTCGGCTGAGGGAAAAACCTGCTGAATGGTATAAGCAAGTTGATCACTTTGTAAAGATTTCAAAGGTGTTGTGGATTGATTTGAACACATTGTTTGACATTGTGGTTCCTAGCGACTTATGGTCTGCTTGTAAAATTGCTATTGATTGGCCTTCTACTGAACCAGATAGGGATCCCATAACTCATGTTCCTTCACCTTTAGTCATGAAAGAATTCAAACAGGTAATTACATAGTTACAGTCTAACATTGCTCCACAAGATATCGATTGGGTCAAGATAGATCGAACCATCCAAGAGCCTAAGGAATCGGGACATGCCTACTATGAACAGCTTTTGCTAGCCTTCAAGCAATACAGTGGGTTAGATACTCTAGACCCTAAGGATATGGGACAGTTTGTTTTCAAGTTTGTGCTAGGACTGACACTAGAGATTAGAGTCATGATTCAACAGCATCTGATCTGCTGGCAAAACAAGTCAGTGGACGAGATCCTACGGTATGCCAGATATTGTAGTGATGAAGTGCATTCCAAGCATAGGAGAATGAAGGACAAGTTGATTTTGGTTCAGATGAGAAACGCGAACAGGGTACTACAGGTGCACACAAAAGGGAGAACTTTAGGTCGGAATCATGAGAACAACCAAGGAGGGATTCAGAATGCATTGAACAATTCAGGACGGGGAAAGGGACTGATCCCAACTCCCAGGTGTAGACATCAATACGCTAAAGAAAACCACTGCTTGTCATTATTGTCATAAAATCGGGCATTGGAAGTGCGAGTGTCGAGCAAATCCAGCTAATCAGTTACAGGAAGAAGAGATTGTACCAGTAGCTTATTTTATGAACACTGTCACAAGACCTACATCCTTTAATGGGGGTGGTCCGAATCAGCTAGTGCAAGTACCCCAACCACAGAGAATCTCACAGAGTAATCAAGGGTATCACCAAATGCACTTAATGGAAACTTTGGATGGATTCGATCTGTCACAATGACGGTGCCTGAGGGGGAGGAAGACTGTACCATTGGAGCAGTCTTAGAGGTAGACCAGAGTGGACTGTATGTGGAGGCGTATGTGGAGGCAGATGTAGATTACATTCTTGATTGATACTGGTGCTACCCGTTCTACTGTGAGATCCGCAGTAGTCCCAAACCTACCCCTCTTGGGACAATCGATCCAAGTTGTAGGAGTTGTCGATCGGGGAATGACAAATCCGCTGACAGAACAGATACCAGTGAAAATAGGAACCATCCAGGATCGACACCAGTTTGTAGTGTGCGATTTGAGCCCCATCTGTTTGCAAGGACAGGATCTCTTGTGCAAACTGAATTGTATCATCTATTGTATGCCCAGGGGAGTAGAACTGCAGACTAATGATGATGACATTTCATTCAAACTGGCAAACCAAAATCATTACCGCCCCATCTCACTCCTACCCATTCTAGGAAAAATTGCAGAAATCCATGTCAACCAGGCGTTATCCCAATTCCTAGAGGAGAAGGAGGTGCTACATCAGACCCAAATGGGGTTCAGACCACTGCACAGCACTGAGTCAGCTTTGCTGTTGGTCACGGAGGAACTCAAGGGAATCTTTGACATGGGAGGTACTGCTGCAATCCTGGTGCTCGACCTTAGTGCAGCTTTTGATACAGTGGATCACAAAACACTGATTCACAGGTTGGAGAAAGCAGGGATCCAAGACAGCGCCCTAAACTGGATAGTGTCATTCCTAAAAGACAGATCCTTCCAGATAACGGAATGCTGACATACTCAGATGCTTTAGAGATCGCATGGGAGTACCACAGGGCTCCGCCCTCAGTCCTACACTATTTAATCTCTACATGCAAACTCTGGCCGAGATTGTCCAGGAATTTGGGTTATCAATCGTTTCCTATGCTGATGATACCCAACTGGTAGTCTCAGTAGTAGAGGGTCCTAAATCAAACTATAACCAAGTTGTTCCTTGTATGGAAAAAGTAGCAAAATGGATGACTGGTTGTAGGCTAAAACTGAATGGCGACAAAACGGAACTCATGTTCCTAGGAAATAATTCAGCACTACGAGTCACCATTAGCTGGCCAAAAGGACTGGGAGGTCCTCCCATCCACAAAAATTCGATAAAGAATCTGGGAATGTGGCTGGATCACAATTTCTCAAAGGAAACAGAAGCTAGGAAATTGGCTGCCACTTGTTTTGGAATACTACGTATGCTTTGTAAAATTCTAGGTCTTATTCCTGAGCAGACCCGGAGAATAGTTATACAGTCCCTGGTGGTCTCACAACTGGATTACGGGAATTCACTTTTTTTGGGATCACCCAAATACATGGTGAACAGACTACAAGTGGTACAAAATGCAGCAGCCAGGTTACTCAGAAGTATACCCAGGCATGACTCGTCGAAAGGGGCACTGAGACTACTTCACTGGCTGCCGATCCAGGCCAGGGTCAAATTTAAATCATTATGCATAGCGCATAAAGCCATGAACTGCAAAGGTCAAGCCCCTCTCAGAGCACTCATCACCCCATATGTGCCCAAAATATCTCTAAGATCCTCCTCAGAACGTCTCATCAAGACCACAAGGATAAAGAGATCCAGATGGGGAGGAAGATCATTTTCGCACCCAGTGCCAAAGCTATGGAATTCCATGCCCAAAAAACTGAGACTGCTCACGGGTGGAATAAGTTTCAGGAAAAAATTGAAGAAATGGTTGTTCCCTGGATAACTCTCCGCTTCACCTGTTATCGTCCGCTACTCAGCGCTGGGAAGCCCCTGGGCAGCTATGCGCTCTATAAAACCCATAAACATAAACATAAACATTGTGTAGGCATGTTTCCCTTGCTAAGAGTGGATGACATGCCATGTGACTTGAGAGACACCATCTCACCTGTGGTGTGGGACTTCACAGGGGAAGAAATAGGACTAATTTGAGGAGTCGAGCCAGTCCACATATAGATCAAGCCAAATGCCGAATTTCCAAGAACGCCCCAGTACAACCCAACCCCGGAAACGGTGGCAGCAATTACACCTGTGATTGAGTCCATGATCGCGTAGGGCATCCTGAGGGAAATAATACGAAGTCCGTGCAATTCACTTATATTGGGATTGCAGAAACCGAGCGGCAAATGCTGAATTGTCCAGGATTTGCAAAAGGTGAATTCATTTGTGATTCCATGTTGTCCCGTGGTACCAAATCGATCTGTGATCCTATTCCAAATTCCTTGTGAGGCCGAATGGTTTACTGTGATTGACTTATGTCAAGCATTCTTACATGAAGAAAGCCAATTTTTCTTCGGTTTCCGGCTGGAGAACCATGTGCTAAAATGGTGTCGTAATCCACAAGGGTATACTGAGAGCCCATCGATCTTTAACCGGACCCTGAAAAAGAATCTTGAGAGCTTGGTGCTGCCGCAAAGCTCAGTACTTGTGCAGTATATCGATGACCTTCTATTTGCTTCAGAGACCGAGGAGGTTTGTAGGGATGATACAATTGCTCTTTTGAACTACTTGGCAGAACACGGACACAAGGCGTCCTCCATTAAGTTCCAGTACTGCTTGCCTGAAGTCCAGTATTTGGGTCATCGCATTGAGAAAGGCAAGAGAAAGGTGTCACCAGACTGCATGGAGGCGATCATGAAAATGAACACACCTACCACGCAAAAGGAAGTCAGGATATTTCTGGGAATGGTTGACTACTGCCGACAATGGATCCCAAACTTCTCATTGAAGGCAAAGCCCTTACAGAGACTGACTCAAAAAGATGTGAGCGATCTGTTACCATGGGATAATGACTGCTTCTTGGAGCTGAGAAAAAGCCTGTGTCATGCTCCAGCTTTAGGAATGCCTTATTACAACAAAGCATTTTCATAATTTTGCTGCAAAAGGGAGAGCTGTGCTCTATCTGTACTCACCCAGGAACAAGGGGGTGTCCGTAGACCAGTAACCTACTTTTCAGCTAAACTAGATCCTGTAGCTTCAGCTTTACCCGGATGTCTCAAATCCGTGGCTGCAACTGGTGTCAGCATTGAGAGATGTGAAAGTATTGTGATGGGTCATCCTCTTATGGTTTATGCTCCACATTCAGTTGAGCTCCTGATGATAAGAACCAAAACACAGCACCTGACTAAACAGGCTCACCATGTATTAGCAGATTCTGCTGGCATCTGAAAACGTCACATTGAAGAGATGCTCCGTGTTAAATCCTGCTACTTTGACTCCTATTCCAAATGTTGAGGGAGAAGATTGTGAGGACCATGACTGTCTGGATGTGACTGAACTTTGTACCAAACCGAGACCCGACATTGTTGATTAACCTCTACCTGAGTCAGACCAAGTCCTTTTTGTTGATGGTTCATGCCTAAGAGACAATGAGGGTTACCTGAGAGCAGCTTTTGCTGTTAGCACTATTTCTGGAGTTGTGGAAGCTGCTTGTCTATAGGGAACATACTCCGCACAAGTAGCAGAATTCATTGCCTTGATACGTGTATGTCTTGTTTCTGATCAAATCTGAGTCCCCATCTATACCGGTTGCCAGTACGGTTTCGGTGTTGTCCATGACTTCAGACAGCTATGGTCACAGAGGGGGTTCTTAACGTCATCAGGATCTCCCATCAGAAATGGAGGGTATGTGAGAAAACTGTTGGAAGCCTTGCAATGACCGAAGGAGGTGGCAGTAGTGAAGTGTGCTGCCCTTGGGAAGGGGAAGGATTTTGTGACGGTCGGGAGCAGGTACGAGGCGAAGTTGCCCACTTTTGTGCTATTCATGTTTGCATTTTTAATGGGGGCTATTCAGGCAAGAGCACAGAGAGAACCAAGCTCAGCATGATGTTAGCCATAGCAGATACCTGGGATGAGGTCAGGCATCTGCAGGGAGAAGTGTCAGACCAAGAAGCAGCTGGTTGGATCAAAGCAGGTTGTGAAAGGAGAGATGATGGTATTTGGGTCACAACAAATGGTAGAGCTGTGTTACCAGATTGTTTACTGAGTCCTATGGCGAGACAGATTCATGGAGCAGTTCACATTGGGAGAGATGCGATGGTGCAAGTATTTAGGCAAACGTGGTTCAACCCAAGGTTTTGTGCGTTTGCAGAAGGAGTGTGTCATTGATGTGTTACGTGTCAGAAGATGAATGTTGGAAAGAAAACCGTGGTTGCATTGAGTCACATTGGAAAGTCGGGGGTCCTTTTAACCGAATTTAACTGGATTTCATCGAGATACCTAGGTGCAATGGGCTGAGGTATATGCTAGTTGTAGTGTGTGTCTTTTCATGGTGGGTGGGAGCAGTGCTTAATTTGTAAAATATGAAGTGCAGGTGCTCAATTCTTTTTAGGAGGGCACACCCACTTCCCTCGGCTCCACCCACTTCCACCAGTGGCCCCACCCACTTACTCTAGTTGCTCCAACCACATCCTCAATTGGCACTGCTGACTACTTGGGAGGTAATTTTCTTCTCTGGATTATGGCCCGGGTGGCCCAGGCTACTCACTGCACCTTAACTCTCCATCTCTTCTTCACCCTTTTTTTTTGCAGACTAATATAGCGGTTTACATGAGCACCAGTTACGTTACACTAGGACACATTCATTTGCTTGATAGGCACGGGCGGATGACGTGATTTGCCCAGAATCACAGGCTGTTGAGCCGACCCCGAGACTCGAAGCTGGACCTGGTTCCCCCGTTCCAAAGTGGGCAGCTGTGACCATTATGCCACATTCTGTACCCTTGACATGGAATCAGCAATGCTCCTTTCTGTTCCCAGCACTACCACAGTGTACATTACAACGCATTCTCTGTTTTAGTCTCAAGCTCTTCCCAGCTTCTGACTGGAGTGGACGTCCCCGAGCCCTTCTCAGATGCACTCGTCTCTCTCAATCATATAAGAAGCTACTGAAATCCTCGGTCCGGACTATTCTGCAATTACCACACCGAACAGTGTTGTTAGGTCATAACAATGGCACACCCGAATCCACAAATACCATACAATGTATCAGAACAGCACAACAAAATCAGAAGCGGATGAAAAATACCTCTCGGCCACTATTAACCATAGACGGGACACTGGCCCTTTCTAGCGTCCAGTTAATTAGAGATGCACTTGTGCAAATACCATGTCACAAACAAAACGTTCCTTACAGATTGCCTAGTTTTATTTTGTAATTTGTTGTGTGTTTCCCATCATAACATTAATTGCTGTTTTTGAGTGCAAATTTTAGGCCAGTTACTCATTGCAATCCTAAGGCCGATCGATGCGAAAAACCAGAGCCAACTGTTCAGGGTCATTAAAGATATTTTTGCTGCATGAGCTTCTGCAGATGTTAAGCTTTTAAACATTTTTGCTGACATGATTAGTTTCCAGAAAGATTCTGCACCACCTGACCTTGTCTGAAAAGTTGAAGTGGTTTCTCAAGGCAAAGACGGCACATGCAATATTTTAAGAATACCTGTTTTAATGTCAGCTAGCAGAGTCAAAGGGCGGCAGTGGAAAAATGGGCTCCGTTACCTGTTAAGGTCCAAATTTTAAACTGTGTTAAACAATTAAATAAATAAAACATATACGCAAGCAGCCTTGTAGGGTGGTGAGGACATGGAGAGGAAAATTCAACTAGGAAGCCAGACATGCTCTGCTCTGCAATAAGAATCGCCCAGGAGTTACCAGACCATCCTACACCCCACAGATCGTGCATACATTCTGACATTTTCCTAAGCTACTCAAGATGTTCTGTGTTTGTCTCATACCAAACCGATCTGTTGTTTTTAACCCCCACTACTCCCTGGCTGTGACCGGTCTACACTATGAACTTGTTCAGCATCTGTGCAGCATGTCTGGCTGGCACCATAGTTTAAACAACTAAAGATGACAAGCATTAGCAAAGCCAATAGGTCTCGCTTATGGACGAACTATTACCTTTGACAATCGGGTGGGGGTAGTGAACGGGAGGGCAGGTGGGGTGGTGAACGGAAGGGTAGGGAAAGGGAGTGCGGGTGAGGGTGGTGGAGGTAAGGAAGAGTTGTCGGTAAATCGGAGGGTGGTTGGGAGTGGGGGTTGGGAATCAGGACTGACAAAAAGCGTTCACCCAAAATAGGTCCAGTTACTTCAAAAAGAAGATCAGATTTTGGGCAGATAGCAGGTTTACATAATAATGGATTAACGATTACACCATCTTGACAAAGAGAGCGAGGGTGACAGAGGTAAAAAGAAAACGTCTGCCACCCACATCCCTACAACTGTACAGAGGGAACCTATTAATTATTAATAACTGCCTAAAAATGGCAGAAGGCAGCTGTTTACAAAACAGTCGCATAAATAAGCAAATCAGTGCTGAAAATATGACAAAAACACAAAAGGCGTGTACTGTGGGAAGATTACAGATATAAGATAATTGGTAAAAATTGGTGAGGTCTAATAGTCTGAATTTATTGACTGGTTCACCGCAGTTAAGGATGTATGTTTAGAGATGCAGCTTATGGATTGTCTAACATTTAGTTGAACTTTCTGTTAATATAAAAAATATTAAAATGAGCTGCACCGTTACTTGTACTAAATATGTTATTAGTGATAAACACGCACTTGAATTGAAGGACAGACATCGCATCCAAAAACTGAAGAGCTATTTTTTGCTGTAAAAAACCCTATTGTTTAGGACCATGCTGAAGAACTGCAAGGGCAGAATATGTGGAAGGTTTTTCCACCGGATGAAAGGAAGTACTTGCAAGCATGTGTGTATGTAATAACCTGTGGAGGGAGTGCACTAACCTAAATTGAAGCCTGCCTTAAAAAATAAACCTTAGGTAGAGAACGATATTTTCGCTTTTTGTACAAATAATCCACAGCGAGCAGTAATGTAATTATTGTACGGGTGCACATTGAAAGAGGTCAGAATTGGCATTATAATGTGGCGAGGCGAGGGTATTTAGTGCTTTAAACTAATATAGGACGGAATTGTGTGGGGAATACATTTCTTATTGGTTGATTATCTCAGGTGTGTGCTTTTAACGCAGAGGTACGGTGAGAGTGGCAAATGAGAACACGGCAGCCTGCAATGCATGAGGTGGACAGACTTAAAGCATATAAAATGAACTGCATTTTCCATAAGTGCTAATCTGCAGTATTCTGAAGGCAGCTGGGTCTCTGGGAGTTATGCAAACCACGGGTGGTTGAGCTCTACAGCCCTCCAGGGTACTGACCATTTGTACGGCACACAGAAGAGGCTGCATTCTTACAAGCTAAATAGGATTCCTTTATTACGATTAGCGGGATGACGGGCTGTGTTGGCCCTGCCGGATTTCTAATTTGAGATGTGTGTTGCAGACGAAATTTGCCAAACAGCAGGTGTTTTGCGGGCAGAGGCTGGAGCCATTATTTATTCTTCAAATACAACCACTTTTGCTGTACATAGCCCTTCTTGCTCTATGTGTCCTCTGCACCATTTGCTCGTTCTAGTCCCAACCCAGTTCAAACAACAGAACCCCAGCCCAGCAAAAGTCAAATTTATAACACTCTAATAAGAGATTTTTAAATTATAAACAAGCAAAATATCCCAGGCTGTAAAATATGATTAAATCCGATTTGCCTGCTATGGGTTGTAAGTCGAATGACCGTTTGTTAGGCAGAAGAAAACATATCACACCCGACATGAGAAGAGACTCACAGCAGCAATTACATTTATTAGAAAGTTCACATTACCTGAGAGGTTCAGGAGGAGCAGGCCAGGAGCCACTGTATTATTTATTTTCAAACGTTCCCTCCAGTAAAGAAAATGCCCGCCTTTTGCTGCTATTCGGGTAACCTCAGGACCATGGCAGGGGCAGGAAGCGGAAGCGGAGAGGTGGCGGAAGTTAGAGCGTGGGGGGAGGTGCCCGTTTGAGGAGGCTGATCTGACCTAGAGGCTGCGCTGCTTTTTTTAGGCAGGAGGGACGTGATTACAGCCGGGGAGAACGATCATTATCAGCCTTAGGATTATGGGCAGGCACTGCTCCGCTGTGTGCTTTCGGGCAGTCCCTCCCCAGGGAGGCGGAATGTGCCTCTTAATAGGGCATGCGTCGATGAGGCATTCAATTTGAAATATTTTACGACGTTCACCTGGAAGACCCGTGTGAACTAAAGTGAGTCAATATGAAGTGTAGACCCGGCCCTGAGAAATAAGTGCCGGTGCTAAGCACCGGAAAGCACCGGCACAAATTAAGCACTGGGTGGGAGCATATCTGACTAGAAGGCGTGATAGCCTCACAGTAGCCAAGTTATTACTAAGGGAGCTCATTGCTCGGTTCGGGTTTCCAACTTCATTGGAGTTGGATAAAGGAACACCCTTTCATAGTGAGATCATGAAGCTGTTGTGCACTGCCTTACATGTTGACGAGAGATTGCACTGTAGCTACAGGTCGGAGGCGTCAGGCATTGTGGAGCAAATCAAAGAGACTCTAAATATGAGAATGGCGAAAGTGTGCTCTTCTACATCTCTGAATTGGCCTCATGTGTTGCCTTTGGTGCTGATGAGTTTGCACAGTATTCCAGATAGGAGGACTGGATTATCCCCGCATGAAATTCTCATGGGAAGGGCAATGCATTTGCCTGCAGTGCCATCCACAGCATTGATAAACATCACCGATGATTTGATCATTGATTATTGCAAAGGACTGACTGATGTGGTTCGCTCTGTGTCTCAGGTTGAAGGTGCGATTGCACTGACCTCGAAGGACATCTGTCATGACCTGTGTCCAGGTCTGGAAACATGTGAGGAAGAACTGCCTTGATGCACGCTGGCGTGGTCCTTACCAGGTGATCTTGGTGACAAACACTGCTTTGAAGTGCGGAGGCTTGCCGAATTGGATTCACTCCTCCTATAACCGTAGTGTTTCAGGACCCTCGGGAGAAACAGTTCCTCTCCCTGAAGAGAATCCAGCTATGTTTGCAAGGCCACCGGAGAGGGCAAGCCAAGCTGTGGGGGTTCCTGAAGAGGCTGGATACCCACCAGGTCAAGCTGAGGGGGGGTCATGCTACACAAGGCCCAGGTACCGACTCTGAGGGAGACGGTAACGTTGCGAGTGGTGTAGAGTCAGACTCAGCTGAAGAGACTAGTGTGGAAGATGGTCGAGTACTGCGGTGGAAAACTGAGGTCACAAGAGAATCGTGGCCTGTATGACCAAAAAGGCAGAACCTGAGACTTGCAACGGAAAGAGATCTTACTCCCATATCTGAAATGTCTGAATCGAATCAAAGTGATACAGAACAAGCACAGGTGAGCTTGAGGAGATCGAGGAGAGTGAGAGTACCGTGCCAGAGATACGCTGACTCGGAGTGGGCTTACTTGGTCACAGATGCCGGGAACAGTAAGGTCCGGGAGAGTGAGATTTGGACGAGTGAGTCAGTGTTGATAATTGAAATTGAACTATTAGTCCCTGGAGTAGAAGTTTTTTTTTAAACTTATTTTTATAGCCATTTCTTATACATCTGTTCAAAGCACAGGCAACAGGCACATCTACATACAACACCTTCCATCTTAACAGTGTTGCACTTTAAAAGATATCTTCTCAGGAGTATTGCAGACAGTTGCTATTGTATTTAACGCTATGTTGCAGTTCGGTGATCAGAATAAAGGCACCATCAAGACCCTGGTATACAATGGTACATTCTATTACTCGCTGTACAGTGCGTTCGAGTTTACCACTTGGGCGGCCAGTGGCCTCACAGCAGGGTATAGCAATATCAGTCAGTGTTAATGAATTTACTTTGTAAGAAAAAAAACATCCAAATACAAACTGAAACCTATGCAGAAGAGTGGTATATATTAAGGATCAACTGTTCGCATCTGGGGAGTAAGAGCTTACAGGGTAGGAGCTAGTGGCCCACAGAGGCCTAGCAATTGGAAGAGAAGGGCCTCCCCCCTCATTTGGCACTATCATTCTCATGGTCACAGTCCCACACACTGCATACTTTGGGATGAACAACATGGTCACCACCATCTCTACAGGGATAGAATCAAGTTATTATGTTTCAGTGTCATCACCCAGGCTATCCCGCTCCCCTCCCCTCTCCTCATCACTAGTGCCTGTCGGTTGCTCCCAGGACACCATCATTTCCTTACATAATTCTGCTATGGGGCGCTTCTGCAGTCCCCTGGCCTCCTCCCAGCTCAGAGCCCTACCTTCCGCCCCCGCCCAGGCAATCACATCTCCGTTCCACCTTTCAACCATGGGCCCTTGTGTTGATTTCCACTCTAGCGCTATTCTGCGCTGAGCAAGACCCAGGGCTAGGTCGATCAGCTAGTTTCCCACCTTACGTTTATTTGAGCGGGGAAAAAGTCCCAGCAGACACACCCGAGCCGTGAAAGCCAGTTCCCTCTGCAGGACTTCTTTAAATTTGGAGATAATTGCTTCCCAGAAGGGGCGCAGTTTGTGTCATTCCCATGTCATGTGTATAAAATTAGCCTCGGGTTGGTCACATCTTGGGCATTTTTGTATTTCCCCCCCATAAGTGATGTTAAGGCGATGTGGTGTCAAATAAGTCATATGTATGACGTTGAATTGAATATATTTTAGGCTTGTATTACGAGAAATTCTCTTGGGGGACTGCAGGACCTCACCGAATTCAGCATCTGTAAGTTCGCCTCCCACTATCTGGTCCCATCTCTCTCGCAATCTACCCCGTGATTCCAGGGATCCTGCAAGCAGGGTGGCATAGAACCACTTTACTTGGCGTCCGGCTGTGCCCAAGGTTTTCAGCGCATGCAATATTGGGTGTGTCTCAGGTTCCTCCCTCCCCACTCCCCACAAATGTCCAAACGTACGGACTAGTGCTTCGTAATGCAGTAACTGTCACAGAGGAAGCCCGCAGCTCTCCAACAGTTCCTCAAAGGGGATAGGGTTTTTCTCTAAATAAAAATCTCCCACATTTTCCAACCCTGCCTGTGTGTGGCGCTAATTGTTCCCCAGTAAATAAGGACGTAGGAGTTCCATGTGGTGAGCCCACAAGGGGCAACACAGGGGTATATCTCAGGGTTTTCTTTAATTTATCTAAAGATCTCTTCCAGGCCAGTAACGCAGTGCGTTGTAACACCGAATGATATGGGGTAGCTATAGTTGGGACTAGCAATTTGGCCACCAACAAGTGGGGGTGACTATCGGGTTCCGACAGGCATGTGCCCTCCTCGTTTACCCCCTCCAGCCACTTTGCCAACCACTGCAGTTGAACAGCCAGCATATAGAACTCGAAATTCGGTACCCCCAACCCTCCCTCTGCCATGGGGCGCTGCAGCGTCTTCAGGGAGACTCTCGGATGCCCATCATCCCACACCAGGGCTCTCTTTAAAGCAAGATTCGGCAACCTGCCAGGCTTAAAACATGCAATGCCTTGGCTAAGACCATCTATGCCGACTCCCTGCAGACTATGCAAGCTATGGGATGAAAATATCACTCATTTGGTCTGTATATGTGCAGCAATGATGGCGGAAAGAAAACAATATCTGAAAAACTGCTTCATTGACAGAGGTGTTCGTACATGTAGACATGCTATGGTAGTTTGCTTCAGACCAATGGATATTAAAATAAACGCCAATTTTACTACATTTTTGATACTTGCAAAAAAAAAACTGGATGTTTGTGAGCCGAGCCCAGTAAATCTGGAAGTTTTAAAATAATTAGGGATAAATTTCCTCCTATACAAATGAATTTGCATACAAGTAATGAAATAATAATTGCTATTGTTCATATTAAGCCGTGGAAAAATTATGAACAGAGTTAATGTTTTCTGCTGGGACCTTTGAGAAAAGTATTTGAATGAGATTATTAGGAATTTTAGATTTATTTGTTTGTTAAATTTTAATTAGTGTGTTTTAAAGATTGTTCTAATTGTAAGATATGTATTGATCATGCAATAAAATGTATCTATCTATCACACCAGGGCTCTCAGCAATGAATTTAATGGGCGGAACCAGCCTGGTGCCATCAAAACTGGAAGATTGACAAAATAATATAGGAGCCGGGGCAAGATTACCATTATGGAGAAAGAAATCCTGGCCATAATAGGGAGCTGCAGCGTACGCCGGAATTGGACACAAGATTTCAGAGACCTCACTGCTCTACCTAGGTTTCTCTCCCTCAAGTCTTCCAGGGAATGGAAAATGTGGATGCCCAAGTATTTAAAGGAATGGGGAGACCATGGGATGTCGAGCTGCAGATCCACTGGTCTGGGTAATGGTCCTGCTATAGGGAATAAATACGTCATTAACTCGGAGGCCTGATATTCGCTCGAAGCCCTCCAGGATCTGCATTGCTGACACGTTGCCTTTCACTGCATCCCCCAGGTAGATCAACAAGTCATCCGCGTAAGCGAGATGGTTTGTACCCGTGTGCCCACTTTAAGGCCCAGCCCCTCGCCTCCCAGTCGGGTCCTTTCCGTGAGTGGCTCTATCGCTGAAGCAAACAAGAGGAGCAAAAGAGGGCACCCCTGCCGTGTGCCTCGGAAGATCGTATATTGATTGGAGATTGTTTTGCCCTTCTTAACCCTTGCAGTAGGTGCCGCATAAAGGAGCCGCACCCATTTCACCCAGTCGGTCCCAAGGCCCATTCATAGCATAACCTCAAATAAATACTCCCAACCAACCATGTCATATGCCTTTTCCAAATTGATTGACAGCACTGCTGCATGCTGGTTAAGCAGTATATCCTTGTGATAAAGTACCGAGTAGAGTCTACGAAGGTTATAGGAGGTGCAACAGGAGGGGATGAATCCATTCTGGTCTGAGTGAATATGGGATTTCATATGGGGGAGTAACCTGCTCGCCAGGTTTTAACTAAGGATTTTAAAGTCTAGGTTTAGCATTGAAAGGGGTCTAAAATCCACTACTCTGACATCCTTCTCCTTGGTTTTAAGGATTGGGACCACCAGCGCGTCCCGGGTAGTACCGGGGAGTTCTCCCCGCTTGAGCGACTTGGCATATAAAATCTCTAGTTGTGGTGCCAAAGAGGTGGCAAACCGTTTGTAAAATTCCGCCGGGAGGCCATCAGGCCCCGGTGTTTTACTTGCTGCCATGTCCCCAATGGCCACACTAATTTTGTGTGTTGTCACTGGGCCTCCCAACTCCTCCTGTGTCTGACGATCTACGGTGCGAAGTGGCAGGGGGTCCAGGAAGTCTCTAATAAGGGATGGGCTAACTGCTGCCGGGGCAGCATACAACCTCTCATAGTAGCTTTGGAAGGCAGTATTAATTCCATCCGGGCAATAGAGCAGCTCACCTGTTTCCTGCCTTTGTTGGGTGGTAGGTGACCCGCGGATTTCCGGCTGTATCAACCACGCCAGGAGCCGTCCAGCCGTCCCCTCTTCTCTCTGCATCCTGTTTAAGTACTCATTGTGACTGTAGCAGCGGAGGCGATTCAACACCTCCTGATATTTCACTCACGCCTCTTGTAACCCAAGCAGGGAAGCGGGATCACCTCCCTGAGCATTATCTAACCGGCTTCGCTTCCCCTCCAAATCCAAAATCTCTTTCACGCTGCGCCCCAATCGACTGCCCCATACAGTGGCCCCGTACCACTACCTTAAAGCCCTCCCATTCTAACAGGGCAGAGGATGCCTTATGTGCATTCGTGGGGAAGAAAGATTCTATGAGCGCTGTCAAAGAGGACCGATATGGGGCATCTTCCAATGCCACCGGGTTAAATCTCCAGGAAGGGATCGGAGGTCATCTCCCTAAGGGCTGATAAGACAACAATAAAGGGCTGTGATCTGATAGAGTGCGCCCTAGGTATTCGGTGAGTGTGATGGTGCCACAAAGTGTCGGCGTGCAAAGGAAGGTATCTAGCTTGGCGTGCACCTGGTGTATCGGTGAGAAGAAAGAGTATTCCCTATCACTTCCGTGTTGCCTCCTCCAAATATCTTCTAAGCCCCAATGGTGAATCCAGTCCCAAACCCCACCGCTGTACGATGGGACTGCGTCCCCGAGAGTGGCGGGTGGGAGCGGTCGACCCTGGTGTCCGCTACACAGTTAAAATGCCCTCCCAGTAGTACCTGCCCGCTCATATACACAGCTATTTTGGCTGAGAGGGAGGTCAGGTAGGTAACCTGATCCTGATTGGGCGCATAGATGTTCCCAAGTGTTGCCTCTCGTCCCGCCAGTCTACCCGTCAGGATTATATACCTGCCCGCCATGTCTATCAGTAAATTTGTGATTTCAAAAGGGACTCCAGGCTTTACCCATATTAACACCCCTCTGGAGAAGGCAGAGGTGGTTGTTGCGAAGACCTGGCCCCTCCATCTTTTGCGAAGCTTCCCTGCTTCATCCATAGTTAGATGAGTCTCCTGGAGGAGGGCTATGTGTATGTCCCTGCACTTCAAGTAAGAATAAATATTGTGGCCTTTAGCCATGGATTCCATCCCCCTTATGTTCCAGGTCAAACACTGTATGTTATTATGTGTTTGTGCCATGGTAACCGTAAATCACTTGCAGGTCACCCCGTGGGCTCTCCCCTGCTCTCGCTCCTTCAAACATGTAGAACCACTCTATTCTGTAAACATTAAAAAAGAGATTAACATAACAACCCTGTTGTTGAACAACTCCCCAACCCCTGGGCAGTCTGACAACGCCCAGGCGCCCAAACTGCATGTAGAACATCGAACACTAGTTGAGGCCCAGCCCCAAAGGATTAAGGGACTCAACGGGGGGGTGGCAAAGACAAAGGTGTAATCTAAAACGTGTCAAGCGCCCATGGCGCACCGGCCCAAGTCAGTGTAAGCCAGGCCTGGCCCCCGGCAGGCATCCAGAGCCCTCCCTCCCCCCCTGGGGGTTCACCAAGAGTCTCTAGTCCACCCCTATATCAGATAATCTCATCTGCAGTGCCAGGGGTGACCACCGGTACTGCAGACACGGGAAGAGTCAGACTCAATCCCCTCAGTCTCTCTCGAGGAGCGAGATCCAGCCTCCGATGGAGATCTCCTGTCCTGCATGATGGCCGCTACCGCATGCAGCTTCTCCGCTCTCTCCCTTTCAGTTTTTGAGGATGTGGGCAGGCTTGGTGCTCCCCGCCTTGTGCGCCTCGTGGATCTCCTCCTGGGTTCCCGTTTCTCAGAGGCCACCGCCTGTGACCGTGCAGTTTGGGGAACTCCGGTTTTGTATGTCTCTAGCCACTCCCAGGCAGCCTTGGGATCATTACAAAAGTGTGCCTTCAAGTCTTGGAGTATAAGTAGTCGGGCAGGGAAGATCAAAGAATACAGGAGCCCCTCCTCCCTTAATGCTTTCTTGACCTCTAGAAAGGAGGTTCACTTTTTCTGAACATCCAGAGTGTAATCAGGGAATATGGAGACTACCCCGGTTCTAACACAACCCAGTCAAGAGATCTGGGTTAAATCCATCGTTCTTTTGCTCACCATGCCATCCCAGTTTAGACCCAGCCATATGCAAATCAGTCTTGACCCTGTGCCTCATGGGAACAGTCCAGAACGAACTGCCAAGCCAGGTCCTCCCTGGACCGGAAACAAGCATCCTGGGACCGGTTTCAGGGTATGTCACCCTTCATCAGCCAGGCTAGCTTGAATCCAGTGGCACAGTGAGCAAGGGACCCACGTCTGGTCATACCCATCCCACATAGGGCGAAAAGTGCTACGCAAACAAATGATGGACGGAATACTGAATGAATCATACATTCACCCCCAGTCAAGAGATCTGGGTTAAATCCATTGTTCTTTGGCTCACCATGCCACCCCAGTTTAGACCCAGCCAGATGCAAATCAGTCTTGACCCTGTGCCTCATGGGAACAGTCCAGACCGAACTGCCAAGCCAGGTCCTCCCTGGACCGGAAACAATCATCCTGGGAGGTCCTCCCTTAACCTGGCTGATGAGCCCTAATATGAGCGAAACCAATCCTGGGATGCTTGCTTCTGGTCCAGGGAGGACCCGGCTTGGCATTTCGGGCTGGACTGTTCGCATAAGGAACAGGGTCAAGACTAATTTGCATATGGCTGGGTCCAAACTGAGGTGGCATGGTGTGCAAAATAACGATGGACTGGATGTGCAGGCTGTTTCAACACACACACAGCCTCAAGCTGTCACTCACACCGTCTTTGACTCATTATTGTTCATTTTAACACATTTTCTCTCCCTCTCTCACAGACATACATATGTCCTATACAATGTCTCACATACGATAATTTACTCACACATTTGCTGCCTCTTCACACAGGCGCACGTACAGACTCACTCACTGTCATTCCCTCACTCATATGGACTTACTGACATTCAGATTGTCATAAACAGATGGCCACACACACACATGCACACAAAAACACACAACCCACCCCTAGATGGCAGAAGATGGGAGGAGTTCCTGCATGCCTGACTTGGATCCAAATGTATCCTTTCCCATGGAGCACCATGTGCTCTGCACACCATGGGTGAGTGACATACAGCGGTAACCGCCCTCCCCCCACATGTGGTGATAGGGTGTCTTTAGTGTCCGCTTGATGGACCCTGTCACTTCACCTGGCTGGGCCTGCGCCTTACACAGCTCCAGGCTCACTCTAACCTCAGTTTGAGCATCCATGGCAATGCATTCCCTTATTGCTCTAATGGCTGCATAGCAAACCCTTATCAGGGCAAAACTGGTCCTGGGTTGCTTGTGTTCCGGTTCAGGGAGGAACTGGTCTGCGAGTTCAGACTGGACTGTTCCCATGAGGAGCAGGGTCAAGACAGATTTGCATATGGCTGGGTCCAAACTGAGGTGGGATGGTGAGCAAAATATTGATGGGCTGAGATCTGGACTGAGTGATTACCAGTGAAAATCGATAAGTGCGTTTATGGGTTATGAAAACAATAAAATGCCTCGAAATAGGTTCCACTAAAGTATACAAACAAGAGATGGGTGAAATGCCTGAACTAATTCAACTACTGGCAATCGCTCGGGCCGCACTCCAGTCCATTATTTTTCACTCACCATTGTACCTCAGTTTGCTGTCAGCCATTTGAAAATCAGTTTTCGACCCTGCTCCAAGAGGAACAGTCCAGCCCAAACTGCCAGGCCAGGTACTGCTTGAACTGGAACACAAGTAACCCAGGAATGGTTTTGTCCTTTTTAGGGCTCATCAGTTGGGTACAGCTTGGTTCTAGTGGCTGAAGAGCTCTAATAAGGACAAGAGTGGTCCTCGGTTGCTGGTGTCAAATTCCAAAGTTCAACTTTGCTTCCTTCAAACAAAGAAAAATGTTGTGCTTCCAAAAATTGTCAGAATTCTCAACAGAAATGATGGTTATCCTCGCAGCTAAATCCACCACTCAATCAATTGGTCTACAATCCACCAATACGTCGAGGCACGAATCTTCATACCTTTTAATTATTTCATCTGAGCAGTTGCTTCAACATCACCTACTAGAAGTACTTCATCCATTTGTTGCTCAACATTATCTACACAGATTTGAACACCATCATTAAAAATACAGCTTACTTATTCCTGCACCCCATTCTTTTCTGAATTGTCCATATCCCCCACATTTGCAACATACTTGTTCATTTTTTTGGACAGTTGTGAACATTTACTACATATGATGAAGAACCACACTTGTAACAACTTACTGGCCTACTGTCATTTTGGGTGAGTGGTGGTTCAGCTTTGATTTGGCCTCTAGATCTGAACATCATGGGGTCCTGACTGACCACAGAGGTATGACAGCATTTTCCCAGACTCTGGTGGTATGAAAATGTTTGATTTGCCACATCAAGCCAGGAAGCGGACACTATAACTTGAGAAATCGTGATTCATGAAACAGGGTGCAACTGCTTGGCATCCTCTGGTGACTTTCCCTTTCTATAATCAATGTCTAAGGGTTTGTCTAGTGTGGGAAATTGCTCAAATTTGCAATCGTTAGCCAATTCTTTTCGAGCAATAACAAATGATTCAACTCGCTGGTTCGGATCTAGTGCCATGGCAATGAAGGTCCAGAGACAGACAGCTACATTCTTTTGTCCGTCGAAATAACTTTAGAACTGAACAGTCGCTATTTCAAAGTCTTCGAACGCCTCCTCTGCTTGTCGTACACATGGAGGTCGATTGTCATGTGCAGTTTGCACTTCGGTTCCCAAATAATAGTACAACATTTGTTTTCTTTCTGAGCTAAACCTTTGACCATTAATAACTCCTAATCCAAGTGCACCACGGGATGACCGGTTTACCAGGTTGTTGTTAAAAAAAAGTTGTCTTTGTGTGAACTCAACAAACTTAAAATAAGATGTCTAATTGATAGTTTAATATAAAGTTTCGAAGGAGTATGAATCACTGTTTATCGTGTCACAGATAATCACAAGGTTTGGAAGAGTGTGAATCACTGTCGACAGATGATCCATGCCTGATAATATAGATGCTGGTTGTTGGAAATGGTCCTTTTTGCAGGGTCACCCCTAAACTTGTTGCCTGCCTCCTGTATTTTTGCTGACCTGTTTCTGTTGGTTTTATGACTCTGGGCACTTTACCACTGCTGTTCAGTGCTAAAGTGCATATGCTCTCCCTGTGTAAATATGACATATGAATTGGTATATCCCTGAATGGCTTATTTGGTTTACCTGTTAGTCCCTAGTAGTGTGGCCTGTGGGTGCCCAGGGCTGGTAAACCAAATGCTGCTGGGGGGCATGCAGCGCTGGTTTGCGCCACCCACAGAAGCAGCTTGTAAAGTGTGTCTCAGACCTGCCACTGCAGTGTCTGTGTGCAGTCCAGAACTGCCATCTTGGCTGTGAAGTGCACCCACTTCCCAGCCCCTGAACCTTCCCTTGGCATCTTGTAAGTCACCCATATGGTAGGGTGCATTGTATGTGTAAGGTAGGACATGCCTTGGTATGTGTAGCATGTCCTGGTAGTGAATTACACCCCATTTCGTTTTTCACTACTGTAAGGCTACCTGTTCCTCATAGGCTAGAATGGGCAGTTTGGCTATTACATCCTATAGTCCTAACTGACCCCAGGAACATGGTAGAAAAACGAATTTAGTATGCCTGAGCTCAGAATATTAAAATACATCTTTTAGTGAAGTTTATTTTTATATTCTGTGTTTGAAAATACCACTTTTAGAAAGTAGGTATTTTCTTGCCTAAGCCTTCCAGTGTGCTCTGCTGTTATGTGTATTGGCTGTCTGGTTTTAGAGGGGCAGGGCAGGCTGAGTCAGACCTGGGTTGAATAGAGAGATCTGCATTTAGAGTGTGGGGAGGGGTGGCTCCTTGACCTGAATAGGGCTGTGCCTGGCAAGGTGAATGCTGGCTCCACCTCCTACTGTGTGTCTGCTAGCAGACCCCCTCTTTCTGAAAGGAAGGATGCAGCCTGGTAAACAAAGTGCTCCAGGCCTGAGCAGAACTGGTTCTGGCTAGGTTCAGTGACTTGTAGCTTCTGAGAACAAAGACTTTTGGGGTATAAATATCTGTGCTCAAACCCCTCCAATTTGTATTGCTTTTGGATCTGGAGAGGAAACTCTGTCCGTGCCACTGGAGGAATCTGCAGGAAGTGACTGTCCCTGGGCTTGTGTGTTGTTTCTTGCACTGGCCTGCAGCAGTGACCACTGGACCTTGAAGAAGAGGAAAAGGAACTTTTGAGAGAACTTTTATTTTTTGTTACAGCAATTACCCAAGGGCTAGGAAAAGAGCTAGCCTCCTGCTGGAGTCTCAGGCACATCAGACTCCACCACCAACCTCCTGCTTCCTCCCTGCGAGGATTGCTATCTGCTGATGAGGATCCTGTGAGTTCCAGGGCCTCTAGTTTGCTTCAGAGAAAAGAGTGCTGGAAATCGACGATATCGCACCTTTGCGAGCCGCTGCAGCCGAGAGCGCTGGAAAAATCATCGCGCTGCTGCCGCTGAGTGCTCGCAACACGAAACCATCGCTAACGCCTCTTTGCGAGCCGCTGCAGCCGAGACGCGCTGGAAAAATCATCGCGCTGCTGTCGCCGAGCGCTCGCAACCCCTAAAGAAATCATCGCTTCAAGACATCGCATTGCGGACGCCGTGCGTCCGCCATTTTCATCGCATCGCACCGGATTTCGTCGCTCCTCGCGGAGCGCCATTTCTTCGCATCGCAACACAATCGCACAACGCAACAGGCTCGTCGCATCGACTTCTCCCTCGCGGCAAGAAAGTCATCGCATCGGCGGCCTAGCGTGCAGAAGTTGGTCGCATCGTCTCCGCACGCATCAGCAGATCGGCGCATCATCCTCCCTTGCGGCAAGGATTTAACGCATCGCCGGCCTCGCGTGAGGAAAATCATCGCTACCACTTCTTTGCGACATTTTGTTGGTTTTGCTACTGAATTCAGGTACTTTGTGCGAGAAAGGGTCGCAGAGACCACTGCTTTGGATTTGAACCTTATTTTTGCACCCTCTGAACGAGAAAGGGTCGCAGAGACCCCTGCTTTGAATTTGAACCTTATTGTTGCAACCTCTGAACGAGAAAGGGTCGCAGAGACCCCTGCTTTGAATTTGAACCTTATTCTTGCAACCTCTGAACGAGAAAGGGTCGCAGAGACCCTGCTTTGAATTTGAACCTTATTCTTGCAACCTTTGAACTATTTGTGACAGCCCTTCAACAGCAATCCTATTTTTGACAGTATTGTGGCTTTTACAGTTATTGGTCTTGTGATAAATCTGCCTTTATATAAAGATACTTCTTTTTTATAGCTACTTGTGTGGTGTCCCTTTGTAGTGATCCTCACTGTGTTACTGTGTATGGTCATAAATGCTTCACACCCTGCCTCTGAGATAAGCCTACCTGCTCATGCTACGTTGCCACAGGGTTGAGCGGGGGTATCAAGGAGAGTAGCCCTCTCACTCTGACTTAGGAAGAAGGGTCCCTACTTGGACAGTGGCCAGCCATTGCCAACTAGAGACCCCCATTTCTAACATTGGTGGTCAGCGGTGAGGATCTGGACTTGCATTTATGATCACATACAATAATTATAGTGTACACTACTAGTGAGTGCAGACCATAACGCAACCACATACATTTTTTTATTTTTTTTAAATTCTATTTTTGATTGATATTGCCCGTGATTGTTACAATGGGCAAGCCTATTTTTTATTGATATTGCCGGTGATAGTACCCGCATACATTTTTTGAGAATTGTTGGATCCTAAATTGTAATTGATATTGCCTGTGATTGTTACAATGGGCAAGCCTATTTTTTATTGATATTGCCAGGTGATAAGTACCCGCATACATTTTTGAGAATTGTTGGATCCTATATTGTAATTGATATTGCCCGTGATTGTTACAATGGGCAAGCCTATTTTTTATTGATATTGCCGGTGATAGTACCCGCATATATTTTTGAGAGTTTTTGGATCCTATATTGTGATTGATATTGCCGGTGATTTTTTACCCGCATACATTTTCTTGAGAAGTTTTCTTCTATCTTTCATTGATATTGCCCGTGATTGTTACAACGGGCAAGCCTATTTTTTTATTATTGATATTGCCAGTTATTGCTACAATGGGTCTTGCTGAAATGAGACCTACCTTTTATATAGATGATCTGTTGACCTACAGTCTAGAGGAGCTAAGGATGTTCTGTGAGGAGAGGGGCTTAGCAGTGAGTAGGAAGGAGACTCAGCTATCCCTGCAGACATCCCTGAGACTTTGGCAACAAGACAGATGGAGATTCTTGGAGTCCCAGTACACCTACCAAGAGGGTAGTTGGTCTGAGGGTGGCTCTGGAAAGTCTGAAGAGGAGGAAGAAAGTGTTATGGAATATCTCATAGATAGGGAATTCCTTGCTGAGTCTAGTGCCTATGGTAGTGCCCAATTCCCCTCGTGTTCCCCAGAGGAGTTGGTGGACAGGCGGGAGGGTCCCATAGGTGGGGAGTCCCTTGCGGAGTCTAGTGCACAGGGTAGTGCCCAATCCCCTTCATGGTCCCCAGAGGAGTGGGACAGACAGAGGGAGAGGGAGAACCAGCTGAAATTAGAGAGGCGCCAAATAGAGATTGCCCAGCTGGAGGCGCACCTAGCGCAGATAGCAGAAAAAGAGAAGTTAGCTCAAGAGGGTAGGTTACCCCTGGAGCGCAGTTTTAATTGTCTGGATTCCCCAGAGAGGGTGGGGTCCAGTGGTGGCAGCAAAATTGAAATATATAGTGATGACAGTGTAGTACACCCACCCAGAGATGTGGCACCTGACTTGAAGGAGGGGGTTGATCTACACCAGGGGATTCAAGGATATGAGGTAGCTCCATTAATGTGCAGTGTCCCTGAGGTGGATTGGGGAACTAGCGCAGGGGCCCAAAGTCCTAGTGAAAGGAGGGATACTCTACCGACTCTGGATGAGAGGTGCAGGGAGAGGGGTTCCCCCGTGGTTGAAGTCCTGGTGTATGAGTGTGAGGACCGCCCAGAAGAGTGTGGGTTGAGTGATAGAGACAGTCAGTTAATGTCTCACCCATTTCAGGAGAGTGGTGTGGGGTACGTGTGTAAGGCACTGGATTGTGAGGTGAAGGTTAGCACCTGTGTGGAGCTGTGTAATCCAATTGTGGGAGAGCATATTGTGAGTTCCTGTTTTCCAGAGATAAACCAACACCTGTCAGATTGCGAGTTCTCTGATCCTAGGGAACTTGCACAGGAGGCAGACCTCTTGGTGAGTACCAGAGGCCCTGTAGAGGCATTAGGGAATGACCCTAAGAGAAGTGATTCAGATGTTTTCCAACCCAGAGTGCTGGGAAAGGTTAGGAGTGTTACAGCTGGGTTCCCTTGTTGTGAGGAGGTTGTAGGGCCTCACATCCTGTCTCGTGGGAGCAGGAGTGAGACTGGGATAGGTCCCGAAGTGCCCCAGCCTCAGTCCCCAGGACTGGATGGTTTCATGAGGGAACACCAGGTGGGGAGCCTAGTCTGTCTGGATGGACCGTCCATTGTGGGGGGTACCCCAGTGTTAGGTGAGCTGGGAGTGCCTGTAGTCAGGCCTCCATCAGTTCTTGTGCCTGGCAGTGCCACTCCTAGGGGGAGGGTACGGAAGTCCAGTCTGAGGGATGAAAGGGGGAAGGAGTCCCCAGTGGGTCAGGGGCCAGTCAGAAGGGCTGAGCCCCCTAGGAGTGACCATGGTGACACCACTTCAGTCCTGGTTGGCCAGGCAGTTGTTCAGCCGCAGGGGTTGGTCCCTGGGTTGGTAAGTCAGGTCCAGGAGTTGTCTGACCTGGAGGGAGGGACAACTGTAAGCAGTGTCCCGACCATTTTTTCTAAGAGCACCACTCCAGGTGGGAGGGTGCAGTATGCTGGAAGGGGGTGCAGAGGGAGGGAGTCCTCGCCTCTGACCCCGGTGCACCCTGAGGGTTTTTTCAGGTTGGTAGGTCAGTTGCAGGGTCCAGGCCCTGAACTGGTGGAGGGGTGTGTTTCCCTTGAGGGGGGCCTGTGTGCTCCCCAGGAAGTCCTGGTTGGCCAGGCAGTTGTTCAGCCACAGGGGTTGGTCCCTGGGATGGTAAGTCAGGTCCAGGTGTTGTCTGACCTGGAGGGAGGGACAACTGTAAGCAGTGTCCCGACCATTTTCTTTTCTAAAAGCACCACTCCAGGTGGGAGGGTGCAGTATGCTGGAAGGGGGTGCAGAGGGAGGGAGTCCTCGCCTCTGACCCCAGTACCACCTGAGGGTTTTTCCAGGTTGATGGATCAGTTGCAGGGACAAGGCCCTGAACTAGTGGAAGAGTGTATTTTCCTTGGGGGAATTGGTGTACGCCCCCAGAAGTCCTGGGTTGCCAGGCACAGGCCCAGCCCAAGGGTACCGGCCCTAGGTTAGGGGGCCAGGTTCAGGGTGTCCCCCCTGATCTGGAGGAAGGGGCAACTGCTAACAGTGCCCCTCCCGGTTTGTGTTATGGGGGCACCTCTCCAGGTGGGAGGGTGCCAGGCCCCAGTAAAGGGAGCGGGGAGAGGGCAGCCTCACCCCTGACCTCCGCCCAGTCTAAGGGTACAGACCCTAGGCTGGGATACCAGTTGCAGGATAGAACCCCTGAACTGGTGGGTGAGTTGTGCAGGGCCCCTGCCACAGGTGCCCTGACAATTCTGGAAGGGGGTATCGCTCCAGGTGGGAGGGTACCGAGCCCCAAAGAGGAGGACCGGGTGTGGGAGAACCCACCCCAGTCTCTGGCCCAGCCGCTGGGTACAGGCCCAGGGCTGGTGGGTCAGTGTCCAGGTGCTTTGCCTGACCTGACAGGAGGGAGAGTGTACAAAAGGTGCCAGGCACCTGGGGTTACTGCCCCTCACTCTCTGATGCCACAAAGTTTGAGAGCCCTGAGAGGTATAGGGCTTGGATTTCATCACTGACTACTGTCAGTGACTACTGGGGCTTGTTGTTTATCTGTTGGGACACACCTGGGGGCCAGTTAAGGTTAGATGCTGCACAGGTGGTGTCCACAGGTGAGGGGAAGAGTTCCCCATTGGTTATCTTAGTGGGCCCTAGGAGTGTGGACAGAGGGATCCACCAGGATTCAGATTGGAGTAGAGCTGGCATATGCCCCTGCAGTTGCGGGCCAGTTCCGTGTTCTATCGCCCGAAGCAGGGAAGCCCATCAAAGTAGTGATTGGTCTACCCTGCGTTTTGGCTGGAAGGGGTTGTGTTGGAAATGGCCCTTTTTGCAGGGTCACCCCTAAAGTTTTTACCTGCCTCCTGTATTTTTGCTGACCTGTTTCTGTTGGTTTTATGACTCTGGGCACTTTACCACTGCTGTTCAGTGCTAAAGGTCATATGCTCTCCCTTTGTAAATATGTCTATGTGAATTGGTATATCCCTGATTGGCTTATTTGGTTTACCTGTTAGTCCCTAGTAGTATGGCCTGTGGGTGCCCAGGGCTGGTAAACCAAATGCTGCTGGTGGGCATGCAGTGCTGGTTTGCGCCACCCACAGAAGCAGCTTGTAAAGTGTGTCTCAGACCTGCCACTGCAGTGTCTGTGTGCAGTCCAGAACTGCCATCTTGGCTGTGAAGTGCACCCACTTTCCAGCCCCTGAACCTTCCCTTGGCATCTTGTAAGTCACCCATATGGTAGGGTGCATTGTATGTGTAAGGTAGGACATGCCTTTGGTATGTGTAGCATGTTCTGGTAGTGAATTACACCCCATTTCGTTTTTCACTACTGTAAGGCTACCTGTTCCTCATAGGCTAGAATGGGCAGTTTGGCTATTACATCCTATAGTCCTAACTGACCCCAGGAACATGGTAGAAAAACGAATTTAGTATGCCTGAGCTCAGAATATTAAAATACATCTTTTAGTGAAGTTTATTTTTATATTCGTGTTTGAAAATACCACTTTTAGAAAGTAGGTATTTTCTTGCCTAAGCCTTCCAGTGTGCTCTGCTGTTATGTGTATTGGCTGTCTGGTTTTAGAGGGGCAGGGCAGGCTGAGTCAGACCTGGGTTCAATAGAGAGATCTGCATTTAGAGTGTGGGGAGGGGTGGCTCCTTGACCTGAACAGGGCTGTGCCTGGCAAGGTGAATGCTGGCTCCACCTCCTACTGTGTGTCTGCTAGCAGACCCCCTCTTTCTGAAAGGAAGGATGCAGCCTGGTAAACAAAGTGCTCCAGGCCTGAGCAGAACTGGTTCTGGCTAGGTTCAGTGACTTGTAGCTTCTGAGAACAAAGACTTTTGGGGTATAAATATCTGTGCTCAAACCCCTCCAATTTGTATTGCTTTTGGATCTGGAGAGGAAACTCTGTCAGTGCCACTGGAGGGATCTGCAGGAAGTGACTGTCCCTGTGCTTGTGTGTTGTTTCTTGCACTGGCCTGCAGCAGTGACCACTGGACCTTGAAGAAGAGGAAAAGGAACTTTTGAGAGAACTTTTATTTTTTGTTCCAGCAATTACCCAAGGGCTAGGAAAAGAGCTAGCCTCCTGCTGGAGTCTCAGGCACATCAGACTCCACCACCAACCTCCTGCTTCCTCCCTGCGAGGATTGCTATCTGCTGATGAGGCTCCTGTGAGTTCCAGGGCCTCTAGTTTGCTTCAGAGAAAAGAGTGCTGGAAATCGACGCTAACGCACCTTTGCGAGCCGCTGCAGCCGAGAGCGATGGAAAAATCATCGTGCTGCTGCCGCTGAGTGCTCGCAACACAAAACCATCGCTAACGCCTCTTTGCGAGCCGCTGCAGCCGAGACGCGCTGGAAAAATCATCGCGCTGCTGTCGCCGAGCGCTCGCAACCCCTAAAGAAATCATCGCTTCAAGACATCGCATTGCGGACGCCGTGCGTCCGCCATTTTCATCGGATCGCACCGGATTTCGTCGCTCCCTTGCGGAGCGCCATTTCTTCGCATCGCAACACAATCGCACAACGCAACAGGCTCGTCGCATCGACTTCTCCCTCGCGGCAAGAAAGTCATCGCATCGGCGGTCTAGCGTGCAGAAGTTGGTCGCATCGTCTCCGCACGCATCAGCAGATCGGCGCATCATCCTCCCTTGCGGCAAGGATTTAACGCATCGCCGGCCTCGCGTGAGGAAAATCATCGCTACCACTTCTTTGAGACATTTTGTTGGTTTTGCTACTGAATTCAGGTACTTTGTGCGAGAAAGGGTCGCAGAGACCACTGCTTTGGATTTGAACCTTATTGTTGCAACCTCTGAACGAGAAAGGGTCGCAGAGACCCCTGCTTTGAATTTGAACCTTATTGTTGCAACCTCTGAACGAGAAAGGGTCACAGAGACCCCTGCTTTGAATTTGAACCTTATTGTTGCAACCTCTGAACGAGAAAGGGTCGCAGAGACCCCTGCTTTGAATTTGAACCTTATTCTTGCAACCTTTGAACTATTTGTGACAGCCCTTCAACAGCAATCCTATTTTTGACAGTATTGTGGCTTTTACAGTTATTGGTCTTGTGATAAATCTGCCTTTATATAAAGATACTTCTTTTTTATAGCTACTTGTGTGGTGTCCCTCTGTAGTGTTCCTCACTGTGTTACTGTGTATGGTCATAAATGCTTCACACCCTGCCTCTGAGATAAGCCTACCTGCTCGTGCTACGTTACCACAGGGTTGAGCGGGGGTATCAAGGAGAGTAGCCCTCTCACTCTGACTTAGGAAGAAGGGTCCCTACTTGGACAGTGGCCAGCCATTGCCAACTAGAGACACCCATTTCTAACACTGGTGAATGATGTAAGACTAGTGTGTGAATACTGTGGAATGAACCACTGGGTGTCATACATACAGTAGCGTGGATTCTTCCTTTATTAACCCCCGCACTCTGCCCCACTCCCCTTTGCATGCAACGTTCCCCTCGTTGTACTCCTTGTCATGAATAAGCCAACGTACACGCTTGTCTTGTGGTGGTCATTTGTTGGCCGCAGTTTATTAGGAATACAAGAAATACATGTGTATACTTTGCGTATCTTTGCATGTCACGTCCTAACGTCTCATTACGAATCATTATATCTGCGACGGGCCTCATATGCATATCATCATACATCATGTCATATATACATTGTCCCCATAGCACGTTAGGCTGACAGCTCGTTGTTAGCTTCCTTGCAGGCTTGTATTGTCTCTTGGCCCCTCTAGGTCGTTTCTTTGGTTGGTTGGGTTTGCCCTCTCTTTGCGCGGAGGGGGAGTAGCTTCTGTCCCGGAGTTAGGCCACAACTCGCTACCTTGTCCGACTCTTGTTGTGCCCTGCCATCCGGCGGGGGCTGGGCTGCGAGCGCCGTCTCCGTTTGCTACCCCCCTCCTGGTAGGCCACTTCACCCAGCCGTGAGGCATCCCAGAGTGAGTGGTCCTACACAATGCCCTTAGGCCAACTCACCCAGCCGTGAGGCATCCCAAGGTGAGTGGTCCTATTCCGGCACACCGCCCTCCGGTGTGCCTCCGAACCAACCCTTATCCGCGTAGTTCTTCGCCAAGCCTTGCCTGTTCCTCAGCACTGCGACATTGCTGTTCCTTAGGTGTGGGTGGGTGGGACAAAATGTTTGCCGACGTAGCTGCTCCCCCGCTCCACAAACTAGGAGCTTCCATGGGGGAGCAGTGCTTTTATTCCCCCCCCACTTGTCTTCCCGCCTTGTTAGGTGCTTTCCCCTATTGGGGGGTTCGTACCCCGCCCGGGCCCCCATTGGCCGGGGGGGCCGGCGCCTCTTCGGCGGCCCCTGCGGTGGGGGCGGGGGGGTTCTCCTTCCTTTTGGCGCGTTTATGCGCCCAAAACCAGTTCTGTCCAGGGGCACGGCGTTAGTTATGGCGCCGGCTCTCTAGCCCCCTTTGGGGGCAGCCTCTGCGATAACCCCCGCACTCTGCCCCACTCCCCTTTGCATGCAACGTTCCCCTCATTGTACTCCTTGTCATGAATAAGCCAACGTACACGCTTGTCTTGTGGTGGTCATTTGTTGGCCGCAGTTTATTAGGAATACAAGAAATACATGTGTATACTTTGCGTATCTTTGCATGTCACGTCCTAACGTCTCATTACGAATCATTATATCTGCGACGGGCCTCATATGCATATCATCATACATCATGTCATATATACATTGTCCCCATAGCACGTTAGGCTGACAGCTCGATGTTAGCTTCCTTGCAGGCTTGTATTGTCCCTTGGCCCCTCTGTGTCGTTTCTTTGGTTGGTTGGGTTTGCCCTCTCTTTGCGCGGAGGGGGGAGTAGCTTCTGTCCCGGAGTTAGGCCACAACTCGCTACCTTGTCCGACTCTTGTTGTGCCCTGCCATCCGGCGGGGACTGGGCTGCGAGCGCCGTCTCCGTTTGCTACCCCCCTCCTGGTAGGCCACTTCACCCAGCCGTGAGGCATCCCAGAGTGAGTGGTCCTACACACCGCCCTTAGGCCAACTCACCCAGCCGTGAGGCATCCCAAGGTGAGTGGTCCTATTCCGGCACACCGCCCTCCGGTGTGCCTCCGTACCAACCCTTATCCGCGTAGTTCTTCGCCACGCCGTTGGGGAGGCTACAGTCTCCCCGCGGCTCCCCCCAACTACGCCGCCTGCTCTCTCATCGACAACCCGCCAGTGCCATGGCGCCCCAGAGGTTGTCCCAGAACACCCCCATGCCTTCCTCCGATAGGTGCACTCCATCTTTGGCGTAGAACTCGGGGCGACCCGTGTGGATGAGACCGTGCCTGACAGTTTCAAAACCATTCATCCTGCAGAATTTGCTCACCGTGAGGTTCAACTTTTTCCGGGAGTTCTCGACCGCTTTCTGCGAGTCGGCCCCGCGCCATTCGTTTCTGCTGATCAGTTCTGACCAGATGATGGTGGTGCACCCAAAGGCCCTGGCCGCCTCAGTGAGGTCTCTCTGGATATCTTGGAGGAGCGCTTTCCTCCCCCGTCTGGCCAGATCGTTACCCCCCCAGGTGTATGACCAAGACATCAGGATACCATGCTGCGTCCGTCCGTAAGCTCGCGAGGGTAGCCGGCAGCTGCTCCCATCTCATTCCTGGTTGGCCAAACCACCGTATGCAGGTGTCCACTGGCCTTCCTTTCTTCTAGTGGCCCCCCTGTCGCCACCAGGTCTGCATTCGCGTAATGAACGAGTGACCTACCACCCACACCAGGCGTGGTCTCCTTCCTGTGAAGACAATGATAACATGTCACTCTGCTGTGTGCCCGCGGGTGGAGCGCCCCCCGGTCACCCCCAGTGCGCGTTGTGGTTCAGAGCAGCTGGGGCCGTACGTACGTTCGGTATGCTCGAGACCTCCATCTCCCAACGGCCTGTATTCCAGCCTCGGTCATTCCGTGCGGCTGTCGTGGCAGCCCCTATCCGGAATGAGTGGGACCCAAAACCCGCTGCAGGCAGCCCTGACTTGCTGAGTGTGACCCGCATGATGGCTATGAACTGGAATCTGCTCAGGTGTGTGCCGTCCCGGTGTTTGAACAGAGGCCCCCCGCCGGCATGTTGCACCGCCATAAAGGCGAGCAGACAGCATACTGCGCAGCAGTTCCGGTCCTTGATGCAACGCAGCCTCACTACTGCCCCTTTGCCGCTTTGGTCTGTTTTCGACCGCCTCAGTGTAATCTCCACTCCCTTTGTTGTGGGTGTCACATCGCTTGCCTGTAAGCAGCGGTCGGCGGGGCCCGCCCTTGAAGGTGCTACTAACTCGCCAATGCGGAACGCCCCGAAGAAGGCGGTCGCAAATGCTGCCCTAAACAGGAGGTGTTCAAAATTGTGCGCTGTTATTTCCCCCAGTGTCCCCAGTAATAGGCCCAGCTTTGCGAAGTCAATTGGGCGCCTTGTATCTTCCTTTGTGCCCTCTTTGCGTCGCCACCCCTTCATTGCTGCCTTGATGTAGAGAGAGTAGGCCGGGTCCTGACCGGTCGCCAATTTTGCGTAATGGGCCACTGCGGCCAGGTGTGCCTGCGCCCATGACCTGGACTTCCCCTGCGGCGGCGATCTCCTCACTCCGGGGGCCGCAGCGGACCTCCCAGACACACGGGCACTCTTCCCCCGGCCCGGAGCCACAGCGGTGACCTTATCAGCGTCGCTTCCGCAGGTATCCGGCCCACGGCGGTGACAAGGGCACAGCGCTTATCCTTCACGGCGCAGGGGTGCGCGGCACAGCGCCAAACCGGGCCGTCAGTTTCTTCAGGCCAACAGCCACGGGGGTAGTAGAGGCTTAGAGTATAGCGCTAGGGGGGGCACACAGCGCTCGAGACAAGGCGCGAAGGGGTGAAGGTCCAGCGCTTAGAAGCACGGCGCTTTACCTGGTGATCCCCCAGTAGTCTTAACAGGTTGCAATAGCTTTGTTACAGGTTCTTGGTTGTCGCAGCAGTTTGTTTGTAGTTGCTTGTACTCCGGCAGAGGTTCCCCCAGGTCCAGTGGTGCCCCAACTGACTAACTAGGTTTCCCTCCAAACCTCTTATACCCCTAGGTCAGGTGACCCTCCTGAAAGGCGGCAAAACATAACTCCTCCCTGGGCTGGAAGGTTCTAGAAGCTTCCGTCATGTCTGTCTATGAGGCCCAGAGGCGGGACGGCATGGATACAGTAACATTATGTCCCAGCCTGATCCTGACTACTGGTGCGTGCATGTACAATGGCCACTCCGCAGTAGCAGGGGCCTGTGGCAGCCATCTTGTTAGGAGAGAGCACCTGCACCTCAGCACTGTTTGGCAGTGGTAAGGCGCCCAAAGACCTAGGTCCAACAAAAAGGTAGTGGCAAAAATGAGGCGCAAGAAGAAAAAAACGGGGTAAGACCACCCTAGGGCTGACAGGTCTAACACGCGTCCCCCCCAGCCGAAAGTGGTGAGAGCTACCCAACCTCTAGGGAGTTCTCATCGCTAAGGCGGAAAAACCGGGAGAGACCGTCAGCGTTGGTGTGGTCTACTCCGGGTCGATGTTCCACCCAAAAGTCCATCCCCTGGAGGGAAATGGACCACCTCAACAATTTGGGGTTTTCGCCTCTCATCTGCATGAGCCAGCGAAGGGGTCGGTGGTCGGTCTGAATAAGGAAGTGAGAGCCAAAGAGGTATGGCCTCAGCTTCTTCAAAGCCCAAACCACGGCGAAGGCTTCTCGCTCTATAGTACTCCACCGCTGTTCCCGGGGGAGTAGCCTTCGAGAAATAAAGGCCACTGGCTGGTCTTGGCCGTCCTCATTCAGTTGAGAGAGCACAGCTCCAATGCCATGCTCAGAGGCGTCTGTCTGCACAATGAATTCTTTGCCAAAGTCCGGAGTCCTAAGCACCGGAGCGGTGCACATCGCGTGCTTGAGGGTGTCAAAAGCTTCTTGACAGGCAGCCGTCCAGATGACTTTGCGTGGTTGCTTCTTTGATGTCAGTTCAGTCAGGGGGGCCACGATGGTCCCATAGCCCTTGACAAACCGGCGGTAGTAACCCGTGAGGCCAAGGAAAGCCCAGACCTCCGTTTGGGTTTTGGGGGGCTCCCAGGCCAAGATGGTCTCGATTTTGGCCTGGAGGGGTTGCACCTTACCCCCGCCCACCAGGTGCCCCAGGTAGACGACAGATCCCTGTCCAATCTGGCACTTGCTGGCCTTAATGGTTAGGCCAGCCCGCTGTAGGGCCTGCAGCACCTCCTGGAGATGCCCCAGATGGTCCTCCCAGCTGCTGCTGAAGACAGCTATGTCATCCAGGTAGGCAGCAGAGAAGGCCTCTAGGCCAGACAGTACCTGGTTAACCAACTGCTGGAAAGTGGCCGGAGCATTTTTCAGCCCGAAGGGCATCACCCGAAATTGAAAGTGGCCCTCGGGGGTGGAGAACGCAGTCTTCTCCTTCGCTCCGTCCGTCATGGCAATCTGCCAATATCCTGACGTCAGGTCAATTGTACTTAAATACCGAGCTGCTCCCAGTCGGTCAATGAGCTCATCCGCCCGAGGGATCGGGTGAGCATCCGTCTTGGTCACGGAATTCAGACCACGGTAGTCCACACAGAACCGAAGTTCTGGTGTGGTGCCCGGTGGGGCCGCTTTCGGCACCAACACCACCGGACTAGCCCAAGGGCTGCTGGAAGGCTCAATCACCCCCAGCTCCAACATTTTGGCCACCTCACCCTGGATGCTGGTCTTGACTTTGTCGGACAGCCAGTAAGACTTGGTTTTTACTGGCGGGCTGTCCCCTGTGTCCACATCATGGGTACACAGGTGCGTGATCCCAGGAGTGAGGGAGAACAACGAGGCGTACTGCTCCAATACCTGGCGGCAGTCCCTCTGTTGCTCCGGGGTCAAGGATGGGGAGAGGACCACTCCCTCCACCGATCCATCCTTCTCGTGGGCCGCCAGAAGGTCCGGAAGAGGCTCGCTCTCCTCCTCTTCGCTCCCATCCGTCACCATCAGGAGAGTAAGCTCTGATCGCTCATGGTGCGGCTTCAGGCGGTTGACGTGGAGCACCCTGTGGGGTTGACGGGGGGTCTTGAGGTCTACTACGTAGGTGGTCTGGCCTCTTTTCTCCAAGATTTCGTATGGTCCAGTCCACCGGTCCTGGAGGGCACTAAGCTCTCCGGGCTCCATGACCCACACCTTCTGTCCAGCGTCCAACTCCACCGTCCGAGCATTCCGGTCGTACCACTCCTTCATGACGGCTTGACTAGCCTCCAGATTGTCTGAGGCTTCCTTCCACAGCTTGGCCATCTGGCTGCGGAATGCCAGCATGTAGCTGACCACATCACGGGGAAGCTTCTGGGAAGACTTCTCCCACCCCTCCTTCACAAGACTGAGGGGCCCTCCAACGGGGTGTCCATAGAGCAGCTCAAAGGGGCTGAAACCGACCCCCTTCTGCGGCACCCCTCGGTAGGAGAAGAGCAGACAGGGTATGAGGACGTCCCACTTCCTTCTCAAGTCCTCGGGTAGGCTCCGGATCATCCCCTTCAGGGTCTTATTGAAGCGCTCCACGAGCCCGTTAGTCTGGGGGTGGTAAGGAGTGGAGAACCTGTAGGTCACTCCGCACTCCTTCCACATGGCCTGCATGTAGGCCGACATGAAATTCGTGCCCCTATCTGACACCACGACCTTGGGGAATCCCACACGGGTAAAAATTCCCATCAAGGCCCGCGCCACCGCAGGTGCAGTGATGGTCCTCAGAGGGATTGCCTCCGGGTACCGGGTGGCGTGGTCCACCAACACCAAGATGAACCTGTGTCCCGACGAAGTCGGCGGGTCCATTGGCCCGACAATGTCAATTCCTACCCGCTCAAAAGGGGTACCGACAACCGGGAGCGGTTCCAAGGGGACCTTCAACTTAGTCCCAGTCTTGCCACTCGCCTGGCAAGTCGTACAGGTCTTGCCAAAGGTGTCAGAGGCAACTCGCATTCTGGGCCAGTAAAAGTGTGGGACCAAACGAGCAAATGTCTTGTCCTGGCCCAGGTGTCCTGCCAGTGGTATCTCGTGTGCCAATTCCAGCAGGAAGGCTCGGTAGCATTGGGGGACCACTAAGGCCCTTGATGACCCATGCACCGGAGCCTTAGGCTCACTGTAGAGGAGACCATCCTCCCAGTAGACATGGTAGTTACCGGTCTCTGTACCAGCTGCTTGGGCTTCGGCCTGCTGCCGCATGCCTTCAAGCGTTGGGCACTCTCTTTGCGCCCGACAGAATTCCTCCCGGGTAGGCCCTCCTTCCACCTGCCACACTGCAGGGGTTGGCAAGTCCCCCACGGGAACAACATCCACCTCAGCGGACTCCGGGGTCACCTCCGCGGGCTCCCCCTCCATCTCACCGGGTGCATCCTCAGGGATGTCCTCTTGTCCAGCAGTGGGCTGGGCCATTGTTTCAGGCTCCAACCCGGGTTGAGTTCCTTGCCGGGCAGCCATGGACCGCGTGACCACGCAAGTCCACCCTGGTAATCCCAGCATCTCAGCGTGGGCGTTGAACTCCACCTCCTTCCAGGCAGTATGTTCCAAATCGTTTCCGAGCAGACAGTCAACTGGCATGGCAGGGCTCACCGCAACTCTCAACAGGCCTGAGACTCCTCCCCACTCAAAGGGAACTTGGGCCACGGGGTAATGACCCAGGCTATTATCAGCCATGACAACCGGGTGGAATACTTCAGGAATCACCTGCTCTGGGGACATCAGCTGACGTCTTACCATCGTCATGCTGGCACCCGTATCCCTCAGAGCCTCCACCTCCTCCCCGTTCACCAGGACCCTCTGCCGGTACTTGGCAGTGTTCGAGGGTACCTGAACATGTGGGATTATCTCTCTATCCCCCAGGGAAACTAAGGTCAAGCCTGTCCACTCACCCCCCCTACCTAGGGACAACTCCTCCCCAAGCGCTATACTGGCCACCCCGAGGCTCTTACCTCCTGTGGGGGCTGGGGTTCTCTTGCGACACTGGGGATCCCCCTTGTAGTGTCCAACCTCCCCGCACTCGTAGCACCGGACAGTTCTGGGCTGCTGACTCTTGTCAGGGTAAGTGGGTTTCTGGAATCCAGAGTGGGGTGGGGAACCTACCCCCTTCCCTTGCGGTCTATTTTGGGGGCCTTTAAAGAACTCCTTCTTTTATCTCCCCCTCTCTCTTCTGGAGAAAACCCTGTCCACCTTTCGGGGGTTCTCCCCCGGATCCCTTGTGGGACACCCGAGTGCTAACCCAGGTATCCGCCTCCTCCGCAAGTTCCCGAGGATCGGTCAGCTTGCGGTCCACCAGGTGTTGGCGCAGCTCTGGAAAACATTTATCAAGAAGGTGCTCCCTTAAAAACAGATTGTACAGCCCTTCATAGTCACTCACTTCGCTGCCACGCACCCAACCCTCCAATGCCTTACGGGCATAATCAAAAAACCCACCCAGTTCTGTGTGGGAAGCTTGTGGCTGTTGCGGAATTTCTGGCGATACTTTTCTGGAGTGAGGCCAAACTTTTAAGCAGTGCCTCTTTCATGACAGGGTAATTTGTCTGATCACCTTTGTCTAACGTCAAGAGTGTGTCCCTCGCCACCGGAGGTATGTACCTATACAGGCCTCCCCCCCAGTAACTCTCAGGCACCCCATGGGCCACCAAAGACACCACATAAGCCGCCAACCACTTATCAATGTCATCCCCTACACTGAAACTGGCCATCGCCTCCTTAGGTAGGTAAAACTTAGGCTCTCGTGGAGCCTCAGCGGGTACGCTGCCACCATTCAAGTTGCCCTGCGCCCCCATCTGCAATGCTCGGAGCTCTAACTCTTTCAGGCTAAGCTCATGCAAAAGCTTCCTCTCTTCCATGGTTAGCCTTGCCTCTTCTCGCTCCTTGTCCATCTTAGCAAGCTCTAGCCTCAATTGCCTCTCCTCCCTCCTGTCCTCGTACTCCTCCACAGACACACTGCTCGCTGACACACTACTGCCTGCCCTGGAACGTCTCCCTGGCAACACATTCTCACTGATGTCTATGTGCAGTAGGTCTAGCTCTCTTGGAGCGTCCGCCTCCCCCTGTTCCTCGACCACTCTCCCTCCCGGGTGGGCCAATACCCATGCCCTCCAGACTTTCTGAAGCTCCTCTCTCTTGGCGCCTCGCTTGACGGGCACCCCCATCCCCCGACAGAACTCCCTCAGCTGCGCCACCGTATACATTTCAAGGTTGGCCAACTCGAACTCCATCCTGACAGGTGGGGCCCCAGACAACTTAAGGGAAAAACTACTAGGACGTAGGCAACAGGCTAACACAGGAGTCTGTACAGTCAGGCAGTGAAGGGCGAATTGTTAGGCTTGCATACAAATAGGTGTCCAATTGCGGCGCACACTGAATCCCTGTAAGGTGCTGCACAAGCACAAGTCCTTATCCCACCGCTGAACACCAATGTTAGAACCGGGGTCACCGATTCCGCCACGGTAGCTTGGCGCGAGGCAGGAAGGCACCCGAAGGCAATGTGTTAAGCAGTTGTGCAGCACACACTCACACTGACTCAGTAATGCGCACACAATAAGGAGACACCACACCAGGCTGTTATGTAAAAACAAGATTCTTTATCTAATTTAAATCAGCAGTAGATGAGGCAGATAATCTCAGGGCAACATTCAATTCATTTAGCTTCCTAAAACCAGTGCGTAAATTCATTCAAGCACATCATAACAGTAAAACTTTATGCCGGTAAGAAGGCAGTAGCAATAACCTCCTGGAAAAGCAGGTAACACTGTAGGTCATAGATTGCAGGTCAAACCATAGACTTCAATGCGTTCAGATACATTCAATTAGCAAGAAATTAGATGCAGGTATGCACTTAACACTGTAGATGATGAAGAACATGTGTCAACCTAGGCGCAACCACATTCAGTACAGTGGGTGTCTCAATGCAGGTAGGCATTCAACATGGGAACATTTAAATCCTAGCAGGTGAACACAGAGGCTCAATACATCTAGGTACATTCAATTCAATGAAGATCTTAATGTAGATATGCACCCAACATGGGTAACATTTCACTCAATAAGAGACTTAATGCAGGTATGCGATTAACATGAGAGACATAGCTCAATCCCTGTCAACCAGGTAGCCTCCCTTGCGTAGGTATTTCATTGCAGGAGCATTTAGCAAGCAGGGTTTCCCTTTTAAGGCCATTCCCCTTGTAGGGCAAGTAGTAACACTCGGTGAGCAGGCCTGACCGGTACCGGCCTTCTGCATATACACATGGAAGGGGGGCAGTCAACTCAGCAGAATGAGGGCTACTGCCCCTCTTAGTCCACTCTGGACGATAGGCGGGGGTAGCGCTGCTAACCTGAGGCCTCCTTGCTGCGTGGAATCCCTCCCAGGGCCTCCCGGGCTCACCTCGTTGTCCCGGTATGCGTGTGGGCCTCGATGGGGCCGGGCGCCTCCCCCCCGGTCAGGCCGCTCCTGGTTGCTCGTTGGGGCTTCGACCGGGGGAGGCGGCCAATTCTCTGAGGCCCTCAGCGCTACTCACGGCCTCGCAGATGATCTCGGGGCTCCCGCTTGCAGTGGAGCCCCTACGACGTTGTTTCCCCCCCGGGCTCCGGGCCTCCGTCGGCCTCCGGACCCGGGAACCAATGGGGTCGAGGCTCCTCGGGGGCGTGTGCACGGGGCCAATGGGAGCGCGGCCCAGCTGATGACGCGGCCCGGGCCTTGGTCGCCCAGCAACGCGGATCCTCGGCACTCCTTGGGCCCAACGCGGCCCTCTCCACCCCTGCGGCGGCGATCTCCTCACTCCGGGGGCCGCAGCGGACCTCCCAGACACACGGGCACTCTTCCCCCGGCCCCGGAGCCGCAGCGGTGACCTTATCAGCGACGCTTCCGCAGGTATCCGGCCCGCGGCGGTGACAAGGGCACAGCGCTTATCCTTCACGGCGCAGGGGTGCGCGGCACAGCGCCAAACCGGGCCGTCAGTTTCTTCAGGCCAACAGCCACGGGGGTAGTAGAGGCTTAGAGTATAGCGCTAGGGGGGGCACACAGCGCTCGAGACAAGGCGCGAAGGGGTGAAGGTCCAGCGCTTAGAAGCACGGCGCTTTACCTGGTGATCCCCCAGTAGTCTTAACAGGTTGCAATAGCTTTGTTACAGGTTCTTGGTTGTCGCAGCAGTTTGTTTGTAGTTGCTTGGGTTGTGGTTACTTGAGGGGAAAGGGGGTTAAGTTGGTGGGCACAAGAGGCAGGTAGGTGCCCTGCAGGCACACTGGAGGTAGTTCCCTGGGTCCCCTCACGCTGGGCAAGGTCAGCAGGTGGAAGGTGTTCCTCATCTATCTTAGCACAGCAGTGCCTAAGCCCAGTCAGTACCAGTAGTGTAGGTCTCCCCCCTAGGCCCAACAGCCTGTACTCCGGCAGAGGTTCCCCCAGGTCCAGTGGTGCCCCAACTGACTAACTAGGTTTCCCTCCAAACCTCTTATACCCCTAGGTCAGGTGACCCTCCTGAAAGGCGGCAAAACATAACTCCTCCCTGGGCTGGAAGGTTCTAGAAGCTTCCGTCATGTCTGTCTATGACGGCATGGATACAGTAACATTATGTCCCAGCCTGATCCTGACTACTGGTGCGTGCATGTACAATGGCCACTCCGCAGTAGCAGGGGCCTGTGGCAGCCATCTTGTTAGGAGAGAGCACCTGCACCTCAGCACTGTTTGGCAGTGGTAAGGCGCCCAGAGACCTAGGTCCAACAAAAAGGTAGTGGCAAAAATGAGGCGCAAAGAGAAAAAAACGGGGTAAGACCACCCTAGGGCTGACAGGTCTAACAGGGTGAATGTATGATTCATTCAGCATTCCGTCCATCATTTGTTTGCGTAGCACTTTTCGCCCTATGTGGGATGGGTATGCCCAGACGTGGGTCCCTTGCTCACTGTGCCACTGGATTCAAGCTAGCCTGGCTGATGAAGGGTGACATACCCTGAAACCGGTCCCAGGATGCTTGTTTCCGGTCCAGGGAGGACCCGGTTTGGCAGTTCGGTCTGGACTGTTCCCATGAGGCAGAGGGTCAAGACTGATTTGCATATGGCTGGGTCTAAACTGGGGTGGCATGGTGAGCAAAAGAACGATGGATTTAACCCAGATCTCTTGACTGGGGGTGAATGTATGATTCATTCAGCATTCCGTCCATCATTTGTTTGCGTAGCACTTTTCGCCCTATGTGGGATGGGTATGCCCAGACGTGGGTCCCTTGCTCACTGTGCCACTGGATTCAAGCTAGCCTGGCTGATGAAGGGTGACATACCCTGAACCCGGTCCCAGGATGCTTGTTTCCGGTCCAGGGAGGACCTGGCTTGGAAGTTCGGTCTGGACTGTTCCCATGAGGCACAGGGTCAAGACTGATTTGCATATGGCTGGGTCTAAACTGGGGTGGCATGGTGAGCAAAAGAACGATGGATTTAACCCAGATCTCTTGACTGGGGGTGAATGTATGATTCATTCAGCATTCCGTGCATCATTTGTTTGCGTCGCATGGCAGAAAGGTACAGAAAGAGGGAAGACGAGTGCAGAAAGAGACAACAGGGGTGCAGAAAGAAGCAAATGATTTGCAGAAAGAGGCAACTGACCTGTTCACATTGGATCGGGGTCAAGACTGATTTTCAAATGGCTGATCCAAACTGAGGTGCATGGTGGGCAAAAAATAATGGACTGAAGTGCGGCCCGAGTGGTTGCCAGTGGCTGAGATTAATTCTAGCATTCCATCCATCACCTTGTTGTTGTTGCAGCTGAAGAACAAGCATTTGCAATGCAAATTGGTCTCGCATTTGTGAGAGTTAGAGGTATTGGCGATGTAAATGACAATGTCTTTTACCCATGTGTTTTGGATTGGAGTGGATGTATATGCTGTGGAGTGGAACTATGTGGGTTTGTTAGAAACATTTAGACCACAGGTCCTCCACAACTATGCTGCTTGATGCATTGTGCTGGAAGACTTGCCTTTCTTAGGGTGGAACTGTCAAGTCATAATTTTTCTATTTGAAATTACCATGTATTGCATAGAGGCCGGGAACATGATAAAGAAATGTCCACTCACAGGAAGAAAACTGTCAGCTCATCTAGGGCAATTGTTTTTACAGAATCAAACACCACTTTTGGTGTTTTTATCTGTAAAACACAAAAAATACCAAACAGCTACCATAAGATGGCAGCCTTCCTTGCTTTTCATTTATTCCAAAAGTGCTCCTATAGTGCCGACAGGAGCACAGTCTGAGAACATGGCCATTCTTACAGGTAGCATTACACAGTGCAGTGTTCAATGGAGGGCAGAGGGAAGGAGAGAGTAATTACAGGGGTACACGTTTGTGCTCCCCCTTACAATATCAAAACACATAAAGAACAAACGTGCCCCTACTGTAGGTTCTCACATGTGAGAGCCCCTCATCCCAATGTATGGGTAATTACCTAGTCCAGGGTGATTTCAAATTCCCAATTTCTGTCGGCAGGACCCAGATAATATCTATAACAATATACAGGATGGCCTCACCCTGGGTGTAATGATTCATCATCGGCCAGCCTGCACTCACTAGAGGCTCCTCTAGTGGGGGGCGGGCCCTCGCAATACAGCGATATGCAGAGATAGTCCGTAAAAAGGGTGAAAGGGATCCGGATTTATTTCCTGATCGAAGTGTCTCTGCTGGGCAGTTCGGGCTCAGCTAGTGGTCAGTCACATGTCAGCCTCTGCTTTCAGAGGTGCCCGATTGTCTGGAAATCTTGATATGCGCGTACAGTCCTGCCTGCCCCTCTGCAAGCAGAGTACAGGCTTTCTAGAAGGAACTGAGCAGGATTTATGAAGAGGCAGAGATGAGTATGTAAGGATGGCAGTCACAATGAAACATGTCTTCAAAGGTGCTGGCTGCATGCCATGTTCTCTATTGAAAAAGACTGTCGACAGACTACAGATAACATCGCTTTATCATAGGATAATTTTTAGCGCTGTTCGAGAAACTGATGAATAATTATTGTACAGAATTTAGTATAATACACATTTTCAAGGGGGGGCGTTGTTATGTTATGTGCTAAATACTTTTCAGGTAGTGAGCAAGCTCAATATTATTCTATAGGACAAGCCAGGCTTCTAATATTACCGTCAATTCTGCCCTAGTTTATTGAAGTAAAAGTATATGTTACTAAGTATTGCATATACATATAGTACTGCAAAACACACGTCACAGCAGCACGTCATACACTACCTTTACAAGGTCGTACCTAGTACAATAGCAGTGCTCTTTTAAGTGTGAACCAGGCATAACATGCTCTAAACAAGCATTGGCATAGCCAATAGATCTCGCCTTTGGGACCTTATAAGTATTTAGTTATGCAGCAGGTCCCAAAGGCGAGACCTATTGGCTATGCCAATGCTTGTTTTTTTTTCCTTTGTGGGAGTTTTATATAGCGCGAACTCAACCCGGAAGGTATCAGAGCGCTTTACATGAAGCACCATTTGCGTCACAGACGAGTCAGGCATTACATGACATACAGTGATTGGGGAGCGCGCTATTTACAGTGTGATCAGCATCTGACGGGCCAGGGTGGGGGCGGACCCTGCACGTGATGGAACATGAGGGAGGCAGGATAACAGAGGAGGAGAAAAACAAACCACGGACAGCGGAGGAGGGAAGGTGGGTAAACAAAACATGAACAGTGGGAAGTTAGATTAAACAAACCACAGACAGCAAGAGTCTTGGGTGGAGCAAACGGCTGGGGGGAGCAGCAACAGCGGGAGGAGGGCGGGGCAAGTAGGTGTCGGTGACATTGTTATGCGCTTTTGTTTAGCATTGTGAAGGATATTCCATGGGAGAATGGGTTCTGCCAGCCTCTTCCAGCGCCTCGAATCGGGTGAAGTCCCTGGAAAGTGCTGTGCAAGGGGTGCGTGCTGTGATTTGCACAGGCAGTGTGCACCTTCACGTAATGTGAGTGCAATAATCAATAACTGAAATGTCTGCCCCCATGATGCACCCATAAAGCTTGTCTGCACAGTACAAACAACAGGGGCAGAGGGAAACACGCAAGCAGTGATGGACATACAGTGATTGGGGAGCGCGCTATTTACAGTGTGATCAGCATCTGACGGGCCAGGGTGGGGGCGGACCCTGCACGTGATGGAACATGAGGGAGGCAGGATAACAGAGGAGGAGAAAAACAAGAAACGCGCTCTCTGGTGAGGGAGGGGGAGGAGGGGTGAGGAAAGGCAGATGGCGCCTCGCCAGCGATGCGAGGAATGGCGCGTGCACGCTCGCGTGAACGCAAGCTGGTCGCCAGCAAACTGCTGTTTGCACTTCCAAAACCCGCTTACTAAAACTCTCGCCAGGGCAGCGCATGCGCTGGCTCAGGCGAGACCTAAAAATGGCCTTTCTTCAATGCCACCTTCCCGCTTCTTTCGCTAGTCACTGTGTAAACGTCAGAGCACTGCCTTCAGACCACAAAGCGTTTGAAACTTGTAAACGCTGCCCAGGTGCTATTTTTGGAGCCCTGGCCACCTGCAGGTGATAAAGTCAACTTGCAAAAAGCGGTGGGCTCTAGACAAACAATAACACAGCCTCCACATGAAAAAACACAAACTGTGATATCGGAAAACTCAGGGCCAGAAAACCTTCTCCTGCATACAGCCGAGAGCGACAGTTCACATCATCAGGGTCATTTCACTTCAGCTGCTCATGTCTGACTTTCATTTCACAATAATTATAAATTAGTGCGAATTCAACATCAAAGTAATAAGCACGAGCAGAGAGCGCCCGTTCTGGGGCCTGGTATGGCGATTAGGCAGCTAGTAATCTTGATTAATCGAAGGCGTCTGACCGGCTAGACAGGGCTCGCGTCTGTCTCTAAAACCAATACAATTCCAATGAAAGAAGCTGTGATGGTGTCTAGGTATGACAGTGACAGGCACCGGCTAGCAACAGCTGTCCGTCTAACTGCTGCCAGCAGCCGGGTCAGCAAAGCTTTTGGGAAGTCATGCTGCTGCCCCACTTACTCTGCAAGCTCCCCTCCCCCGCGGCGCGCCCTCAGACTCCTACCTTCTCTGTGGCAGCTGGAAGACAAGATAGTGCTGCGAGGCTTGAAGATGTAGGCAGGTGGCGGGGAAAGCATTTCCTCTTCGCAGACGGGGAGTGCAATGTTCTCTACGCTCTAGACCACATTTTGCCTCGAGAGCCTGAGAGGGGAAACGCCGCCTCATGTATTTCTCTTATTTAAAACTATAGTCGTGAAAAGACAAAACATATACATGAAATCAAATTAGAGCACATTTATAATGAACTAAACATAATGCACACGAAAATAAAAACGGTGACGTGTCAAACAAAGGCCAGGAAGCAATTGCTGGCCTTGAAGTTCATGCTGACCCCCTCTTGTGTGCACACAAGTGTGTGAGAACAGTAAAAACGAATCAAAAGCTGCTTGTGGAATCTAATGCAAACGAACAACATGCGCCAAATGTTCGTGTAGCAGAGTCATGAACTAGCAAGCATACTAGGCTCTTAAGCTGCCCCTTACCCTAACTGGGGGAAACCACGCCTCATGGAAGAGCAAACAACGGTGGCCTTGTAGTCACACACCGCAGGTAGTTGGTTATTTTAAAAGAAGACAAAATGGGTTTGTGTGCATTAGACCGGAGCGCCCTATCCAAAAGGCTACAGGTAGTTGTAAAACGCACTCCATTAAAGGTCTCATCCTACTGCGATAGTGTTCGTGGTCTCCTTCCGATGTTACTGTGCCCAGAGTGAAGCCTGTGTGTGGGTCAATGATGTGTATGAAGGGGGGGCTGGCAATTGTAGTCAAGTGCTGTCCTTCACCATGCGAGCATGTAGGGTGCTTTTGGTGAACCCACAAAGACTTTATTAGGGAGCCGGGCGGGGCGTAATAATGACAAAGAAGAGTCCATAACAGTATTGAATGGATAATCACTTCCACACCCATACGTATATATGAGATGCTGGAAGGTTCAAACACTAGATGCAATTCGGTTCGCAGGGAGTGTTAACAAGCTCTAACAAGCAACAGCTTTAGTCCGTATGGCAGGTTTTTTTGTTAAAAAAAAGCAGTAGGAGCAAAAGAAAAATAATTAAATGTAATACTCAATCTGCAAAATCTACAGCACTTGCAAAAACACCTAAAAGCGCTCGGTTCAGCCCTCACCTTCAAATAGCCACAACCGAGGAGGGGCCATCACACGCTGCTCAGTGTGATGGCCGACCAAAGTGCTCTCTAAGTGAAATCCTAGGAAAGAGAGAGAAACACACAAAGGAGGGACTTTCACAGAAATGCACCAATAAGAAGGCAGCATTTCTGAATGCCACAGATAGTAACCAATGGCAATTGGTGGGTTTGCCAAACCCCACAGAAGAGATATAACAGGTCGATCGAAGCGCAACCTAAAAAGTATTTTTACTGGAGAGGACAACAGCTATCAAGGTTCCTCCCTGACTGCTCCGGGACATGACCATGATAGGGGAAAGGATAGACAGGAAAGGCTAAAGGGCGCCCTCCTTATATAGCAAATAACCTACTGGTACTTTATCCGCGAGCACCTTGCTGTGCTCTCCTCATCAACATTGACTAAAGAGACGCATACCGCCACTGCGCTGGGACAAAAAGCCTCACCTGGAAAGCAAAACAATGAGGAGGATCAATAAAAAAGCCTCCCAAAAATCAAAGAACTCGCAAGAAACTGCATACAGGGCGAAACAAATAGCTTTTAGCTGCCACTATGGTGAAAAAGCAAACACCAGTCAATCAAACACAGAAACAGGATATCACGAAACATTATGATCTGCTCCCGTGCTCTGCCAAACCGATATAAATTTCAGCATTGAAGAAATAGCTCCTTGTGGTCACTCACAGATAGAGAAACAACCGTTTACACAAATGGATCAGGTGGACGTAGCATAGACAACAGTAGTTGGTATTTATTTATTTCTTGCATAAGTTAATTAAAACCATTGCAATACAGTGATAGAATTAGTAAAAATTAAAACAATAGAACATCATAAAATAGAGAGCCGTAGTGCAGAATCAACCCAGGCAAAAGATTAGAAAGTTCTAATAGAGTGCAGATTACTAAGGGGCTCATTAGGCTGTCGTGACGTTCGCCAAACCAAATAAAAATGGAACAGAGTTCCAAGTGTGGAAGCAAGAATTCTAGCACCCCTATATCCAAAAATAGTGACTCATCCCAGGATGCATGCTCAAATTCAGAAGAGTATCTAGAACTTTATGTAGAAAAAAGTACAGTGGCTCGTATGGTTATCTTGCACTCAGAAAGAAGGTGTTCAGCCTGAGTTACCCTGCACTAGATCCTCAACAGGCACACAAACCACATCTTGGCCGAACGAGGAGAAGCACCCAACAATGGAGCTTTCAAGCCACTCTTTCCACCTGAATACAAGTCGAGAAGAAGACACGATATTTTAAACTGTGACAACATATTGAGAATTTTAAGAGGGTTGCATAATCTGATGTCAATCAAATCCTCACACATACAGTCAATTGAATTCTTTTTACCAAGAGAATCAGTGTTCGGAGCCCACCCTAGTCACATTTGCCTCAAGCATTCTTGCAAAGACGGCCCATCGTCTAAAGAACAGACTGGAGGACTGGGAGGGATAAAGGTCACACAATTTGGAGCCTACACATAACCACCTGTGTTGGCTATCAAGCCCAGGAACGATGCTTATGGCCTAGACAGTCCCGAGAGACCAAGTAGGTGTACGCAAATAACAAGGAAAAAAAGAGAAGCCCTATTCCATCTTACGAAATCCAACAGAAGCCAAACTGACTACTGGTAAAAGTGGGCACAGGTCAGCATCACACAATGCATTGACTCGGCCCACTACCACGAAAGCAAACATTGATAATGGCCGAGACTTGTTTGGCTGCCTGCTGCTGTGGCTTCCAGTGTCTCGCCTGATTGAGCCCGCCCAGCACATCCTGCAATGACAACTGGAGACTGAAGACTTGCTAAACATCTGTTCTTGGAATGTGTGGGTTTCAGCCAGTAGTTAGATAAAGCACATTTTTCCGCATACCTGTTCAGATTCCATATCATCATATTACAAGAAACCTGGTTGGACTACCCACTCCTCTAGTCGGCCTCCTAGAATTACTCACCCCAGCATGTAAGTTGGCCAAGAAAGGATGGACAAAGGGCAGACTTTCCAGTTATTTCAGTGCTGACATATCTCTGACATCAAGGCGCTAGATGCACAAGAACCTTGGCACAGGTTATGAAGCTCATTAGATGGACCAATAGCCAAAACTTGCCCTTAATACTAGTAAATGTTTAAATAAACCAGTCATAGACAGAAGAAAGCACCTCTCTGTAAATTGCAGTCTACTGTGGCAGACTTAGGATCCTGTCACCCAGATGTCCACATGTTAATCACCGGGGACCTCAATTAACATAACCCATAGGAACATATAAACGTCAAGCACACCACCGCTCAGAGTCTCATCTGGAACATTCCCTACCTGCTGCTTTCTTAACATAGGAGCAGAGAAACTGGGTGAAAAAAAACACATCCCCATCCGGAATTCATTTGTGCAGCAGCTGGCCCCAAAAAAGCCAGGCATAAACTTCATGCTGAGGGTACAAAGCATAATACCCCATGCCTTATAGACGCACTCGGGCAAATAAAGAGTATACTATTAAAACAACTGCACTTCTTAAAGACGAGGCCCCAAGATCTCAGTCATAAAGCTAAATTCATAAACCTTCAGCGAAAGGACAAAAAGGGAATCTGGACTGTCAAGAAACTATCAGGATGACTCCTGGGCTAAATTGTTCTGGAAAATGGTGAACTCGTTAGAGAATTGGTGACGGACAGCATGTATTTCCAATATAGGTGAACTGGCCTAGGTATCGTACCTACATACCCATTGTACAGTCAGATGCCTGGATAGGTCCCAACCACATTGGAATTCCTGAATTCAAACTCTCCCACTACAGAAGTGCAGACTACCCCAAAGGAAATAGTAACGAGGTGATCAAGGCTGAGCAAGTTACACAGTGAAGATTTATCTGCCAAACTGATAAACTCAAAAGAACAACTGAAGGTGACTGAACACGCTAAAGCTGATGGGACTGCAGGCCCAAAAGGTTTACCCCAGGCCTTCGTCAAAGTCAATGCTGGATTCTGGGGAACACAATTATGTTGTGCATGATCAGGCAGCTGTGAGCCAGGGTGAAGTTCCCACCTCATGGAGGGTTGGGGGCGGGGTCAATCATATACCCTATTTACAAGGGAGGTGACAAAGGTTATCCTGAAAATTACTGCTCGATAAAAGTGGGCAAGCAACAATGATGCTGTCCCATGGTGTCAGACTGGCTTTCGCTCTAGATCAGGTGTATGTCAAATCTCATGGTGCTTTCTACGTGCATGGAAAACATTCAAGACCAAACCGGTATTATAAAATTGCTTTGTTGACATCTGTCTCTTGGCACGCTATCAAAAGAATGGCAGAAACTAATCGGATGGGGCATCACAACCAAATTACTGTTGGCAATACAAATTCTGTACACAGACACTTGGGTACAGGTCAAACTAGGCGATGGAAACAAGCTATCAAGGAAAAATGATCATTCCTCAGGCTTGAAGCAGGGGTGCGCTGTGAAGCCTCTTCTTTTTAACCTGTGTATCTCCCACCTTTTGAGAAACTTGGACCTGGTGAATGCACATCCACCTACATTGGGATGTAAAACTATTACCAACCCTTTATACGCTGGTGACCTCCTATTGATGAGTAAGTCAAAGACAGGTCTCCAAAGACTGCTGAACGAACTTCATGCCTTCAAAATAAAAAAACAAGCTAGAAATCAGTTTGAACAAGATCAAAGTGCTCCCTGGGGTCAGATAACTCACACTCCAGCAGGTGTTGGCACAGCTCTGGAAAACAGGGACTTACAATATGCTCTCCAATCATTGCATTACACAGCCCCTCACAGGTGTTAACCAAACTATCCTTCACCTCACCATCCAGTGCCTTGCACACGTACCCCCCACCACTCTCCTGAGATTGGCAAGACAGTATCTGACTGTCTCTGTCACTCAACCCACACTCTTCAGGACGGTCTTCACACTCACACACCAGGACTTCAATCATAGGGGAACCCCCACTCCCTGCTCCTCTCATCTAGAGTCAGTGGAGTGTCACTCCCACCACTAGGACCATGAACCCCTGGGCCAGCTCCCCCATCTATCTCATGGACACTTTGCACTACCAGAGCCACCTCATCTCCTAGAACCTCCTGGTGTATATTAACCCCCTCCAAGTCAGGCGCCACATCTCTGGGTGTGTGCACTACTCTCTCAGCACTAGATAACCCAATATTGCTGCCACCATCTGAGCTGGATTCCACCTCAAACTCAGCAAAGCTCACTTCCTGAGCTACCCAAACTTCTTCTTCTTGGGTGAAGGTCCTCTTAGCCTCATCAAGCTCTTTCAGCTCCTCATCAATCTCTCTCAGCCTCTGCTCACAAGCCAGAAGCCAGCTATCTTTTTCTGTTTCTTTCTCACTTTCAGAGAACTCCTCCTCCTCAGACTCAACTGGTAGTGTTGCCTTCCAGCGGGGTAACTCATAATGAAATCGGGATGCCTCTAGATCCTCCCTGGACCTTTTCCTCACAGGCAGCCCTCTTTCCTTGCAAAACACACTTAGCTCCTTCATTGTGTCGATGAACATGTGCCAGAAGTTAAGTTCCATTTTGCAACAACTAACCAGAGTCTTAGTATAAAAAAAAAAAAATACTTCCAGGAGGACACCAGAAAACAGAAAAACAGTACGTGGTTGCGTTAGGTCTGCACTCACTAGTAGTGTACACCAATCACTGTACATGAGTCACAAATGCAAGTCCAAATCCCACCGCTGCCACCAATGTTAGATTTGGGGGTCTCTAGTTGGCAGAGGTAGGTACCTTTGACCAAATAGGGACCATTGGGTCTAGTCAGGACAAGGGGGTACACTCCTAAAATAACCCATGCTCACCCTCTGGTAGCTTGGCACAAGCAGACAGGCTTATTTCAGAGGCAGTGTGTAAAGCATTTGTGAACACATACAGTAACACAGTGAAACACTACAAATGGACACTACACCAGTTTAGAAAAATAAGTAATCTTTACTTAGATTTAACACAAGACCAAACGACAAAAATCCACAATACAGTATTTAAAAATAGGACTTTAGAATGGTAGAAATAGTTCAATTCACTTTAGATGTAAATGCGACACTTTGCTCTCAATGTACCTTTGGATGCGTCACGCAAAACAAACAAAAGGGTCGCAGGGAAGGTGATGCGTCGGTTCCTTACACTCAGGGGAGTGGATGCGTCGGTTCCTTACTGCAGTGCAGGGGAGTTGAGGCAACGCTTCCTTACTGTGTGGGGAGGTGATGCGTCGGTTTCTTACTGCGATCCGGTGCGATGCGACACAATGGTCCCTCGATGCGATGACGCTCCGGTGCGATGCGACAAAATGGCGTCTTTGTTACGATGCGACAGCTTCGATACGATGCGTGCACGCCAATGGCCGTGCGGCGACTCAGTGAACCTTTAGAGCCGCGACAGGCCCTGCGACACGCTTCTCCGGTGATGCGCCGGCAACCTCGGCGGCGGCGACACGCTTCTCCGGTGATGCGAGGCGCTCGGTGAACTTTGGAGCCGCGACAGGCCCTGCGACACGCTTCTTCGGTGATGCGCCGGCAACCTCTGCGGCGGCAACAGGCTTCTCCGTTGATGCGAGGCACTTGCCGATGCGAGCAGCTGTGGCAGCAACTGCTGCGGCGGCGACATGCTTCCTCTCGATGCGACGCGCTTCCAGCTCCCAGCGACACGCAGTCTCTCAGAAGGCCCAGCACAAAAGCAGGCACTTCAATTCCCAGCAAGGGAATTCAGGGGAGCTGGTTGGTGAAGTCTTGTATCCCTGAGACTTCAGGCAGGAGGCAAGCTCAGTTCAAGCCCTTGGAGATTCTCCTTCAAGATGATGAAAGTACACACAAAGTTCCTCTCTCCTTTCTTTGGCAATAAGGCAACCACTGCAGGCCAATCCCTCAAGCAGCACACAGCATAGGGGTAGTCTCCTCCTTCAGGTTCTCTGGTTCCTCTCCTCAGCAAAGGTTCTTCTTGTTTCCCAGAAGTGATCTAATTTCATGGGCTTTCAGTTCCTACTTTTATACCCCAAAAGTCTTTGTTCTCTAGTGTCAGGGGTCCTGAACCCAGTCCAAACCAGTTCTGTGTGCACTCTGCCAAGGCACAACAAGTTTCCTTTGTGAATGTGGGGCAGGGTGCTCAGCCGCCCCACAGGAGGTGGAGCCAGCATTGTGGAAGGCAGGCACAGTCCTATTCAGACCCAGGTGCCACTCCTCCCACCACTCTAAGTGCAGACAGGTCTATTCAGCCTAGTGCTGCCTCACCCTGTCTCCTGGAGCCACCCCCACCCCCTGTCACTCACAAACCAGACATGCAATCAACAACCCTAGCAGAGGCAGGCTGGATGGTTAGGCAAGAAAATACCTACTTTCTAAAACTGGTATTTTCAAACACAGAATGTAAAAATCACTTACACCAAAATATGTATTTTAACATTCTGAGTTCAGGCATACTAAACTCGAATTTCTACCATGTTCCCTGGGTCAGTTAGGATTATAAGATGTTATAATCAAACTGCCCATTCTGGCCTATGGGAGCAGGTAGCCTTGCAATAGTGAAAAACGAAAATGGCTGTAATTCACTATCAGAACATGCCACACACATCAGGGCATGTCCTACCTTTCACATACAATGCACCCTGCCCTGGGGCCTACCTTAGGGGTGACTAAAATGCAGAAAAGTGAAGGTTTAGGGACTGGCAAGTGGGTGCACTTGACAAGTCAACAGGGCAGTCCCAGACTGCCCACAGGCTCGGCAATGGCAGGCCTGAGCCATAGTTTACAAGCTGCTCCGGTGGGTGGCACAACCAGTGCTGCAAGCCCACCAGCAACATTTGATTTACAGGCCCTGGGCACACGCAGTGCACTATACTAGGGTCTGATAGTAAATCAAATAATCCAATCATGGAATCACTAATTCATAACACAATTTACAATAGAGAGCATATGCACTTTAGCACTGATTAGCAGTGGTAAAGTACCCAGAGTCATAAAGCCAACAACAGCAGGTCAGAAAAAATAGAGGAGGAAGGCAAAAAGTTCAGGGATGACCCTGCAAAAAGGGCCAAGTCCAACACCCTAGCATCCTGAGCATAAATGGGAAACTCATAGCAAATGAAAATGCATACAAGTATCTTGGGGTGATTGTAGATAGCAGAGGCAAATTCAATCAGCACAAACACCAAAAGAAGGCCCAAGCGGGGGCTCTCAACTTTGCTTTCGGAATACTATCATGGTCACTGAAAGGTCCGACCTATGGCCCTTTGCTAAAAATCCTTAGTGCCAAGCTGACTCCTACCTTATCCTATGGGAGTGAAACTGTGAGTAGGAGAAATTCAAATTTTTTAGACCGATTACCATACCAACAAACTTTCTGATTACCGAAATTTGCTTTGCAAATACTCCTAGAGTTTGGTCTCCCAAAGAAGAATCTTTCCAGACAAGGAACTTTCCTTAAAGCTGGTCCTCGATTCAAAGCTGCTCAGCAGGAAACATTGGACAACATGATCTGGCAAGAACTACTGCCCCTTTGGAAGCCTCGCCAAACTGAGACTATATGGACCCCTCCCTACAGTTACTACGAGTATCAGACTTTTGGGCTGTATCGTACAGGGGGAACAAATGTAAAAGGATTTTAAATAAGCAAATCTGTCTGATTTTGTTGCTGGAGAACAAAAAAAAGAGTTGGGGAACAAGATAATTCCTGGCAAATTATAAATAACTGTCACTCCTTGGTCCCACAGCCTTGCCTGCTTGCTTGTTACTCACAGTTTTAAAAAAGTAGGTTCATATTGTATCGCTCTGCCAAGACTGGATAGCTTACCCCCTGTTCAAAACTTCAGATAGTACTTTCTGCAGACTGTGGCATGGCTGAGGAAACAATAATCAGTATAATATACATTCATAGAGCACTGGAAGTCAGGGTGCTGCAGCACCTCCAGAAATAAGTATTCTGGAGTTCGGAAGGTGAATTAACAATAAAGAAGCCTTTAAATGTTATCTTTCCACATTTGCTGTGTGTTCAAATACAGAGGTCAGACGTCTTAAGACAAATTGCTGCTTATTCGTTTAACATAACATGGTACATAATGTATATTTGTAAAGTGCACATTCACACAGAAGGGTACCTTGCCACTGAATAACAGATGTTTCTTGTTACCCAACTCAATAGTCATTTTATCAGCCTCAGAAGGATGAAAGGCTGAGTGGACCAGCTGGGATTTGAACCTGTGACCATGAGGTCAAACACAGACCCCTACAGTGGATGCATTAATCCACTAAGCCACCAGACCTAGCACATGGAGAATGGCATTTACTTTTCATTCTACAAGTGACAGCAACATTTAAATATCTTCAAGTAGTCTGTATAAATATTTAAAAATATAATCAGCAGAAGAAAGCATACATTAAGCATTTTTTTGTTCTTAAGTGTGATACACACAAGTTTTTATTAGAATCAAAACAAATCAGGCCACTTTACTCAGTGATGTGAAATGATAATTAGTTGCTGAAACCCTTGAGCGCTATATAGTTTTACTAGCACATTGACTAGTAATTTCAATGAAAAATGTGCTGTCTGTAAACGACAGTACCCTACCGAACCACCCCGCACTTTAGTCATATGTTGGCGGCTGTGTAACACCAGCTGGCTACATACCACACCTTTACCACTCTTGCTTAGGTCACTTGGGTGATGGAAAATTTCTGGAGGCACCTCCACTTTGAAAAATGTTCCAGCACCACTGTATACATCTGTCCAAAACTCCAGGCCGTATGAAGACGCCTCTTCAGGAAGCATTTAACAACCCTTGGGGTCCGCACCTGTAGCATCACTGCGTGCATGAAGCCACCAGACGGGGCACTCAGCGCAGGCTTCGTCAAACTCCTGATGTTTGCTAACCAGGCTGAGGCGGAAGTTGGGTAATAAACATCCATAAATCTGGTGCAGAGAAGGCACTGTGTGTGTGTGGGTCTGTCTGTCTTGTGCTGCAGAAGTGGTCAACATTGTGGCTCTTGGGCTGGGGCCAACCTGCCACGCCTCTGGTCAGTCTGTCGCATGTTCTAGGCGCTAGGTGTTGTTAGTCTCGAAGCGGGTGTTCGACTGTTGTGTTTCTCTTTCCCGGTCCTCGTTGGCAGGTCGGATCCTGGCCTTGCTTCTTGGATTTTAATGTGCTTCCTCTGCCTCGAGAGCTCTCCTAGGAGCCGAGGGGGCTAGCGATGCATGAGTGGAGGCGCTACACACACATGTGCGTACAGACACTCCTGCAGATGAGTGTCCGGCTTCAGGACAGTAAACATTGTGTACAGTCTGTGTCTTCCAAAACCCTGCTTTATTTGCTCCTTAACGCATCCGAGAAGAAGAATTCATTACATTTGAGAAATGAAGGTCTATGCAAAACACGCTTCTCTTTAAAAGAGACCTTTCCTGTTCATCGCTGTGTCATGCCTCTTTGCATCACTGACTTCTGTGAGATGTACAATTTAGGGCATTAGTATAATCCTCTTGTTAAAACTGTAGTGCATCGAAAGGTAAACACGTCGATCGCCTCTCCTGCTAAGCTTCCAAATATAATTTACCTGAATTGTTACACTTCAGAGTGACCCAAAGGTGGCGTTTCTGCCTGTTAAAATATGCACCAGCAGTCGCCTGATTGGACAGTGTGATCGGGGACATCCAATTGAATTGTCAGTCCAGCTGAGCCCCTATCTGTGCATGGGAAGAAGAAAAGATCCATGTTTAACAAGCATTTGCAATGCAATAGGTCTCGCATTTGCGAGGGTTTCAGCTATGGGCATTGTAAATGACAATGCCTTTTATTTATGTGTTGGTGTGGTATTTGCTTGTCTTTCATTGTAGTGCTATTATGCTCATTTCTCACTTCTTCTTTTCTGTTGTTATTAAAGGGGGAAGAAGTGTGGTATCTGCTTCCAGCTTGCTGCTCAGCCAGTGGATGTGTGTAGAATGTTAGTATGAGTGGATGATGTCATAGAGTGTTGTATGCGCGGGTGAATGCAGTTGAGTGTAGGGCTGAGCAGCAAGGAGGCTGCTCCTGTTGGGGTTCGTTCATTTGTACCTTACTTCATTACTTCATTACCTCTTTTCTTCCTGTACCTTGCCTAATAAACTACTTGAAGATACCACTTGGATCGGACCATTCTTCCGTTACAACAGTTGGTTTTTAAAACAGATAAATTAAAGGCATAGTCATTTACAATGCCAATAGCTTAAACTCTCGCAAATGCGAGACCTATTGCATTGCAAATGCTTGTTTTAAAGGGGATTTCCGCACTCTCAGGCATGCATGTGACTAGCAGGAAGAGAGTTTGGCTAATACATTTGCTTTTTTTCTGCTTCGTGCACGAAAGCATTCTTTAGCACCGCAGAAAGACAAACAGAGCGAAAGACGTTTGTGATAATATGCAGACCCAAACACACACGCACCCATCAGAAAAACCGACAAAGGTATGAAACAAGCATTAGAAATGCAATAGGTCTCGGATTTTTTTGATTTAGAGCTATTGGCATAGCTCAACAGCAATACCCACTAGTTTTTTTTCCTCCTGGTGATCTTTTAGAGTTATACAATAAAGCTTGCAATTTATGGCTGAACATATAAAAACAGCAATGACAAATGTAAAAGTGATATCAGATATGATCATTACTTAAGCAGTCAGGTCAATCTGCTGTGATTCACTATAGATGTTCTATGAATTTTCTGAAAGAGGAAAACAGATGTGATGTTTAGGTTAATGGCACATACAGTTTAAAGCTCTAATCCACCAAGATCATACAAATTTCCCACAGAACTTGGGAAAATCCCTCCAATTCTATGTTTAAATTCGCTTAGCTCCCATGCAGCATATTTAAAAACCAGGGTGAAAAGTGCATGAACACTCCATACAGTTGGGTGGGGAATGCATTTACCACAAAATAAGGAGTCTCTAATTTGATCCTATACTCAGTTTTTTTTAAGATGAGTTCACCTTATTAATTAGCATGTACGTACCCCAATGTATGTACAAACCGAGGAAAGGTCTCGATAAGTAGCGCTCATTGATGCACTGGGGCAAAACACGTCAAATCAATTTATGAAACTGATCTCTTCCACGCTTGGGCTTCCGAGCTCTAGTGACCCATCTTTCCTGTTAGAGAAACACATCTTTGCCAAAGAATGAAGCCAGCCACTGTCATCCATGTACTAGTAAGGCTACCCAAGACTACAGGAAGGTCTAGTAAGTCAGACTCCCTCCTTCCTTACTCTGACAGCAACTGACAGTGAACTGAGGAGAACGAAAACACAGAGGGCATACATGCAGCAGCAGAAAGGGAGATGTTGCACAAACCTGTGGGCGCTGTATCTGTATGTGATTTTTCACAGGGCAGACCTCAAATTACTTTTGTTATTGAAGAGACACAAAAATATGTTTTATAACCCAGTACAAGTCTTACATTTGGTTGATGCAGACTAAAATGTCAGTGACCGCTTTTGAACACTTTAAGACATAGCTTGTAGCATTATCTGTAAACTGTTGCCTGCAGCTTCAGGTGTTACGTTCACCTCTGGCTTTAATTACAAGCTTTTATATAAGGCAGGGTTTAGTTGCCTCATTCTTGCTTTCTTGTTGGTTTTTGATGAGCTGCTGCACTGGTTGAGGGAACGATGAAGGGATTCTGGACTTGCTCCACTTCATCCTCGACCGAATGTTCTAGTCCAGGACCATTGGAGGTATGTGGTACAAGATCGGCTGCTTGGCAAGTCTCTTTCTTAGACCGCAAAAGCTTTTGTTTTTTTCTTCCTCGTCTTCTGCTCTGCCGAGCCTTGCCTTTGGCCCTGCCGCTGACCTTTAAAAGTAAACAATGGACGGTTATCAACCAGCAAGCACGTGAGAAAGGTTCGTTCTATTGCCTAAAATTTTGCAAATACTTCCAGGAGAAAAAATGGATTGCCAGAGCCAATATATCTGGTCTGTAACAGTGCCCCTTCAGCTACTGGTGGGTGTAGGCACTCAGTAAGACATGCATTTTGTGACTCTCCTTTCAATCATGCATCCATTCATCCACCCACTGACTCACACTAGAAACTGCACAGTTTTTAGTTCACCGTGATTGTGGCTTAAAAGGCGGCGGGCAGCATATGAATCTTGCTGCTAAGTTTCCATGTGTAGGGGATGCACAGGGTGATCAGATTTTGGAACCCAAAAATGGTGACCTTTCACAAACATCAAAGTAGGACTCTGATTTTGAAGTGACTGAGGGGCACAGAACGACTTGACAGCACTCACCAACAGGCTCACCAATATAGAAAACACAGACAATTGCTTTCTAATAAGAGTTCTTAGCTAATCTTACACTGGAACACATGAAAAATTGCCTCCCTGTGTGTTCGTTCAGCTCTCTGAAAACCAGAACCTGAGATACATTTACTGAAATCTGCCGGGACAGATGATCAAAACTGGGCCTGTCCCGGCAAACCCTGGACACCTCGTCACCCAAGTGATGCTCCAGAGAGGAACTCTAAGGAGATGCAAAACCAGTCGTGGTGTCTCTCTTGGTCACTGCATGTGTATCACGACCATTGTGCACTGACACATTACAAACCGCACAACAAATGGAAAGAATAAATGTTATCACAGGTATAGAGAAAACCCTTTTGTAGGGATCTCTATTGTCCAATTAAATGCATAGCAGCCCTGCTGAGAAGTGTTGCTACAGTCTTTTATAAAAGTAGGAAGTAGAGATGAGTCACATGGACGTCAATTTGGGGCAGCATGTGCAACCTTAACTTGCCTTTAGTTTCCATGGCACTGTCTGGATACTCCTGGTCCCATGGGTTATGGGGGCAGGGGCAGAAAGAGGCATGTTTGCTTTTATAGTTTCCACTCCTTGCCCTTCCCCCACCCCTGCTGCAGCAAACAGAAGGCTGTTGGGGGAATGAACAGGACATGGATGGAGTCAACCTGTGGTGTCATTGGTTGCCAAATGGTGTGTGATGTCACTTCCGCTACTCCGGGCATTTTGTGAACTGTGTGAGTGTAATTAAGAATCTGTGTTCAGGGAGCAGTGGGTCTTCGGAGGGATGAGGTGCCGTTGCCCAGGGGAGGGGGTGGGAGAGATGTGTGGGGCAGCTGGCGGGGTATTAGGATTGCAACTGAAGTGGTTAATAGGCGACAAGAGCGTTATGGGGGTATTGGTAAAGTGTTACATTATATTTCTGGGTATTGATTTATTGGTGTTGCAGAGGTCTCCTTGGACCCCAGGGTGGCCGCAGGAGCGTTCTGGAACGAGACGAGGCGTGGCTCGGTGACTTCGGGGAGGCCTGGCGTGGCTTTCGTGGCATCGAGCTGTTGCCTCAGTTGGGTAATCATGGTCCCTGGAGCCCTAGTTCACGGGTTCTATTCTTTGCAGTTTTGATGTGGTTGGTTTTCATTTTTGACAAATTCTGTATGACATGTTGGTTGCCATTTTGGTTCTACGACGTGCAACAAATTATTATTATTTTTTTTATATTTGGCATTCGGTACCGCCGTGGTGTCTGGGGCCGCGGCGGGAAGCAGAGTGGGGTTGGGGTTGCCGCGTTGTGTGGGTGGCCCGTGTGGGGTTGGGCGTGGCTTCAGTGGCGGCACGTCGTCGCCGCGCTGGGGCTCGCGCTTTGGGGTGCGGTTTGTATCCCCCTTTTTAGATGTAGGTTGGAGTCGGCGGGCGGCCGCGATGTGCAGAGGGCGTCAATGCGATATATGGTGAGCAATGGAGCCGAGCACCCGGACATATCGAGTCCCAGCTTTCCTGCTGTGGATCACTGTCCTGTCCCGATTTGCAGAGCATGGCGACAACACTCGCGCCTTCCGGGAATTTACTGCCCCGTACAGGTTGACATTTGGTACAAGAGGGAGATTTAGAGAAAGAAGTGGTGGAGATTGTGTCCGCCATTTGGTTGCACTGGAATGGAGGAAGCAGAGGAGGAGGGGTGGAACGACACCATTCTCCGCCTGGGATCGAGAGCGTTCACCTATGTGTTTGACACCCCAGGTGATGCCCTGACCTATCCCTGCCAGTCTGCTGTTGCTCCCGCCAGTGGGCCCCGGGCCGCATCGCGGCCAGCATGGTGTCTGTTGTGTTGCGGCTTATAAGAAGGGGGACCCCTGACTCGATGGGGACAGGTACGCAGGGGAAATAAGGAACACCAAATATGCAAGAAATAACCTGCCCCGTCTGTTCAACACATGGCCCTATACAAGGATCCTAACGTACATACTCTATCCCTGGAGCAAATCAAGGAAAAAATGAATAATAATATCAGTTTATACAAAAAAACAGTAGAAATTGTATTAGATCCATAATCATTTCAGCAATTAATAAATACACATCACAGTAATAACAATGATTGATAATGAATAAGACAGTTCAAAAAAGGCATATATATACACACCGTCCCACACACCTACTTAAAACAAAGCATTCATATCATCATACATTCCAAAACTTCATCACATAAACTCACATATCATTTTAACAAAAATTACTACAAGTTAAAAATTGTGCATAGAGGCCACAAGATGATAAGATGACAAAGGAAAGGTCTCCTGAGTTGTTACCTCTGACCATTGCCCTAGATTACATCCTACTGGTTGTTCCCCGTTTGGCATTCCTGTTAGGGTACTTTATTTGTATGCAATATTTCCTCTGTAGAACGTTCCAGAGAAGTCTTTGTTGCTGGCCCTTTTGTCCATGCCCTCGGTCCTGGGAAGTTATATGTGATACATCTGGAGGGCTTAACTACGGGTAGGCATTCCTAGAGCATACTTAATTCCTCCTCTATCACTTGGTGATTGGTCGCGATTTTTAATTTACCTTTGGGTTTCTGTCTCTCTTGGTGGTTGTCTCTTTAAATCGTTGATATTCACATTTTGTTCATTATTTATGTCTGTGCTTTGTGTAGTAGGTGGTTATTTTGATGATGAGAGTGTCTATGTATATGAGGATTTTCCTTATGTATTGCAATACCATAAGTATCTGTGGGTGCATGTCTATGTTTGTTATGTTTGCCTTCTATTCCAGTTGTAATATTCATCAGTTAATTTTATTGTAGTCTCCCTGGAGCTCATCAAGGATATGGTTTTGAATTGTTCTAAAAATATTGTTTGGGTAATACATGTATATATAAGACTAAGGGGCCCATTAGGATGGCGGGCGGAAGCACTACCGCCGTGCTGGCGGATGCAAAAACCACCAGTTACCGCCCGCACGCAGCAGTCCACACGCCCGCCCGATTACTATGCGAAAAGGCAGCCAAACACCGCCGGTAAGCCAGTGACGCCGTCCGCCATCAAAGTGCGCCCGTACACGTAGCGGCGCAGCCCAATGGAGACACACCGTCCGACGAAATCACGTACTGCCCGGCCTACAAATTACGATGCCGCAAACAAACAGCTCCCACGGCTAAGAGACACCGTACGTGAAACTGTGGCGGGAACCCGAACGCCGAGCACAGACACCGAAGAGGAGGCCCCCCCGAGCATGAATCCAGCACTGCAGGCCCTCCCCATGCTCTACCTGATGCACCACCTAGGAGGCAACGCACCGCGGAGACGCAGGTAGGCACACACACAACAAGGGCACGCAAACAGCGCACACAGTGCAAGGGCGGAAAAAGAGGACATGCCCCCACCCCTGCGTGGACAAGACACATCCACCACTGCACCCACAAATGCCACACAGGGCAAATCGTAACCTCTCGCAACTCTCGTGTACACACCACCTGGGACCAGGAACTAACGACCCCGTCACGGCACCGCAGCAAAGCGGCAAAGACGCAGCCACACATGCGCACAACGCAGAGCCCAACCACAGCGCCATGTATGCGCCGCACACAACAACACAGGGACACAACAAAGCACCACACACACCAGCCCCACCCCGAACGCACATGACACGTGACAGGCCTGCCACAGTCATGTCCCCAATGCCCAATTCACGGTCAACACCCAACGTCACACAACCGACGCCCACATGTCAGTGAAGCCACGCAACATTAGGACACACCCCTGTGTAACAAACATGGCGAAGCACACAGCGGCGGCAACACCAACCAGCAGAACATGGGCCCCGTCGGGAAGAGGTACGCCAGTACCACACCGAAACACCCATACAACCCTGCACCCATGAACAAGACATACAAAACGGAACACCAAAGAGCCCGGGGACCGACAACAGGTGGACTCATGAATAACACCTGCACACAAGGCCCAACGCATAGCGGAAACGCAGCCTGCCGCCCACACACGGGAGAGGAGACAGCACTGAATGACCTTCCATTCCAACTCCGAAACCACAGCCCGACTAAACAAGCCGGAGAATACAGCCATTGTCCCAAAAAAGACCAACACAGGCATGCAGAGGAGACCGACCACAGGGCAGATAGCGCATATCACCTAAGAACACTCCGAACGGGAAAGAAAAAAGAAAACACTCCCCCATGTCGATCCCATGCAACTTATCTGGAAGGAGTCACACACCACTGACCTTGAACATTCAGAGAAGCATGTGGGATGAGGGCCCGTGTCCTCCGCACAAGCTAACATAACACAAGTCCTGCCTCCCTACGACCATCACAGACTTCACAGCAACCTCGGAGCCTGCACCCTGCAGACTGCACACACAGCCGGAGCACGCCACCACATCGCACCGCAGCAAAATGGCACTTTCAACACACCTACCCAACTACGCCGGACAGGTCAAGCTGTACAAACACAACCTGATACAGATAATGGGATGTGAACCCCTGTCCCTGCTGAACGTAAGTTACCGACTGACTTACCGCATCGCATTGTTCAGCTGCGTCATCCCCGTCTTCTACTGTCGGAGGTGTCCCTTCCACCATCCTGTGGATTTGTGTCTCTCAAACCCGGCATGTCCAAGGGCGGACCTGCTACCACTATTCCACCCTCTGGACGCACACGACAGGGTCTGCTCAGCCTATGGGGGCATGGCGTATGTGGCCAACATCGCACCCACACTGCAATGGGACCACTGTGCCTCCACACGACGGATCATGGATCACAGCTACATCGAATGTCATCCAGCATGCCCCATCATGCTCCTACAAGGGACAACTTACGAACAACACCTTGACAGCCACCATCCGCTACATTGGCTGGCAACCATGTATACCACCAATGACATGGAAGCCCTGCTGGAAGCCATCGCATACCTGACAACCTGTCAATTCCTAGGACCCCGACGCAATTCCCCCAACTGATCCATGATGTCCGACACTGTACCCATGCTTAGCTTCCGCACGGACTGGCCAGTAACCACTACAACAGCCTGACCAAACGACCTGCAACTGATACCACACCATCAACGACACCGCCATGACATTGGATATGTCCGGGACATGCACCCTGTTCCCCATCACATCCAGGAACTCACCATGGATAGGGGGAGGCAGTGGCATGGGATTTGTGCATCGCACCCACATGGACAGAACTGCACGTACAACTAGGACATGACATGGATCCTGCTCCCATGGACATATGCACCGCTCAGTGGACAGGAATCGCTCGGCTGGAGTATGTGAGGGCTGCACCCCCCTCCCCGGAAATCCCGTACCAGGACCTTTGCATGGACGACAGGGGCATACAACAACTACACGACCACAGTGACTGTGACATGTCCAGTAGCCACCACATTGCAACAACAAGTGGCACGCCGTTGCATGCACGCAAGCCCATGCCCTGATGTCATCTCACATGCACGCGTGCATGAGTTACAACCGCAGCAAACCTGTCACATGGAACTGAGATGGACTGTGCCCATGATGCCAAGCGGTCTGGTAGGCAAAATGTATACCGTCTGTGTCAAAGTCCGCAGCTCCGCAGCTATTAGCAAATGTACATTAGCACAGCAATGGCCAAGCAGATGTAACTCTGAAGCCCACATCCCACAGAAAATCACATGTACCCCCACACCCTATGCTATGTGTAATCATGCTCAGTATATCCTCCACATGCATTCCGCTGCCAGTAGTGTCCACTATACTGCATCACAGAGGACATGAGTCACAATACATGGCTTGAAGTACAAAACTGTCTCTGCTGATTCTTTTCACAAGTACGAATGTGAGATGATGAGAGGGTGTGATGTACACGGCAGTCGTGACATGACCATGTAGTCCACTGGCATTGTATGTCAACGCAAATGAGTAGCACAACTGTGGAAGATACACCTGTGTCGGGTGAAGTGGGATTTACGCATTGCTCAGGTGGGTGGGTGTGACGGGTAGATGCGCACATGCTAAGTTGAAGCACGCTGTGTTGGGAGGGGTCCGGAACAGTACATTACCGCTTCCCTGGGCATTGTGAGAGGCCACCTGTCGGGGGGGAAGTGAACACGTGTGTGCACAGCAGCCGGGAACACGAAGAATGCGGTACCAGGCGCACACGTCAGCCCACCCTCTGTGGACAAGCTGGATCCTGTTGTGCGCCCGCCAGGCTCCTTGACAGGGCACACACAGCCCCTGTCGACCAGGTGTAACCCCAACATAGTCAACCTGCACAGGCAATCCAGGGCACGTGATGGCAGTGGGGCATGGCATGTGAGAGGTCTGTGCGCGCTCCTCCTGGTCATATCACGCAGGCAACACATCCTCAATGTGTAGCATGGCACAAGTCATATGGAAGTATTGGGGGGATGCACACAGCACGAGCAGGAGTGACGTCACGGTCGGTGGCTCGCACCATCCCACCCATTGCCTAGATCTCCACACACGTCACATGCCATTGCAACAGAGAAGCAAGCGCGTGCGCAAGCACCTCCGAGCCCGCCCCAGAGAGGCCAAAGAGTGAATGTGTGGGCCCATCAGCTCCAGATGGACGCGCCCTGGACCGCTAGGGCAGCCACAGCCTCTGTGTGTCGCAGGTGGCGGATCCGGAATGCGGAGACTGTAATGCATTGTCTATGCAGGCCGGGTCTCCATTTGGGGCACCACGCAGGTGGACGGCGTCCCGCCTCTCATCATACCGTGAGACAGACCACTCGTTCAACTGGACCCACACATACACTCCTTGGCCTCTCTGGGGCGAGCTTGGGGCTGCTTGTGCATGCGCTAGCTTCACAGGTGCAAATGCAGATTGGGGGGAGCGAGGGGAGGCCATGAGGGCAGGGGACAAGATGACTGCATCACTGTCAGTGAGTATAAGGGATGACCCTGATGTGGACAGGAAAAGACGTGTCTCGTGTGTATTGCAACTAGTCGCCAATCCGATTACCCCACCATGTCCTGCATGTAAGCCCGCACCTAGCCCCGCCCACCCGCAACTTCGAAATTATCACCAGCACAACATCCCTCCCATTGGAAGCACTGACTGGGGGTGACGACCATTGGACCATCTCGTGGAGGACACCCACGCGTACATGTGGGCCCTCCATGATCCATGTCACCTGCGGCAAAGTGATGACATGAGCAATGACGGAAGTGAGGAGAGCTGTCCGCCCCACGCACAGATGGTGCATCAGCTCCACAGACCCAGCAGCGAGTGCAGCAGGGGTCACATGCGGACATAGAAAATGAACACAGGGCAACACATCTGTGTGGGTGCACCCACTGTGACCAACACTGCGCAATCATCGACGTACTCGCCCTGTGCATGGCCCACCACGCAACGGAGGTCACATTCAGTGCCACTATCCCACACACACAACCCTTACACGAGGCATGGTGTGTCCAATAGTCAGTACTGAGTTAGCGCCCATCTGGGGGGTCCTGAACAGGTGACACATGCAACACACTAGGCAGTCGGTGCTGTCACCTACTGGCATTGTGCAGTCAATGTGCATGCCAGGCCTGCTGGGACTGAGAGGGGCAGCATGGCCCAGCCTGACATTCACACGAGCAACAAGTGCACTGAGACCTGCATTGCCAATTGCAGACGTTGGCCTGCTCCCAGCTGGCCCGGGACGCCTACCTCCATAGTGGAACACGCAGGGTGCAACCGCAAGGGTCATTGGAGTTGACCGTAAGGGCCTGGCACATGTTGGTGACAGTCCGCTGATGCCATGTGCACCACACAGTATGATGTGCGCACGGCATCTGCAGGTGTGGCCATGATGTGCGTGTGGGTGCAGGTGCACAATGGACGGGGCCACAACATGCCGTGTGCATAGGCAGGGGCGGCCAGTGGCCGGCCCCCACATGTCTGTTAGCATGTCCTCATCTGCACATTGGCATGGGTGCATGTTATACGCATGTGCACACACATGCCAGCTCTCACTATGTACATCTGCCACCTGGCACGTGCAATGTTACGTCTCACTTGTGATGTGTATTTGCAAGCACACAGCCGTGTTCGCATGGGGCTGTCAATGTGTACACCTGTCAATGTTTCTGGAGGTATGATCCGTACAGTGCTGTACATAGGGTGCAGTGGTGACACCAATGACTGTCTCATATCCCCCCGTGCCACAGGTCCCACTTGTTTTGGCCGCTCAGCCTGTGCCCACATCGTCGTTGTTGTGTGCCATACTCATCCAGCCTCGGAAGCAGTGTGATGCACAGCAGCCAGTCATGTTGCCGTGGCGTTGCCGCCTGCCGAATATGCAGTCAGTCCCCATCAGCACGCCTCACAAGTCATTGAGGCCTAGATCCCCATGTGCATGCTCATAGCAATGGTTTGTGTCACTGCCCATTGCTATTGGCAGGAGACCTGTGTGAGTGTATTGTGGCTGTGCTGTCCCTGCTTGACAGCTGTTCTGTGACTCATGTTCTTGCTCAGTCATATCAGTTATGTGTATGTGAAAATGCCATGTGGTGTGTTGCTTTGACATGCGTCCACTTCCATCTTTCCTAGGCGGCGACCAAACATTTTCCGCCCATACCAATTGCTGGCGGACATGGAGGATTCTGAGGTCATCTGGAAATTTCGTCTGGACTGACCCACCCTGCATCGACTATGTGCCATGTTGGAACCCCACCTCCATCCTCGCAGGGTGTATCCGACAGCATTCACCCCCACGGCTAAGGTGATGGCTGCCCTGCATTTTTTCGCCACTGGGTCATTCCAGCACACAGTGGGCAGTGGAGGTGGGATGTCCCAGCCCATGTTCAGCATGGTGCTGAGGGATGTACTGGCAGCCATGATGCTGTACAGAAACAGGTACATTAGATTCCCCAGGGCTCGTGATTTGGCGGCAGTGAAGGGTGCATTCTATGCCCTTGGCAGGATCCCACACGTCGTTGGTGCCATAGATTGCACACATGTTGGCCTTGTTCCACCACAGGCCACTGAGCAGCTGTACCGCAACCGGAAGCACACGCACTCCCTGAATGTGCAAGTGGTGTGCCTTGCGGACATGGTGATATCCCACGTGTGTGCAAAGTTCCCAGGCTCTGCCCATGACGCGCACATCATGCGCAACAGCATCTTGCCACGACTGATGACCAATCTGCAACAGGACCGTGGCTGGATTGTGGGTGAGTATGTGGAGTAGTGTAGCGTGCTGGCTGTGCGATGCTGTCTTCTGTCCAGTTGGAATTGCAACGGTTCTCTGTGTCCCTCACACCCAGGTGACTCGGTGTACCCGAATGGGCCCTGGCTGCTCAGTCCATTAAGGAATCCTCGGACCCCAGCAGACGATCGCTACAATGAGGCACATGGGAGGACCAGACGTGTGGTCGAGCGTACCTTTGGCCTCCTCAAGTCCAGGTTCAGGTGCCTGGACCGCACCGGGGGTGCGCTGGCGTACTCCCCACAGAAGGTGTGCCAGATAGTGGTGGCTTGCTGCATTCTGCACAATCTGGCCATTCGGAAGCAGATCCCCCTAATTGTGGATGACGGAGATCAACCAGGGCCCCAGCCCGCAGACCAGGACAGCTCGAGTGAGGAAGACAGCGGTGAGGAGGAAGCTGTGAATGTGCGTCAGCAGCTCATCGCCCGCTACTTCACTTGACGGTGAGTGTCCATGTACGACGGCTGATGTGGCTGAAGTTGTGCAGGTGTGTGTGTGCTGTGTCACGGAGGCCTTTTGTTCACTGTGTGCTGTGTGTCAATGCTCCATGTCCAGGTTTGTATGCCACTGACGGTGGCTGTGACATTGTGCCCTATTGCTCTGTGCGATGTGTGTACATTGCTTGTAGTTGTTGACATGTACTGTGTGATGGGTGTGTGACACACTCATTGAATGTGCTCCTGTTCTGTCTCCCACCCCTAGGTCCCTACAGCCCCTCCTGTCCCATCGCCATGCCACACATCAGATGCTTTTCAGCTCAAGGTGGCCGTTGATCTTCGTACAATAAAAACACAGGGCACAGACAGCAGTTTGTGTAAAAGGTGCATTTATTTTCAACTGTGACAGGTCATTGTGTGCAAGGTGATGACATGTGTGTTGCGTGCAGTGACAATGGGCTGTCGGCCATGGCTGCGTGATGCTCAGGGTGTACCCACTAGTTCTATGTCCATAGTCCAACAGACACATGCCATTCAGATGGCTGTGTGGGATCGGATCGTAGTCCAAGTCAATGCAGTGGGTGGTCAAGGATGGCTGGCTGCCTCACTTGCGTCTGGAGTGTGCGAAGTCCTCTCGGGATATCTGTTTCCACTTCGGACGGCCCCTTCCACGTTTGGGAGGGGGGGTGTGTGGTGGCAACCTGCTGGTGGTGGGTGAGGTGTGCTCACTGGCTGTGGACGCAGGGGAACTGGACACTGCTGCTCGACCCTGCGCCCCGGCAGGTGGTGGCGGAGGTGGTGTTGCTGGCCTTGCCTGTGACCTCACCGCCACCACCAGCTGGCCCATGAGGTCCACGAGTTGGTCCATACGGGACACGAATTGGCCCATATGGGCGTCCATGGACCTCAACACCCCCAGGACCTCCCGCGTGTCGGAAGCAGACCTGGCCCAATGTCCTTGGGCCTCTTCATAGGCCCCAAGGACTCTGGCCATCTGAGGCAGGGCATGGCTCCCAGGGGAGGCTGGCGTTTGCCTGACCCTGCTCCTCCTACCAGTACTGCTGCCACCGGCCTGCCCACTAGCCACATTGCCCACCACGGTCCTCGCTCTGGCTCCCAGGGTGGACCCAGTCGGCCGGACCACCACTTGCGCTGGAGCTGGGGCCAGCGATGACGTGGTGGTGGTCGCGGCGGTGGTGGTTGGGGCGGCGATGGTGGTGGTTGCGGCAGTGGTTGTGGCCGCAATGACCGTGGGTGTGCCCGCAACAACAGTGGGAGTGGCCGCAACGACAGTGGCAGCAGGGGGCTGTGAGTGTCCATCAGCCCTGGATGATGGGTTGGTGGGTAGGAGGGGTCCTGGGGAGCGGCTGGGCCCTGCCACACCAGATGGGCCTGCTGGGTGGTCCGTGTCCGAAGAGGAGGACAGATCCTCCACATCCGTGAGTCCTTGTTGGGGGCTTGCAGGCTGGCTGTGCTGGCTGCTGTCTCCATCTCCAGCATCCAGCAGTTCGTCACCTGTGGGGATAATGAGATATGTTATTGTGTTGCACCTGGCAAAGTATGTATAGGTTGTCTGACATTCACAGTTCGTGCACTCTCGTGCACGGGTTTCCCGGAGGCGTGTGTGTGGCTGTACCATTTGTTGTTGTGTGTGCTTGGCAATGGGACTGTGTGCTGTGCACATGTGGCATGGGACGGATTGGCAATGCCGATGGATGTGTTGCTGTGCTCCTACTTTTTGTGGCACTGGTGTATGCGGGCTCCAGACCCATCGTGGAGCAGGTTTGTACTTTGCTTTTGGGTTTCTAATGGAACGCTTAGAAACGCATATGGCAAAATGGGGGTCAGACCCCTGAAACGCATTTGAGATGAACTATGCTTTTGGGGTTCAAATGGAACGCTTAGAAACGCATATGGCAAAATGGGGGTCAGACCCCTGAAACGCATTTGAGATGAACTATGCTTTTGGGGTTCAAATGGAACGCTTAGAAACGCATATGGCAAAATGGGGGTCAGACCCCTGAAACGCATTTGAGATGAACTATGCTTTTGGGGTTCAAATGGAACGCTTAGAAACGCATATGGCAAAATGGGGGTCAGACCCCTGAAACGCATTTGAGATGAACTATGCTTTTGGGGTTCAAATGGAACGCTTAGAAACGCATATGGCAAAATGGGGGTCAGACCCCTGAAACGCATTTGAGATGAACTATGCTTTTGGGGTTCAAATGGAACGCTTAGAAACGCATATGGCAAAATGGGGGTCAGACCCCTGAAACGCATTTGAGATGAACTATGCTTTTGGGGTTCAAATGGAACGCTTAGAAACGCATATGGCAAAATGGGGGTCAGACCCCTGAAACGCATTTGAGATGGACTATGCTTTTGGGGTACATACTGTGAGCCATGGGTGCAGAACGTGACATGTGTTGTGGCAATATGACAGTGCATAGTCGAAGGTGGGTGTATGTCTGACATACCCGGCATATCTGCTGTCTGTTGTGATTTCTGGCCATGACATTGGACGCATTGTTATGAGTGAGTGATGGTTATGTGCCACACGACGTATTGCAGATGGTCCAAATCCTTGGTGTGCGTGCTGCCCTGTGCCATGTGCATCAATGCAGTGCTCGGGGGGGTGTGGCACATGTAATGTGTGTTGTTGCTCACAGTGTGACATGCACTTCATTCACTTCGGACACATGATTTATCATGGGCATGTTTCTTTGCGTGACTACTGTATGTGGACGAGCTGTTCGGATGACATACCTTTCATGTGACTGGGGCTGACGGATGAGATGGATGGTATGTTGTATGTGCATTGTGTGTCTGTGTGTTTGATGGGTCCAGTGGTGTTCGTGTGCATTTATGTTGTACCACGCTGTTACGTCTAGTGTGGTTTGTCTTACATGGGCGTAGTTGTAGGATGTGTGGTTGTCAGGCAGTAGGGGCTACATGGACAGGTCTTCGATGGTGTTGCAGTTGTGTGTGATGGGTTGCACAGTGGCTGCCGTGTGGTTCTGTAATCAGTGTGACTTGTGCATGCAGACGTGGCTCCTTGGGTGTTGCTGTGTCTGTGATGGGTCATGTGGGGTGTGACTCTGTGGTTCATGTCCGTGTGCACATTGTTCACATGGTTGTGACAGGGAGCAGTGCTGCGTGTTCCTCTGCTACTCGACATGTCCCATGTGTTAGTCGTAATACAGTCCTCATGCCTCCAGTCACCCCGCCCTGTCCAGTTTCCCACCTACAGGTTGTTTTTGAGCGTGCACTGGACTGGATGCCACATGGTGATGGGCGGGGGGGTGCTCCATGTTGCAGGTCTGTGGGGGTGGGGGAGGTGTTATGGGTCGTGGTGATGGCTGGACACCCACTGACACAGTTTGTCCTGGGGCGGGATGTCTACCTGTCGGCTGCCGGTGTGCACTGCAGTGGCTGCTACGTGGGTGTGGGGGTGCTCCTCCTTGCTGTGCTGTGAGACTAGGGGCCTGGTGTGTGTTGTACTTGAGCTGTCCACCCTCCCACCCACTGCACTTTGTGTTCCTGCTACTTACCTATTACTTGTCGGTTAGTGCAGCTATGGCTGCCACATGGGTGTGGGGTGTGGGGGGTGCTCCTCCTTGCTGTGCTGTGAGACTAGGGGCCTGGTGTGTGTTGTACTTGAGCTGTCCATTCTCCCACCCACTGCACTTTGTGTTTCTGCTACTTACCTATTACTTGTCGGTTGGTGCAGCTATGGCTGCCACATGGGTGTGGGGTGTGGGGGGTGCTCCTCCTTGCTGTGCTGTGGGACTATGGGCCTGGTGTGTGTTGTACTTGGGCTGTCCACCCTCCCACCCACTGCACTTTGTGTTCCTGCTACTTACCTGTTACTTGTCGGTTAGTGCAGCTACGGCTGCCACATGGGTGTGGGGGGTGCTCCTCCTTGCTGTGCTGTGGGACTAGGGGCCTGGTGTGTGTTGTACTTGGGCTGTCCACCCTCCCACCCACTGCACTTTGTGTTCCTGCTACTTACCTGTTACTTGTCGGTTAGTGCAGCTACGGCTGCCACATGGGTGTGGGGAGTGCTCCACCTTGCTGTGCTATGAGACTAGGGGCCTGGTGTGTGTTGTACTTGGGCTGTCCACCCTCCCACCCACTGCACTTTGTGTTCCTGCTACTTACCTGTTACTTGTCGGTTAGTGCAGCTATGGCTGCCACATGGGTGTGGGGTGTGGGGGGTGCTCCACCTTGCTGTGCTGTGGGACTAGGGGCCTGGTGTGTGTTGTACTTGGGCTGTCCACCCTCCCACCCACTGCACTTTGTGTTCCTGCTACTTACCTGTTACTTGTCGGTTAGTGCAGCTATGGCTGCCACATGGGTGTGGGGTGTGGGGGGTGCTTCACCTTGCTGTGCTGTGGGACTAGGGGCCTGGTGTGTGTTGTACTTGAGCTGTCCACCCTCCCACCCACTGCACTTTGTGTTCCTGCTACTTACCTGTTACTTGTCGGTTAGTGCAGCTACGGCTGCCACATGGGTGTGGGGGGTGCTCGTTGTGGCGCTTCTGGAGTACTAGGGGACCTGTTGGTAGTTACGTGGCTGGCTGAGTGTACACATGCCCCCATGGTTTTGTTAGTTGATATGTTTGGGCTGTGTGTGTGGTGGTGCCTGTTGCATGTGTGAGTGATGTGTTGTGTATTGTGTACTGGACATGGGGGTGTTTGTCCCTGGGAGCTATGGCATGGTGGTTGTGCATGTGAGTACATAGCGGTGTGCTGGTATGCATTTGTTTGTACTTACCAGCCTCCACTCCCCCTGGTAATCCGGTGAGGATCTCCGGATGGATGATGTCTCGCACCTTCTCCTCCCACGCTTTGAAGGTCTTGTAAAGCGCGGGATTCCCTCCGCCAGTCATGGCAGCCAGCTCTCTATTTTTGCTCTCCTTCTTCTTGACCAGGCTTTTGATGTCGTTCCACCGTTTGTTGATCTCTCCTCTGTTTCTGGGTGCGTTCCCGACTGCATTGACCTGGTCTACAATCCTGTTCCACATTCTGTTTCTGGTGGCTAGTGGTGTGTGCTGGACCAGGTTCCCATAGATTTGTGGGTGCACCTTGATGATCTCGTCGACCATGACCGTCAGCTCAGTGGAAGTGAACTTGGGCATTCTTTGTGGTGCCATGGTGTTTGTGGTGCTGGTGCGGTGTGTGATGTGTGATGTGCAGGGGGTTTGTGGTGTCGGTGTTTGGTGGTGGTGGTGGGTGTGATGTGTGCGTATCTGTGGTGTGCTGCTGTCCTTGCTGTGTCACTGTGTCCTCTCCTCTCTGATTTGCTTTGCAATGTTGCAAGGGGTTGTGGTCTGTGAAGGGGCTGCTTTTGTAGTTACCTGTGTGGGTGTGTCATGATGGTCTGTTGTTTTCAGGTGTGTTGTGGCTGGTGTTCTGGGATTTGTGGTTTATTTGTTTGTCCAGGGGGGGTGTGTTTTCGGGATGTGTGCTGTGTTTGTGTATTTGTGCGTGGATTGCTGTGTGGACTTGTTGGCCATGTTGTGTACGTTTGTTTTGGTCCGCGGATGGTTTCTGTGCAGGGACGTGGCCGCCATGGCTTCTGCCGTGTCCATTTTCATCGGCGTTGTTTGCGCTGTCGGGCGGTGTATTTGTGGTTTTTCCGCGCTCATGTCGGTGCGATCGTAATTTCACGTGCGGTGTCTCGGGCGTGAGTGCGGGCGGTTTTGTGTTGTCGTGCGTGTTTCCGTCCGTGGCGGGCGGTATGACTCCGAATCGGACATGGGCGGGCGGTGTTTTTTGGTTTTTCCCGCCGATGGCGGTTTTCGGTTTGAGTCATCATGATTGCGCGGTCGGTGTTCAGACGGTGTATGCGGGCGGAATTTTACCGCTTTCATGGGTGGCGGATTTTTTTACGCCCGGTATCGTAATGGGCCTTTATGTTCTTTGGAATAAACTATACATGTTTTTTCTGTTTATATTTGTAGGTGTTCTGTCCCACCTCTTATTGTCCATTTTCGCCCTGATGAAGGTGTAGCCCCGGCTGGGGCAATTCACCGAAACGCGCGTTGGCGTTTTTCTTGCGGGGGAAGCTGGATTACTTTCATCCCTACCCCCTGATGACTTGTATTTTCCTTTGTCATCTTATCATCTTGTGGCCTCTATGCACAATTTTTAACTTGTAGTAATTTTTGTTAAAATGATGTGTATGATGTGTGAGTTTATGTGATGAAGTTTGGGAATGTATGATGATATGAATGCTTTGTTTTAAGTAGGTGTGTGGGACGGTGTGTATATATATGCCTTTTTTGAACTGTGTCTTATTCATTATCAATCATTGTTATTACTGTGATGTGTATTTATTAATTGCTGAAATGATTATGGATTTAATAAAATTTCTACTGTTTTTTTGTATAAACTGATATTATTCATTTTTTCCTCGATTTGCTCCAGGGATAGAGTATGTACGTTAGGATCCTTGTATAGGGCCATGTGTTGAACAGACGGGGCAGGTTATTTCTTGCATATTTGGTGTTGTGTTGCGGCTGTCTTGTAACAGCCGTGACAGTGAGGGCACCACCAAGTGCCTATCCCGACAGGGATATTTGTTGATGCTCCCCCGCCGTGACCGGGCCGTGTGGTATGGACACCGCTTTAATAAATACGACCACCGCGGACATGACATCAGCAGACGCCTGTACGCGGTAGTCTTTACCCAACACACCAGTGGCTCCGTGTCTTTTGTGCAAGAGGCCTTACCTCCTGTAGCCCAGCTCACGACAGTAAGTGCCCAGATCATCGGGCACAACACAACATTGGCGACGAGGGCGTGCGTGCTCCCGCCGTGTTTCCTGTGCTGGGGCAGCTGCGTGCGGACAAGGACGGTCCCGCGGTGCTCGTGCCCCGCACCACTCTGCTACCGCTGCTGACGCCCGACGCTGGAGGACTCTACGCACCAGGTCAGGAGCGTTGTCACACGCACTACCGCTGCTCTGGGCCTGCATCTCTACGCTGACGCGGCGCTCCGTGCCTGAACTCTTCGGCAGGTCGCGCGCTAGTCACGTGGTGCCTGCAGCGGCCTGAAAGAGTGCGGTGCTGTCCCTGGAGGTCCCGCTGCGCTGGGAGACGGTGCATGGTGGCGGCCGGTGCCTTCCTACCCTGGTGAGGAGTGTATTCCACCTCACCACGCTGCCAGCTATACTGTGAGGCTGCAGGGGCTGCACTCATCCTGGACATCATCAGGGGATACGTCATCTGCCCTCAGTGTGGGTACTTGGACTGGCAGCAACATCACTGGCATGCTCCTGGTCACAGTGGAAGCAGGAATCAGGCTTAAAATCAGTGTGCTGGCAGTAGGCTACTTTGCAGGGGTTCATAATGTCTAAAATTCCCCCGATTGAACCATTTGTGGTAGAGGGGTCTCCCTCTGCCCAAGCGTCACGATGGAAGGAGTGGGTGGAACGACTCCTTATCTTCTTTGAAGCCACGAAAGTCCATATGGATCAGAAACGGGCGATGTTGCTTCATTTAGGAGGAAAAGACATTCACCGCATTACCAAGCCTATCATGGAAGCGACACCCAAGACTCTCATCACCCTCATCAACGCGCTCACGGGCCATTTTGAACCGATGGCCAACCAGGATTACGAGCGCTTCATCTTTCGACATGCGAGACAGCTACCGGAAGAATCACTCGACACATTTCACGGTAGGCTCAAGCTTCTGGCGTCCACGTGTGGGTTTAGAGATGAGATGGAGGAGATCCGGGGACAAATCATCCAAGGGTGTGCCTCGGCGAAGCTTCGCAAAAGGATATTAGAAGAGTCAGGCAAACCATTAGCGGACATCTTGACCCTGGGATGCACGAAAGAGCTGTCCAAGGCCCGGGCAGCGCACATGGAAGCGGCACTGCAGTCACCGGTCAAAGCGGAACCTGTCAACGTGGTCACGACAAGGCCGGCGGACCATCGCAAACAAAAGCCATTCACCGTGGGCTCACAAGAAGGTCAACGATATTGCGGATACTGTGGTGGTCCACCTCACAAAGCAGCTGAGTGTCCGGCAAAGGGCAAGAAGTGCACAGGCTGTGGACGATTCAACCATTTCGAAAGGGTATGTCGCTCCAAACAGTACTGAAAACCTAAGCAAGCGGTCAATGCGGTACCCGAGGGAGGTGGTGAGTCAAGCGACATGGATGACGACGAAGAAGACGAAAAGGCAGTGCACAAGGTGCACATGATCGGAGCCGCGTCTAGCGGAAGTAGGCGCCTTCCACAGTGCCGGATCCAGGTAGGCGCACAAGACATCACGGCTGTCGTGGATACTGGAGCCACCATCAACATAATGGCCACCGCTCTGTACAACTCGATGCAACCAGCACCGGTTTTACAGCCCACCAGGATCACGGTCTTCGCATATGGACAGGACAAGCTGCTGGAAATGAAAGGGAAGTTCAAGACCACTGTGACGCACGACAACAAGTCCATCACCACTGTAGTATATGTCACCAAGGATGGACAAGGTATGCTTCTGGGATGTCGAGCGGCAGAGGATCTAGGGATTGTATCCTTCGCATTTGGGATCCACCAAGAATCAGTTCAGCACATAATCCAGGAGTTTGCATCAGTATTCGAAGGCATTGGAAGATCGAGGAAAAGCAATACATCTTCACATCGACCACACAGTGCAGCCTGTGGCCCTGAGACACCGACGAGTGGCTTTCCATCTACGCCCGTTGGTGGAACAGTAGTTACTCAAGCTGGAGCAAGCGGGTATAATAGAGAAGGTGTCTGGTCCCACGCCTTGGGTTTCCCCGATTGTCGTCGCCCGGAAACCGAAACAACCGGGAGCTGTCAGGATATGCGTTGACATGAGGTTACCGAATGCAGCCATCAAAAGAGAGAGACACATCACCCAGACTATTGACGATTTGATCGGAGAGATGGCAGGGGCGTGCTGGTTCTCTAAACTCGACCTGAGGTCAGGATACCACGCACTGGTCCTTGATCAAGAATCCAGAAACATTACGACATTCTCTACGCATGTCGGACTTCGCCAATACACCCGTTTGAGCTTTGGAATATCTAGTGCCGCAGAGGTGTTCCAAAATGTAATCCACGAACTGATCATGGACATCCCTGGAGTCATTAACGTGAGTGATGACATTATGGTACACGCTAAGTCCATCCCGGAACACAACGCCCGCCTGGTGCAGGTGCACCAGCAAATTAAAGATGCCGGATTAACACTCCAAAGAGAAAAATGCGAATTTCTCAAGAACAAATTACAATTCTTTGGATACACCTTCTCGGCTGATGGTGTCAACCCTGACCCAGACAAGGTCAAGGATATCAAAAATGCGCCAGCCCCAATCAATGTCACCGAAGTCCGCAGCTTCCTTGGTATGGTGAATTATTGCGGGCGTTTCATCAAGGACCTCACGACCCTCACTCAACCCCTGAGGGAGCTTACCAAAGATTCAGTTCCATGGGTGTGGGGAGAACCACAAGCCAAGGCGTTTCAAGACATTAAGGATGCCTTGTCCACCACTACCACGCTGGCATTTTTTGACCCACAGAGGCTCACGATGGTCGCCGTTGATGCAGGACCAAAGGGACTAGGCGCTGTACTCATGCAACGCCACACGGCTGAAGAGGACTGGGCCCCGGTGGCGTTTGCCAGCCGATCGCTCACTGACACCGAGCAGCGGTACTCTCAGATTGAGAAAGAGGCCATCGCAATCCACTGGGGGTGTCGCCATTTCTACCTTTATGTATACGGAAAGCCGTTTGTAGTGGCTACCGACCACAAGCCCCTCCTGCCGTTATTCTCAGGCACCTCGTCGAAGCCTCCACTGAGGATAGAGAAATGGATGCTGCAGCTGCAGAACTACAATTGTCGAATTGAATACCAGCCAGGGAGTCGCAATCCAGCGGATTATCTCTCAAGACATCCCCGCAGAGCTACAGCCCAGGAAGAAGAAGATGCTGCAGACACAGAAGAGTATGTACGGTGCATTACTGAAAGGTCCTGCCCTCTACCCCTCTCCATGGATGACTTGAAGAGCGAAACGGATAGAGATGAGTGTCTCCAGAGGATCAAAAAGGTGATGAAGCATGGCAGCTGGCACAAAGCTCGAGAAGAGTGGAAGATACTTACGGATGAAGCCCGAAAAATACTGGAAAGTCTGTATCATGTCCGCGAAGAGTTGACAGAAGACACCACAGGATGTCTCATGCGAGGGCATCGACTGGTAGTTCCCTCCTTGCTAACTGCCAGGGTTATTCAACTCGCCCATAGTGGTCATCAAGGGATGGTGAAGACCAAGTCACGACTGCGCACCAAAGTGTGGTTTCCCTTGATGGACGAGCTAGTAGAGGCTGCTATTCGAGAATGCCAGTGGTGCCAGGTGTCTGGAGGGAACCCCAAACCTGCGCCCATGGTCACTGAGCCAAGACCCCCTCGCCCTTGGATGAGTGTAAGCCTTGACTTTGGAAGCCTGCCGGATGGGAGACACACCTTTGTAGCCATCGACGACTACTCCAAATATCCCGAGATTGAGATTGTGAGCACTCTCAGTGCCGCTGAAATAATCCCGAAGATAGAAAAGGTGATAGCGACGCATGGCATATTCCAAGAGCTCAAAACGGATAATGGGCCGCCTTTTCAAAGTCAAGAGTTAGCCACCTATTTAACGTCATTGGGCGTCAAGCACCGGCGAATCACTCCCCGCTGGCCGCAAGCGAATGGGGAGGTAGAACGTTTCATGCGGACATTAAACAAGGTTATCCGCATAGCGCATGAACGCCACCAACCCATGGAGTTGGCTCTATTCACATTCCTGAGGAATTATCGACAAACTCCCCACACCACTACGGGCCTGGCCCCAGGATACCTGTCAATGGGTCGGGTGGTTACGGATTCCATCCCACATCATCCCCAGTGGTGCCCGGAGAACACTGACGACTGCAAAATAGACGAGCAGAGGCGTAGAGTGCATGAGCGAGTCAGTCAGCACCGAGGAGCTCGACAGGTGAATCTGCAACGAGGAGATAAGGTGCTGCTCAAGAACCGCATGAATAAAGGCAAATACCATCTCCCGTATGAACGGCGACCCTGGACTGTCATCAGAGTACGAGGTACCAGGGTGATGGCTCGGAGAGGTGGAGAAGTTGTAACCCGGAACAGTTCCCACTTTAAAAAGTGTCACTTCACAGAGAATCCCATGGTTGACTCAGGGGCGGTGAGTCAGAGGTCGTCACCGGTCAACAATCCGTTGCTTCCTGTAGCCGAACATGCAGCAGACACTGCCTCGTCACCGACACCAGGAACGGATCCTAGTTTTCACATGGACACTGACAATGGAGTGGCTGAGCCTGAGGAAACACCGGTGAGTTCTGGGGAGTCACAACCCCGGACATCATGTGAGGAGGTGGAAGCTGAATTAACTGGGCGGGGAAGCTCCCAGTACCAGCTCCGACGCAATCCTGAGCCGAAAAAGAAGCTGCGAGACTACTTCATGTAAGACTGTTCTGCTCTTTTTGCATATCCACATAGTATGTACCTAATGGGGCATGGGTGACACATGTTGAATGGACTATCGTTTGAAATGTTTTTTTCTGTTTTTGGGAGGAATGTTGTGTCGCGGCTGTGACGTAACAGCCATGACAGTGAGGGCACCACCAAGTGCCTATCCCGACAGGGATATTTGTTGATGCTCCCCCGCCGTGACCCGGCCGTGTGGTATGGACCCGGTCACGTGACACCGCTTTAATAAATACGACCACCGCAGACATGACGTCAGCAGACGCCTGTACGCGGTAGTCTTTACCCAACACACCAGTGGCTCCGTGTCTTTTGTGCAAGAGGCCTTACCTCCTGTAGCCCAGCTCACGACAGTAAGTGCCCAGATCATCGGGCACAACACAACAGTGTCAGGGGTTCGTGGCGTCTAGCGCATGAACGTAGATGTGGGCTCCGCTGATGGGAGGACACGCCTGCATTCAGGAGAGAGGCGGCGAACACGTTGGCTTTTCTCAGTGCGCGTTGAGTTCGGTCAGCCGGGCCCGCAGTGGTGGGCGGCATGGGTTTGGCGGCTGCCATGGGGTGGGGAGAGAGCGCGCCCGTATGTGGTGGGGTGGGGCCCCAGTGGCAGAGCATCGTCTTCGGCCTGAGCTGGGGGTGCGTGCTTCGGGGCACGCCAGCTGTGTGCGGGGGAGAAGACAGTGGGTGTGTTGGTTTGCCTTTTGTTGCCGGCACTCTCTCTCTATGCAGGGGGAAAGTTGCAATTGCAGAGGAGAGAGGCGCTGCATGGTGTGGTGTGAGGGGTGGCTTGGGGGGAGCGGTGGGTCGCAGGAGGGAGGAGGGGCCGTTGACCAGGGTGGGAGAGATGTGCGGGGTTTGCTGCTGGTCCTGAAATGGTGGGGGCCCATGGGGAGGAGCGCTATGGCTTGGGAGGTATGGAGTGCTATGCCAGGTGCAGGGGTGTTTCGGAGGGGACAGTGACCTTCGGATATGCGGAAGTGGCCTTCTGGGCTGAGGGTATTGGGGACAACTTGGCACCTGGGGATGGAAGAGCACGTTCGGGTGCCATCGATATTGCTCGGGAGGTTTGTGGGCACGCGGGCACACGCGGGCACAGTAGTGAGCTTCAACGTGCAGACGGGTTTGACAAGGACGCAGTCCTGTGATGGTGAGGTGCACACGGAGAGCACATGGCCGTGCGTGGGGTCCTGGTGCAGTTGGGGAACTTGTGCTTCAGCTACGTTGGGGGTGGTATGCGGCAGCGCCTGAGACTTGGCCCGGGCGGCAGCGCTTGCTGAGAGCAGCCTGTGGTTGGGTTCAGCCGGCAGCAGGGGTGGAAGGATGTTTGGGATAATACGTGAATGCTGTGTGACTGAGTACTCGCAGTCAGCAAGGGAAGGGGTTCTAGGTAAACACAGAGAGTTTATGGCTTACAGTAGCGGCTGCTAAGGGGGACGTGGAGGCGGGCGGGGGGGCAGCATGTGGGAGGGAGGGGGTTCGAGGGGCGCGTTTCGGCAACGGGCCAGAATCGATTTGCAGCTTTGGGAGGGAGGTTTGGGTTGCGGTGCCTGGCGCCAGTGGGTGTGGCGTCCATGGGCGAGGAGTTGTATCCTGGGGTCATGGTTGCAGGAGGAAGACAGCCAAAAGGGGATGGAAAGGGAGGGAAAAAAAAGAAAAAAGGAGATCGGAGTCTCTTGCTTGAATGGGGTCCGTTGGCGTATTGGATATGGTATAGAGGATCCTTTCGGCCACTGAGAATTAGACCTCCCTTTCGTTCCCCTGGAGGGTCGGTGCCGGGGCATGTGCTGAGCCATAAAGGGTTTTACTGGGGAGATAGAGGAGAGGTGGTGTTCCTGCTGGTGGTGCCCTCGCTCCGTTCCCTTCATGCTGTTGTGTGGGGAACAGGTGGAAGGCGCTGTGCTCTGGGGGTGAGGGGTGTAGTGTCCTGCAGGACACGTTCTAGTGTTTGGCAGGAAGCTGTACTCCCAGCCACTCCCTTGAGGGCTGGACACACTTGCACCCCCACACCCATCCATCACGGGTGTCACGAGTGACATGGCACCGCTAATAAAAGGGCACAGGTGCACGTGCTCGTGGCCAGTTCCAGTCACTACAATCGCGGTCCTGCGTCATTCTTTCTACTGCATGTGGGCCTAAGGCCCAAGACACCACAATGGCGACGAGCGGGTCTTATCCCGTGTGCGAGGTAGCAGCCGCCTCACCATTCCTTGTGGTGGGAGTACAACCGGAGGCACTCCACACCTCCTGCCGCCGTTGAGGTAGGAAGGAAACAACTTTACACCCAGCCTAATCCGGCCGATGAGCCCAGCCTTGCCGATGCCTCTCGGCTCAACACCGTGCATACCTGACTGCTAGTGTGGCCCCATGTGAGGCGTCCCACCACATGTACCTGCGTCGGTGTCCCAGCAAGGAAGAGGGACATGTCCGCACCACTTCAGAGCACTACCGAAGTCGCCCTTGTCCACGCAAGGCCGCCGTGGCAACAGTGAGGGGTTATGCAGAGAAAGGCACCTCAGGCAAGAGCCCCGCATCAATTCCACAAAGCATGAAAGGACAGGCCGTGCCTGCAGTGCGCGCCCCCATCGCCTTCCAGTGAGACCTGGCCAGCTACTCAGTAGGGGGTTACCGGCAAAAGATTGGGGTAGACAGTAAAGCGGCCACCTTCCGCCGTACCTCCCTTCCCATCTGCGATACTCCAGCAGGATGCCCACGCCGGCCTGCAGCATAGGAAAAGGAGTAGCACTTACCCTGAAGGAAGTGATGTCAGAGGCCGCACCGGCAGGAAGGTGCCGTCCCCACGTTGGCCCTCACACGAGTCCCACTGCTGAACTGAGCCACGGTGGGCTCTGACGCGACGACCTGGAAGAGGAACGGGGGCATCAGGCACATGCCTCAACATGTTCCACAAGAGTAATCCGCCCGGGGAGAACAAGTTTCAAAAGCACACTGACCGTGGAGTGACCCGGCGAGAGGCTGCCAACCAATGGCCACGGCATCCAGCCCGTAGCTGAGTAAAGGGAGGCCCGTGACTATACCTGCTCTGAGAGGACACTCCCTTATACACCTGTGTACACAGCTCCTGCACAGGTGGCATGACCCTGCTGCGTCAAGGAAAGCGGCAGAGGGCCCCGAAGTTAAAGCAGCAGCGCCTGCACAGCCCAGCCGGGGTGAATGTGGTACACAGAGGCAGCCCCTGCTCACTAGGAAACTGCTGCGCCGGTGAAAGAGGAGCTGCAGTGTCATCAAGTGGACTTGTATGTTGCCGCACCCACACAATAAAACAGAGTACAAAGTCCCCTACCACAGAGAAAAGTGCAGATAACCAACGCCGCCTTACCAGACCAGCGCTGTGTCCCCCCTGCTTCTCCAGATTATTCCTGCACCGTGCCTGCCTGAGTTACGAGGCCCACAGCAATCAGGAAAACCTGCCGGGGCCTCTCTGTAATCGCCTGCAGCGCCACCTGGTGGCCACACTGCCGTATCGCATCCTGAACTGCTAACGAGGGAAGGCAGAAGGAGGCCGTGAGGGACAGACAGCCAGGACTAGTGCAGAGTGCACCACACGCCCCCTATTGGCAGTAGGCCAACACCATGAATGAAAGGCTGCAAGCTCCGGACAAGAGAAATTAGTCAAGTGTGCACCACATGCTCCCTGCCCATCCATTGCTACAAAAAAATGGAAAGAGAAACCTGCAGTGGCAGCAGGCACAGACATTGTAGTACTGATGAAAGTGCTGCCCCAGCACTGAGGAAGGGTAGTCCTCAGGATACACCGGCCAGTTTCTGTACATCATGAGTGAGTAATATGATGTCCTTACAGAAGTGCCTGCACGTACAGCTGCCATGTGCCCAAGCAGCAGCAGGTAGAAAGAAGAGAAGCCCCACAGGACGCTACAGACGGCATTCAAGTAATCCACAGCCAAAAGACCAGTAGAAGAGAGTGCAGCTCGCCTCTGCGGACTACCTAGTGGACACAAAACAGAAGAAACTGTGAACCCCTGCTGAGAGAGTGCCAAGAGGCTCAAAGCTGCCCTAGCGCAGAGAAGCGTCACATAGCTAAGAAGACAGCAAGCCCCACATGAAGCACGAGAAGAATATACACAGAGCGTGCAACCCCAGTGGCTGTCTGACACCACTGCGGAAACTGCATCACACGCCCCGAGTGTCGAACGGCCACCACTGCAAGAAAGCAGGACAGACACAGCAGCCAGGACCAAGACAAGAGAAACCGTACACCCCAGCAGGGCATCGCTTCATTCGCCACCAGCGAAACTCGGAAACCCCTGAACACTGACAAGATGTGCCAGTCAGTCTGCGAGGCCCCAAAAGCAGCAAGCCGAACAGACAGCAACATCACAAGGTACCCATCCACACCCACAGCACAAGAAAGCCTGGTGCAGAGCGAGCACCACAAGTGGCTGCCCAACGCCACCGCCGGAGAGGAGATTGCATCACTCGCTCCTACTGGCGTACAGGCACAACCGCAAGCTACAACATAGGCACACCAAGTGCTAGAAGAGAACGCCCAAGAAGAAGACGGAGCGCACTAAGTCAGAGATGCGCAGAAGGCCGCGTCAGCGAATCTGACAGCACGGGCAGGCGCCCGGGAGATGGAGACATCCCCATAAAGAAGCACTGCTGACTGCAGCACAGAGATCGACTACATTGCTACTGCACCAGCGAAGCCCCACAGTGGGCCGAAGACAACACAGAGTGTCCTCCCTCGCACTGCCTCAAGACGGAGTTGGCGGAGACCCAAGACAGGCAAGAGAGGAGTCGCACACTCCACGTGGCAGGCCGCCACAGCAACAGGTGCTCCGAAAACCGGCAACACGTGACCGGACGTCAAGTCGCACAGCAAGCAAGGAGCACGTCACACAAAGTGACCAGTCCGGACAAGCACACCAGAGTGAAGGCAGAAGCCGGCGCCACGACAGCGCAGCCTCGAGGTCCAAGCGCAACGCCCTCAAAGAAAGAAGAGAGTGACAGCCCTGTCACCCCGAAAAATGGATGAACACAGGTGTGCTGAACAGACCAACAAGGGGAGAAGACCGAGGACTCGCACAGCAAGCCAAGAGCACACCCTGACACACCAGACAACCACCAAGGCGGACCGACGTCCCTGGATACAGCCTCACGGGAGAACCGAACATAAGCCGCAGCAAGCGCAAACCGGGTCTCATCCCACCGCTTCCCCAGGCTACCGTCCATCCCAGAGTGTCGGCAGGCCAAGTCAAACGGCATCCCCGCTCCTGACCGCAAATGCCATGGGTGAAGATCAGCACCGAGTGTCTTTTCCTCACACTGCCTCAAGATGGAGTCAGCAGTGGCCCCAAGCTAGGTAAGAGAGGATCCTCACACTCGAACACCGAAAGACAGTCACTCACGCCCTGGTCACCAGCAGACTCGACTACGGCAACGCACTCTATGCCGGAATAAACAAAAACCTCATCCGCAAGCTACAGAACATCCAGAACGCCGCCGCAAGACTGGTCCTCAACCTGCCAAAACACTGCCACATCTCCCAGCACCTGTGCACACTCCACTGGCTCCCCGTCGAGGCGAGAATCACCTTTAAGATGCTCACCCACGCACACAAGGCCCTCCACGGCACCGGACCAGCATACCTGAACAGCCGACTCAAATTCCACGCACCCCAAAGGACCCTACGATCAGCCCAGCTCTCCTACGCCATGGTCCCCCACACCAGAAAGACCAGATCGGGAGGCCGCTCCTTCTCCTCCCTCGTGGCCAAAGCATGGAACGCCCTTCCGCTCCACCTCAGACAGACAACATCGCTCCCCATCTTCGCAAGAAACCTCAAAACCTGGCTCTTCAACAGACCCCCTCCTTGATGGAATGGAACCTGCACCCCCCCCACCCCTAGCGCCTTGAGACCCTTACGGGTGAGTAGTCGCGCTTTAACAAACTCCTGATTGATTGATTATGTGTCAAGCCGCCACCGAAAGTCAATCTCAGCAAGGTGAAGGCACATGGCTGCTAAGTCCCTCCTGACATCCGACTCTCCCAGCAAGTCACCACCACCTGTCATCCCGACTCACCACATGGCTGGCAACCGCCATCACGCTAGCCCTCAGCACATGCGTCAAACACCACTCCCAGAGTACCGATGGACTGGAGTCCTACACCGTTGCCACACCAGCCGATAAAGGAAACCAGAGGCTACCTGTGAACCTGGCCTACATCTGAACCGCGGCAGCGAGAGCAAGTCTTGGCCAAGACTCATCCACCCTCGAGGGTTGGGCGTGCGACTAAGTAACGGCTCCTAGGTGGTCCTGCAGCTGCCTCCAGTCGGCACACAAGCGGCCCCAGCGCAGCCCTCCTGCAGTCCCGCAGCAACACCGACAACGGGCCTCCCCAGGCGGGAGAGTGAGAAGAGACATTGCCCCACTGACAGGTTATCGGTTACAGCCAAGAGGTTCCACAGAGACATTTGATCAGGCAACACTTCTGTGAACTCTCACCTGGGACTCCATCCATGCTCATGACACAACCCACTATAAGGAACTGTTAGAACTCACCACAGACCATCACCGACGTCAGCAAAGTGGAAGCCATGCAGGACCGCAAGACATGTCATCATCAGTGAACTGACGGTATGCAGCGGACGTCTCCAAGCCAGCGGTCGTGTCCTGAACCCCTCAGGTTAAACTATGGGTGCCTGCCGAGATGGTCCTGCTGCATGCAAAGTCACCAGCTCATGTCTGCGTCTCCCTGCCACCTGACTCAGAAGACTGATGGACCCTGTGGTATTTAGTTAACTGTTTGTTTTGTCCCCACAGGTTGGACTAACGTTTTGTTTGTTCGTCAATAAAGTTGGGGAGGAATGTAGTGTCCTGCAGGACACGTTCTAGTGTTTGGCAGGAAGCTGTACTCCAAGCCACTCCCTTGAGGGCTGGACACACTTGCACCCCCACACCCATCCATCACAGTATCACGAGTGACGTGGCCCTGCTAATAAAAGGGCCTGGGTGCACGTGCTCGTGGCCAGTTCCAGTCACTACAATCGTGGTCCTGCGTCATTCTTTCTACTGCATGTGGGCCTAAGGCCCAAGACACCACAAGGGGGTGCAGGGTGGCTGCTCTGGGCGGTCGCTCGGCAGGGCCATTCTCGGGCTTGTGCGCTGCTGCGGTGTGCCTGCAGGGTGGGCGTGGCTGCCGGATGGTGGTCGGCTCCATGCCATTGCTGCTGGTTGTTCGGGGCTTGGGCTCCATGCCATGGAGTGGGCGGTGCTTTTGGGAGGGTAGGATTCTGGTGTGGTCTGGGTTTGGAGATGCTCGCTCTCCATCTGCGGTTTTTTTTGGGGGGGGGCGTGTGGCATGGGGCCCCATCTGGGCCCTGCATCCGTTTGCGGTGCTGCCTTTTCTTGGTGTGGTTGCTTTGGATGTTTGACGCGGGGTCCTTCGGTAGTGCACATGTTCACTGCCGTTGAGTGGAGTGGTGGAGACGGTGGGGATGGGGTCTTGTGGTGCACGGAGATGGTGGGCGGCGGAGTTGAGCGCTTGGTGGATGGGGTTGGGATGGATTGTTCATGGCACGGCTTGAGTTCACCTTGCGGATCGGCGCCTTGGTGCACGGGACATCGCTCCCCCAGGGGACGGGCAGTGCGAGGACTTGGGGCCTAGGGGTGGTTTTGCACCTGGTGGGGAGAGAGGGAGCATCTGACAGGCGTTTGTAAGGTGGGGCGTGACAGCTTTGTAGCATTGGGGGGCTGAGATGCGCGGACGCTTCGGGGATTGTCCACGGGCGAGGTTCAAGGGGGCGCCCTTCGGTTTGGTGTGGCGCTGCTTGTTGGTCGGCACTACACACGCAATTTTGAATGGAGGAGTGTGGATTTCGTTTGTAGAGTTTGGCGTCTCATGAGGGCAGCGGAGCGCTGCACATCAGTGTGGGTGGCTGCGGTGCCTGGGTGGCGCTGGGGAGACCGAGGACCAGGGGTGGAGCGCTGTCTGGGGAGGGATGAGGGGTGCTGTACGGGGAGTGGTGCTGGAGAGGGCGGAGGTGGTTTGCGCGGGTGGGGCAGGTGGTCGTCTGCACTGAGCGGCGGAGGGCTGCTCTGCCCATTCTGGCTGGGCTCAGGGGTGGCAGGCGCGAGTTCTCTGGCTCTGGTGTGTGTGTGTGTGCAGGTCTGCCTTCACTTGGAGCCTGCTGCCGGCCAGGAGGAGGTGGTGGGGGTTTGTTCTCTCTTTCCATTTTCTCTTTCCTTCCGCTCTCTGCTTGTCCTCTCCGTTCTCTGCCCTTCTCCCTTTGCTGCACGGTGGAATCGAGGGAGCTCACAGCACGCCTGGGCTCCTCTCACCGGATTGTGTGGCATCTGACGCATTGTGGCCCGCAGGAACAGTGGGAGCTCCCTGTGAGGGAGGGGGAGATATGGTGCCACACACGGCGGTCGGATACGCACGCACACGGACACATTTGCAGATAGTAGTGAATGCGCAGTCGCCATGCATTGGCCACACACACAGACCTGCACACACTCCGAGGGCATGAGTGCACTGGCGCCCACGCTGGCCACAAGTGTATGTATTGGGAGCGCCTCGGGCATGCAGTGGCGAGGCGCTGATACAGTGAAGCGGACTTGGTGGTACTTGAGGAAAGGTGCACGGGTGTGCACAAACACACAGCCGACACGCGGCAATGATGGAGAGGCGGCAGTACACACAGCGGAACACACCATGGTGTACACAGACGCACACACTGGTGCTATGAAGTGTTGCACAGTTGCGGGCGTTCGCGTAGACACCAATGATCGCAGGATAATGTAGTCAATGGACGATCCATGGGTATAGGGTGTGGGCATTTGCAGAGGACTGTGTTTGTATGGTGGGCAGAGTGATTGGGCTCCTCGGGCTACCCAAAAAAAAAAAAAAGACGGGAAGGGGAATAGTGCCAATATCGCCAACCCTCACCAGCCCTCATGCAGCAACATACCGGTAACATAAATAAGCAGACAAGACACTTTTTTGGTGGAAAAATTTGCTGCAGGTTTATTAGCATACCAACTATGCCAACATGGTGGGTTATCTTACAGGCGATCCAAAGGCAAGCCGCCCCTCGGGGCTTACCACCTGATACGCCAACTAGCATTGTGGCCTTAGCCAATCGGTGCTTAGCGGTTGTGGTGACGGGATAGCCCCTCCCACTTCCGGTGAATTGTCGGTCCACCCCCTTACTCACGCCCCCCCTACGAGGGGCGGAGCGTTCAAGCGACCCCCGGTTGTACAGGTTTCCAACCGCCCGTAGGACAGACGGGGTGCCGTCGCACCTCAGGGTCCACCGCGAAGACTTCCTGGGGATATTAGGCCTCAGCACCCTTTGTGCTCCTAAAGAGGGTACCCCTGAGTACCTTTCAGCCTCTGGATCGCCCTGTAACTCTGCCTGCAACACAAATAAACAGATGAGAAATCCTTCCCCCTCCCACCCCCCCACCCTGAATACGCCGGGTAAGCGGTAGGGAGGGAAACGGCGTCAGAGGTGGGGACAAAGAGGCGGCCAGGTGGGGGGGGAGGATCTTATACCTCTCCCCTTCCCACACCTTGGCCGGAAGTGACGAGCGGGACCCAGAAGGGGTCCCCAGACACTAGGCTGTCCAGTGTGCCATCCTGTGGCACTAAAGGGGCCGCCCTCTTATGAGGGTCCCCTGCGGGGACGTCAGTCAGCCCACAGTGAGGCCGCTGGTCCTGGTGTGGCCAAGAGGTGCTCATGTGGAAGGGGACCGCGTGGTTCGGCAGCCTGGGGAGGAGGCAGCAAGGGATTTCATTGCGAAGTTAGAGGGGGGGTGTTGGCCTGCCCAGGAGGAGGATTTTGAGATGGGGAGGACAGGGTGGGCCATGCCCTGGATCCATTGGGCGTTCCCTCGCATCTGGTGAAAGGTGGGGGGGGGTGTTTGCAACGCCGAGCACAGCAGGGGGCGTGGCGCCCAGAGTTAGTGGTTCGCGACATTCTTATGGTATGAGATGCCGGAGTCGGGTGGTGGGGGAGAGAGAGGCACGCAAGTTGTCCATGTATTGTGCAAGTGCATCAGGGGTGAAGGTGTGATGATGTCATCAGCGGTCCACATGCAGCGGCGGGTGCAGTGGAGGTGGGACGATGTGGTCAGTTGTCCATGTGCATGGCGAGCGCATCACGGGTGTGATGATGTCATCAACGGTTCGCGTGCAGCGGAAAGGGCAGTGAAGGTGTGACAAGGTGGTCGGTTGGCCATCACGGGCTCAGGAGTAAAGGTGTGATGGGGTCAACAGTGGTGTGAGGATGTCATCGGTGGTCCACGTGCAGCGCCTTGTGCGGTGGAGGTGTGATGATGGAGGCAGTTGGCCATGTGTGGCACGAGCGCACCGCGGGCTCAGGTTGAGGGTGTGATTGTGTCAACAGTGGTGTGGTGATGTCATCGGTGGTCCACTACAGCGTCTTGTGCAATTGAATGGTGACGCACAAAGGTGTGTGAACATTCCTGAGAAAACAACGCTGCTTTACTTCCAATGCTTGATGTCTGTCCGTAGGCACTTCGAAATTGAGAAATTCATAAATAATACGCGAAATTTTCTTTGTGGAAATGCAAAAGACGATTAATGATACTGCTTGTTTTGCATTATGGTCATTTATATACCGTTTTTTGTACTCCTGGAGAGGTGAAAGCCTTTCCTTGGTGATCTGGTTAGATTATTTATATGGCGCTGCTGGAATTATGGAGTGGGGGAGGGCTAAATGATGCAGCAGGGTTGAGTAAATTATGCGGCAACAAAAGCCAAATTAGGCGTTATAATGCAGCACAGTTTGGGTGCATGGGGAGACTAAAGAGGCGCATGCTGCTGAAAGATGGGGGAAGACAAGTCACAGAACTACAGATGAAATGTAAAGGGATAAGGGGATGAAGGTACAGGGAGATGGGGCTAAGGCGGTCGATCACGTTCATGGTTAACAACCTGTGATTCTAGGGAAACCACTTATTATAAAAAAAAAAAGCGTACAGTGATGGGGGAAATCATGGTTCATACGCAGCCTCCCTTGTAGAAGCACAGTATATTAACAAAGGTATTTAGCTACAGTGCGGTGACATAGCATGTTTCCCCCAAAGCCATGAACTAGGGGTGCAGTTATTAAGGGATGGCAGCACAGCCGCAGACATAGTAGCAGTCCTAGGGTCCTGCATCAAGTCCCAGTTAATGGACTACAGTAGTGTAGTATCCGGCTGGATACATTCTAGTGTTTAGCCTGTGATGTAAGACACTCTACACCCACCCACCACAGGCGTCACAAGTCAGGTGACCCTGTTAATAAAAGGGGCCGGGCGCACGTGCTCTGGGCCAGTTCCAGTAACCACATACACAGTGTCTGTGTCCTTATTCCCCATCATGTGGGCCTAGGGCCCGCGATACCACAATGGCGACGAGCGGGTTGATACCTGTGCGTGTACCGGCAGCCACTTCGTTCGTCTTCCAGGGGGGCAGTGCGGCCCATGTTTACGGCACCCCCGCTGCCAGCGCAGCATCTGGAAAACTGTGAAAAGGGGGGGAAGTGTCGCAGCACACACCTCCTTCGAGGAAGGCCCATGCTGCCGGCTCACTGCAAGAGACAAGGACCCCTGCGCTCCTCAAGTGCCTACGCGGGCGAAGAGCCTACATCAAGAGCACAACAGCCGCAGTGCCTACTGGCGAGCAGAGCATGGACCAGCACGGCTGCAAGCCGTAACAGAGTCACCTTCTGCACCTAGCGCCTGCAAAGCCAAGTACAGCCCGCAGCGCTAGGAAGGCCGCCGCGGTACGCATGTAAAGCAGTAGCCCCGGCCAGGTGAACTTCAAGGTTGAGAGCCGCTCTGCTGCGATCTGGGAGCCTGAACCACCCCATCCCACACCCGCTGCCAACACGGTTAGGGGAAGTCGGGGCAGGAGACAACCGGACATAGCGTCCAGCGGTAAGGCCCCCACAGCCATCCCAGGGCACATGCCCCCGCAGCAACCCACCAGTGGAGCCCCAAGCAGAGCACAGACACTGCTAACTGCACTCCTTGTGCACCTTCTCTCGGTGCCCCGCGAGGAGCGTCTCGCCAGCAGTGTCCTGAAGCGGCGGAATAAGTCACCAAGTGCCCTGCTGGCAAGGGAAAGGACGGAACTCAAACCCCCATCTCCCTTCAGCGTAAGAGAGGGAGCCCGTGACGCCTCCTGGAGCGGCCCCAAGGACAAAGGCCATGCCCCCGGCCACCTGCTTGCACCACCAGCATAAGTAGGCACAGCCCGCCGACGCCGTACTGGAAAAGCGGTCGTGGCCTGTGCGTGCTCAAGGAACGCTTACCGGAGTGAGTCCAAGTGATGGGCCCGACCGAGGTCTAGAGGGGAGCCTCCCGGCACTGCGCACCTTCGTTTTTTTCCCACGGAGACTTCCAGGATCAGAGTGTGGCCTGCGGTTTCGGCGGAGAGAACTGCGACCTCCTCCGAAAGTGTCTGCAGCGCTCCAGCGGTGGTCTCACAACACTGCATCCTCGCCCGCGACTGAAGGAAAGTGCTCCGTACCCTCAGTCCAAGATTGCCGTAGTGGATATGCCTGCAGCAGAGGCCAGTACAGCGGTCTCTTCATAGAGGACACTACCCGGGAGGTAAGAGAAGCCACTGCAGGCAGCTCGCGGCTCTCACCCTCCCTGAAGACACCAGCCAACACTCGCACCGGCTGCGGTGATACACACAAAGGTAAACTGCGGTGGAGCTGCCCGTAGCTGTCTCATACACTACAGTGCTGCGGACCGCCGGTAGAGAAGGCGTTGGGTCAAATGAAGGGAGAGCTGGGGCCACATGAGCGCTGACCAGGGCCGCGAACCGGCATCCCCAGTTCCCCGCGCAGCCAGTGGCAGGAGGAAAACCACCGTGACCTGAAGCAGTGGTGACTGCAGCGCCACCTAGCGGTCTTTTGCCTGTATCACATCCCAGCAAGTGCGCTGCCCGGCAGAACAATGCCTCCAATGCCCCTCGATATCACCCTGAGCAAATGGAGAAAAAAAAAAGGAAAACCTGCACATCAGCACCCAGCTGCTCTGCTTTCACTGCCTGCTGCTGCAGAACTGCACACAAGCCTGGATCTGCTGCCACGGTGCCCCATCTAGAATGAGCTGCTCCTCGTGGAGGGGGGAAGAATGGTGTACCCTCAGCAGCAACAGGCCACCACAGCAAGAGACTGCTAAGAGAGCTCCACACGCCCTGTGGGCTGCCTATCCCTTATGAAGGGGAGAAAACTGTGACTTTTCCCCCACAGAGAGAGAATCCCCAAAAAGCTGCCAAGACTCCAGGAAACCAAGTGTAGCCAAGCAGCAAGCCCCACGAGAGCCCCAAGAAGAACATGCGCACCCCCAGTGGCTATCGGACGCCACCACAAGCAAGAAGAATTGCGCCACACGCCTCTAGAAGTGAATAGACACCACCGCAACCCAGAAAACAACCCCACCAAGCGCTAGACAGAGGCGCCGTGAAGGACCAAGTACGCAAGATCCGAGGTGCGCCAACGCATACACCCAGAAGTTTGACCACGTGGGCAGCGCCCCAGGAGAGAGAGAGATAGAGACATCTCCACCGAGAGAAGCTCAGCTGAACGCAGTACAGAGAGCGACCACATCTCTACTGCACCGAGGTTGAAGAAGAGAACATAGCACCAAGCAAGTGCACAGCAGCACAGGGACAGCTGCTACCGTTCCAGGAGTGACAGACCGAAGATAATGCGCAGCCAGTGCGTCCAGTGAAGCAAACGAAGGACGCAGTCGGATGCGCACCAAAAAGAAGCCGACCCGCCAGACAGTCACAAAGAAGAAACACTGCTGTAAGGAGATCCCCTACATCTCCACCGCCCTAGCGAAGCCCCGCAGTGGGCCGAAGGAAACAGTGTCCTCCCTCGCACTGAATCAGGACTGAGTCGGCAGTGACCCACGACAGGCACAAGAGGAGTCGCACACTCCATGTGACTGGCCGCCACAGCGACAGGCGCTCCGACAGCATTGCGACACGTGATCGGACGTCACAGCGCACAGCCGACAAGGAGCCCCTCACACAAAGTAACCAGTCCGGACAAGCGCACCGGAAGAAGTGAAGAAGCAGCTGCCACGACGGCGCAGCCTCGATGCACAAGCACGACACCCTTGAGCGAGGAGACTCAGATCGCCACACAATCCCTGAGGAGGGGATGGTGCCAATGGAAGTCCCCAAGAAGCACATGCAAATCCTACAGACAGGACAGGCCTGCAACAGGCCCGCAAAAGGAAGGAGAGAGACCGTCACAAGAACGACGCGACCAGGGAGATGTCCATGTGGCGCAAACATGAGACAGGTGGCAGGACACCACATCCAAAGGGAAAACCTGGTCAGAAGAAGGAGAAGAACAGTGGCATGACTCCACAGGGCAGACAACCACCACCGGCGCGCAAGATGGAACAGAGAAGAGCGACAGGACCAAGGACTCGCACCAGCACTGAGGAAGGTGTTCATCCAGACAAGCCAGCCACCGGGGTGCAGAGACGTCACTGGAGACAGCTCCGCGGAAGGACCTACCGTAAGCTGCTAGCAGCGCAATCTGCGTCCTGGCCCCACGCTTCGCAGTTCGACCGTCCTCTCACCTGTCACCTGCTGCTTGGTATCGATAGCACCACACCTCGCAGTGCACCTGCCTGAAGACAACGGAGCGGTGCCACAAAGTACCTCAAGTCCTCCTCACTCCCTAAGGTCACCCCGACAGAAGATCGCCGCCTGTTTGCCCACCGAAGAGAACCACCGTTCTGTTACCACCTTCCCGGTGCATCATCACCAAGGAGCATCGCACCACCCGAGTGAATCCACACACACCCCGAACAACCGGAGCTCAAGGAGGGGAATCACCCAGGAACAGTCTGTGCACCCCAGTCAACCTACAGCCTGCCGAAGTCGAGCACACCCGGCCATTGGAAGATCCGCCCTTGGGGACTACACAAGACTTGGCCGTGGCCCTGTTGGGAGTTCTGCAGCGACCCCTAAGCGTGGCCTACATGACGGCCCGCACAGCCCACGCAGTCACGTGGCAGTCCAGGGGACAAGGGCCTCGACGGAGTTCCCGTGCGAAGGGAGTCCGAGTAGGAGAGATGTGTCGGCCGCAGCTCCACGCCAGGCGCAGGAAACACGAAGGTCACGGCGGAAGACTGGTCACCCACAAGATCACTAGAGGAAGGCGCAGAACCCGAGTCCAGACTGCGAGGACGCCCAGACAACGACACCACCCTCGGAGGCTACATGAGCGACTTGGCTGTGAATCCGTTGGCAGTTCCTCAGCGACGCCTTTGCGCGGCTCACGCGAAGCCCCGCACGGTCCACACGGTCCCATGACAGCCAGCAAGGAAAGCCATCCAAGAGGCTCCAGTGGCAGAGGAGTCCAGGCGAAAGAGGCAAGTCGAACGTCGCTCAGCAGTCAGGAGTAAGGAGGGTCACCATGCACGTCATCCCCACAGGAAGGCCTCACTCACAGAGATCGTCTCCGACACCAACGTGGATTTCACCACAGCTCCAGATGCATCGACACTGAACTTTTACACATAGACTTCAACACCGCGAGACCAGGCCGGTCTAAAGAACATCGCCAACGCGACTGACGGCATCCCGACCATGCGATCCGAGGCTCCAGCGCTGCCTGGCTGACGGCCTGTACAGACTCATTTGGTGCTATGTGTTATTTATCTGTTTTCATTACAGGTTGGACTCTCGTTTGTTTTTCGTTAAAGTTTGGGAGGGATGTAGTATCCGGCTGGATACATTCTAGTGTTTAGCCTGTGATGTAAGACACTCTACACCCACCCACCACAGGCGTCACAAGTCAGGTGACCCTGTTAATAAAAGGGGCCGGGCGCACGTGCTCTGGGCCAGTTCCAGTAACCACATACACAGTGTCTGTGTCCTTATTCCCCATCATGTGGGCCTAGAGCCCGCGATACCACAAGTAGGACAGTGTCCTTGGAAATGGAGGAGGTCCATTCTGACCCCTCTGGCCTCGGGGAGGGTGTGCAGGGCTCAACACCGCTGGTTTGGGGTGGAGGGGGTTGGGAGAATGGTGAGCTCCTAGCGCCTTCCTCCCCCTTCCCCAGCGCTCATCCACCAATGCCGGATGGGTCGGGGAGGGGGGTAGAGGGGGGATGGGTGATGGAATAACAGTCAGGATGGAGGATAAAGTGTTTTGAGCGGTAACTTACAGAGAAGCACTGCCCACCTGGCCTTTGGAGTAACCGAGGGAAGGAGAGGTATATTTCAGTGGGAGTCATACTACCAACGATAGACACGCCTGGGGCACAACATTAGGGGGGTGCCAGGAGGTGGACAACGACGGTAGTCTGCATGTACGGTTCACAAGAGCTGGTGCGGCAAAGTCTGGGTGCAGGTGGTGCAAATAACAAGGCTAACATGTTGTTTCTATTTTAGATTGTAAGCAAGGAAGCAGTCCATTCTGATGGAGGAGGGGCTGTGTAAACGGAGCAAAAGGGGTGTCAGTAATGGCGGAGGTCACGGACTGGGCAAACAAAGCAGGAACAAGCAGAAGGGGTCGGGGGACCTCTGCGGCCTACACCAATGCCGGACGGGTCAGGTGGAGAGGTGGGAATTGATAGACGTCATTGGCATAGAAGCAGTTACCTAGTTACCCGTAGAGTAACATCATATTTACAACAAGTCAGGTCTATTGGCTTTCCATTAGTTGTTAGTGCATAAGATAAATAAGGAGCAACTATGGCTTGTTCTAAAGTAGAGGTGCTTCTGAAGGTTTTTTAGATAAGTGGGGAACATAAGAGGGAGTCACACAGCACTAACAAAAGGATTAAGCTACAGTGCGGTGGCATAGCATGTTTCCCCCCCAAGGCCATCAACTAGGGGTGCAGCTTTTAGAGGATGGCATAGTTATTGTCCTGGATCCTGCGCCAAGTCCCAGTTAATGGACAGTGTCATTCGAAAGGGGGAGGTCCATTCTGACCCCTCTGGCCTCGGGGTGGGTGTGCAAGGCTCATCGCCGGGGGTTTGGGGTGGTGGGGGTTAGGTGAATGGTGAGCTCCTAGCCCCTGCTTCCCCCTTCCCCAGCACGCCTCCACCGATGCCGCACGGGTCGGGGGAGGATAATAATTTCAAGGCTAGTCAAAGGAACATAGGTAGCATGAGGGAAGAGGCATGGGGTCGTTCCAAGGACATCGCTGGTAGGAGGGCTCAGGTGTGGCAGTAGAGACAAAGACCGCAGCTGCTGCAAAGCCAAGGGGTCATGTGGAACTAAACATCAATATTAATAAGTTGCTTTTCATTATAGGTTATCAGCAGGAAAGAGTCTAGTCAGGTGGCAAAAAGAAAAAAAGGTATTAATAAGAAGCTGGGTAAAGCATTGCAGGAATTAGGAGCTCAATAAAGGGCAGGGCGGAGAAGGATATAGCGGTTGGAACACAGCAACAGTACCGGCATTGTGTACAAACTTTTGCAAACATTACAGCTAGAGTTTCAATTTCAACAAACAATGTTAAGGAGTTGGTGGTGTGGGGGCAAATATTTGGTGGTGTGGGCCAGGGTTGCAAGTTAATATAGGTCCTGCGTCTTAAAGGATCTGCGGGCAGTAGTATGCAACGTAAAGCTGAATGGTGCAATACAAAGATGAAATAATTTGTTCTCCGGGATGGGCCACATGTGAATTAAGACTATATGCAGGTACCAACAACCAAAGGTGACAAAAAAAAAAAAGCAACAGGCTGCCCCCCCACCCCCCTTTTTGTGCAGTATAGCTAATTTCAGACCGCACAACATATCCTTCTCAGTTCAGCCATATAAAACAGATCAAATTAGCGGGTGACCCATAATCACTGTATATAGCATAGAGGTGGACAGCCCTTATTGCCCAGTTAGGCTCCTAGCTAGGTACACGTATTTACAGGCAGGAGTCGATCACTAGGATACATCCTCACCCACAAATATGGGATGCCAGAAGCTCAGGGGGAACTTTGTGTGGGCATAGGTGCAAAAGTCATGGAGAATGTAACGCTTAAGCAGTATATTAAAGTCATTCCTAAGATATTATTGTTCACCATTGCTGTGTTTGTGTTCTACTTCACAGAGTGCAGAGCGGTGTGGGTGATCGAACACTGTACCTTTCGAGGGCTACAGACAGAGCGGGCAGCAATAAAGGGGGAATTCAGCATGCCGATTTCAACGTTCAGGGGTGCACTGCTTAAAGATTCAAATGTGCCGCACCCGGTCAACAAATGCTAATGTTGGAATCATTGACGGCCGTAGGAAACAACTTTCCAACTATAGAAGGGGCAACTTCTTTCTCATTATAAAGGAATACCTCCTAGCTTGGGCAGGAGCAGGTATGACACAAGGTGGGATACTCCTAGATTATTTCCAGGAGGTCCCTGGCAGGGGCTTTGTTGGAAACGGGGTTACCGAGACCGTTATGGTAGCATGGCGCAAAGCGGGGAAAGGCACGCGAAGGCAATGTGTAAGGCAGTTGTGCAGCACACTCTCACATTAACTCAGAAATGCGACGCAATAACCGGACACCACACCAGGCTTGTATAAGTAACAATCAGGTTCCTTTATATTGATCAAGATGGCATTCAATTATTCAAATTATACATTCGGGTAACTAGTGCGCGTTCATTTAAAAAGACCCTTCACAATTCTGGCCACTAAAAGGCCGCATTAAAATCACAGCACCACTGCTCATTCGGGTGCTCTTTACCAACTAGGGCCTAGAACAGGCGCAACACGGTTTATACATCAACATATATACAGTAGGCCTAGGTACTCTATACAGCCTATGATACACTAGGCGGGAGGGAATCCTACAGGGAACCCCTCAACATGTCCAGCAGCTGGGGGCTACCAAAAAGGGGGAACTTCTTTATCTCCCCGGGGAGGCTAGGGTCATAGGATGTGCCTGGCCTGTAATCCCAAAGTCATTAAAGGCCCCCTCCCTCCGTGATCCCTCCTCAAGGGTGGCCCCCGGCCCCAGGGGCTTAACCTAGAGCCCTAGGGGCCTCCTGGGCTCACCTGCGGTGTTGTGGCTGGCTGCGGGGCCTTACGGCGGACTCCTCTCTGGCCCGGCCCTCTGTGGTGGGGGCGGGGCCCGGCGCGAGTCTTGCGGCCCTCCGGCCGGTGCTGGTTGGCTTTCTCGAGGCTATGGAGCCTCTCGCGTTGTTTCCCCTTCGTTGGGGGCCGGTATGCCCCTCCTCCGGCCCCCGTGGAGTCCAGGGAGAGAGTGAGGACTCGGTGCGGGAGCCGGCGGTCCTGCCAGTCGGCTCCGGCGTCCCGAGAGGTGAGGAGGTCCTTCCTTACCTCCCGGCGTGCTGGGCGGAGGCGGGCTCTTCACGGCGCCCAATCCGGGCGCGGCGGCGATTCTTCGCGGGGCTCCCGTTGGCAGTGGAGCCCCGGGGACGTCCTCCCGATTGGCTCCGGCTGAGCCAATCGCGTCGCGACCTTCTCTTCCTCCGGGGGCTCCCGATGACAGTGGAGCCCCTCTGACGTCGATGTTCGGCTCTGCTGGGCCAATCACGTCGCGGCTTCTGGTGGTTGCCAGGCGACGCCCTCTTCTCCGGCGATTGGCTTTGGCGGGCCAATCCCGTCGCGGCCTTTTCGGGGCGCGACCTGTGACGCGGTCAGCGTCCCCGGCCCCTCGGCGACAGCGTCCACGGGCCGGGAGGCCGCAGCAGGCCTCAGTTCACTTCACGCGGCCCACGGGGCTGCGGCGGCGGTATTCTTGGCCGCGCTGGCAGCGGCAGGGGTCTCGGGCCCGGCGGTGACTTGTGGTGATTTCGGTGAGGGCGCGGACGGCGCCCTCACCACTACTATGAATAGGGGAGAGATCTCCCGGCCTCAGTTCCCTTCTTCAAGCGGCGGCGGCCGCGGCGGTGATCCGGTCACCAGGTCAGTGACCGAGGGGGGTCAAGTTCTCTCCTCACTTGGGGTTGCAGCGCTGGCGCGCTGACAGCCTTAGGCACAGGCTGTGTAAGAGTGGTTCTTGGAGGACAGTCCAGCTGTCTGTATAGGTAGGTAGGGGGTGAAGGCCTAGCGCTTAGGACGCAGCGCTTCGCCTCCTGATCCCCTCTCAATGGTTTTCACTTTAGGTCCTGCAGGTCATGGATTCAGCAAAGTCTCTTTATGAACAGGGGGGGTTGTGAGTTGGTGATTCTTGGAGGGGTTGATGTGCCTCCTGGCACGCTGGAGATGGTTCCCTGGGTCCCCTCACACTGGGCAAGATCAGTGGGTGGTGGGCGTTCCTCATCTATCTTACGGCAGCAGGGCCTTGACCCTGTCAGCGGCAGTAGTGTAGGTCTCCCCCTAGGCCCTAAAGTCTGTACTCCAGCGCAGGTTCTCCCAGGTTCAGCGGTGCCTCAACCTAACTAACTCCAGGTTTTCCCTCCAAGCCTCTTATACCCCTAGGTCAGGTGACCCTCCCAAAGGCGGCAAAGTGTAACTCCTCCCACAGCCCGGAAGGTTCTGGAACCTTCCACCTACCTAGCTATGGGGCCCAGAGGCGGGGACGGGATGGCTACTGTATCCCTTGTCCCAGCCTGACTCTGGCGACTAGTGTGTATGTGTGGAAGGCCCTCTGCAGTAGCAGGGGCCTGTGGCAGCCATCTTTGGTGAGAGAGCACCTGCACCTCAGCACTGACCAGCAGTGGCAAGGCGCCCGGAGACCTAGGTCCAGTAAAAATATGGTGGCAAAAATGAGGCGCAGAAAGGGAAAAAACAGGGTAAGACCACCCTAGGGCTGACAGGTCTAACACACGTCCCCCCAGCCGAAAGAGGGGAGAGCTTCCCAACCTCTAGGGAGTTCTCTTCACTAAGGCGGAAAAACCGGGAGAGACCGTCAGCGTTGGCGTGGTCTACACCGGGTCGATGTTCCACCCGAAAGTCCATCCCCTGGAGGGAAATGGACCATCTCAACAATTTGGGATTTTCGCCTCTCATCTGCATGAGCCAGCGAAGGGGTCTGTGGTCGGTCTGGACCAAGAAGTGACAACCAAAAAGGTATGGCCTCAACTTCTTCACCGCCCAAACCACAGCAAAGGCTTCCCGCTCGATGGTACTCCACCGCTGTTCCCGGGGGAGTAGTCGTCGGGAGATAAAGGCCACTGGCTGGTCTTGGCCATCGTCATTCAGCTGCGAGAGCACAGCTCCTATGCCATGCTCAGAAGCGTCTGTCTGCACGATAAATTCCCGGCCGAAGTCGGGGGTCCGGAGCACCGGTGCGGTGCACATGGCACGTTTAAGAGTCTCAAAGGCATCTTGGCAGGCAGCCGTCCAGATTACTCTGCGTGGCTGTTTCTTGGAAGTCAATTCCGTCAATGGGCCCACGATGGTTCCATATCCCTTGACGAACCGGCGGTAGTATCCCGTGAGGCCGAGAAAAGCTCGGACCTCTGTTTGGGTCTTGGGGGCTCCCAGGCCATGATGGTCTCAATCTTGGCTTGGAGGGGTTGCACCTTACCTCCGCCCACCAGATGTCCCAGGTACACGACAGATCCCTGTCCAATCTGGCACTTGCTGGCCTTGATGGTTAGACCAGCCCTTTGCAAAGCCTGCAGCACCTCCTGGAGATGCTGCAGATGGTCCTCCCAGCTGCTACTGAAGACAGCTATGTCATCCAGGTAGGCAGCAGAGAAGGCCTCTAGGCCAGACAGCACCTGGTTCACCAACCGCTGGAAAGTGGCGGGAGCATTTTTCAACCCGAAGGGCATCACCTGGAATTGAAAGTGGCCCTCGGGGGTGGAGAACGCAGTCTTCTCCCTTGCTCCTTCCGCCATGGCGATCTGCCAATATCCTGATGTTAAATCAATGGTACTCAAATACCGGGCTGCTCCCAGCCGGTCAATGAGCTCATCCGCCCGAGGGATCGGGTGAGCGTCGGTCTTGGTGACCGAATTGAGTCCACGATAATCCACACAGAACCGAAGTTCTGGTGTGGTGCCCGGGGGGCCGCTTTCGGCACCAACACTACCGGACTAGCCCAAGGGCTACTGGAAGGCTCAATCACCCCCAGTTCTAGCATCTTTACCACCTCACTCTGGATACTAGCCTTGACCTTATCGGACAGCCGGTAAGACTTGTTCTTCACTGGCGGACTGTCCCCTGTGTCCACATCATGGGTACACAGGTGCGTGATTCCAGGCGTGAGGGAAAACAACGAGGCGTACTGCCCCAAAACCTGGCGGCAGTCCCTCTGTTGCTCTGGGGTCAAGGATGGGGCGAGGACTACTCCTCTACCGAACCATCCTTCTCGTGGACCGCCAGAAGGTCTGGCAGAGGCTCACTCTCTTCCTCCTCACTCCCATCCGTTATCATCAAGAGAGTGAGCTCGGAACGCTCCTGGTGTGGCTTCAGGCGGTTGACGTGGAGCACCCGGTGGGGTTGACGGGGGTCTTCATGTCGACGACATACGTGGTCTGGCCTTTTCGTTCTAAGATCTCAAACGGCCCAGTCCATCGGTCCTGGAGGGCACTAAGCTCTCCTGGCTCCATGACCCACACCTTCTGTCCAGCGTCTAACTCTACCGTCCGCGCGTTCCGGTCATACCATTGCTTCATGACGGCCTGACTTGCCTCTAAGTTGTCCGAGGCCTCCTTCCACAGCTTGGCCACTTGGCTGCGGAACGCCAGCATATAGCTGACCACATCACGGGGAAGCTTCGAGGAAGACTTCTCCCACCCCTCTTTGACAAGACTGAGGGGCCCCCGAACGGGGTGGCCATAGAGCAGCTCAAAGGGGCTGAAACCGACCCCTTCTGCGGCACCTCTCGGTAGGAGAAGAGCAGACAGGGTAAGAGGACGTCCCACTTTCTTCTCAAGTCCTCGGGTAGGCTCCTGATCATCCCCTTCAAGGTTTTGTTGAAGCGCTCCACGAGCCCGTTCGTCTGGGGGTGGTAAGGAGTGGAGAACCGGTAGGTCACTCCACACTCCTTCCACATGGCCTGCATGTAGGCCGACATGAAATTCGTGCCCCTATCTGACACCACGACCTTGGGGAATCCCACTCGGGTAAAAATCCCCATGAGGGCCCGCGCCACCACCGGTGCTGTGATGGTCCTCAGAGGGATTGCCTCTGGGTACCGGGTGGCGTGGTCTACTAGCACCAAAATGAACCTATGCCCAGCTGAAGTCGGCGGATCCAACGGCCCGACAATGTCAATCCCCACTCGCTCAAAAGGGGTATCGACCACTGGGAGAGGTTCTAGAGGGACCTTCACCTTAGTCCCTGTCTTGCCGCTTGCTTGGCAAGTGGTGCAGGTCTTGCAATAAGTGTCAGAAGTGACGCGCATCCTGGGCCAGTAAAAATGTGGGACCAAGCGCGCAAACGTCTTGTCCTGGCCCAGGTGTCCTGCTAGTGGTATCTCATGCGCCAACTCTAGCAGAAAGGCTCGGTGGCATTGGGGGACCACCACGGCCCTTGAGGACCCATGCACCGGAGCCTTAGGCTCACTGTAGAGGAGACCATCCTCCCAGTAGACATGGTAATTACCAGTCTCTGTTCCAGCTGCTTGGGCGTCGGCCTGTTGCCGTATGCCAACAAGCGTAGGGCACTCCCTCTGTGCCCGGCAAAATTCTTCCCGGGTAGGCCCTCCTTCCACCTGCCACTCTGCAGGGGTCGGCAGGTCCCCCACGGGAAAACCAACCACCTCAGCGGACTCCGGGGTCACCTCCGCGGGCTCCCCATCCATCTCACCGGGTGTTTCCTCCCGGACATCTCCTCGTCCAGCAGTGGGCTGGGCCCTTCTTTCAGGCTCCAACCCGGGCTGAGTTCCTGGTCGGGCAGCCATGGACCGCGTGATAACGCAAGTCCATCCTGGTAACCCCAACATCTCAGCATGGGCATTGAACTCTACCTCTCTCCAGGCAGTATGTTCTAAATCGTTGCCCAGCAGACAGTCAACTGGCATGGCAGGGCTCACCGCAACCTTCATCAGACCTGACACTCCTCCCCACTCAAAGGGAACTTGGGCCACGGGGTAATGACCCAGGCTATTATCAGCCATCACAACCGGGTGGAACTCCTCAGGAATCACCTGCTCTGGGGACACCAGCTGACGTTTCACCATTGTCATACTGGCACCTGTGTCCCTCAGAGCCTCCACCTCCTCCCCGTTCACCAGGACCCTCTGCCGATACTTGGCAGTGTTCTCGGGTACCTGCACCCTTGGGATGATCTCCCTATCCCCCAGGGAAACTAAGGTCAAGCCTGTCCACTCACCTCCCCTACCTAGGGACAACTCCTCCCCAAGCGCTACACTGGCCACCCCGGGGGTCTTACCTCCTGTGGGGGCTGGGGCTCTCTTGCGACACTGGGCATCCCCCTTGTAGTGTCCAACCTCCCCGCACTCGTAGCACCGGACAGTTCTGGGCTGCTGACTCCTGTCAGGGTAAGTGGGTTTCTGGTATCCAGATTGGGATGGGAAACCTACCCCTCTCCCAGGCGGTCTATTTTGGGGACCTTTAAAGAACTCCCTCTTTTTATCTCCCCCTCTTTCTTCTGGGGGAACACCTGTCCACCCTTCGGGGATCCGCCCCGGCTCCCTTGTGGGACACCCTAGTGCTGACCCACGTGTCTGCCTCCTCTGCAAGCTCCCTTGGGTTGGTCAGCTTGCGGTCCACCAAGTACTGGCGCAGCTCCGGAAAACATTTCTCGAGGAGGTGCTCTCTCAAAATAGGTCGTACAGCCCAGTGTAATTGTCAACCTCGCTGCCACGCACCCAACCCTCTAATGCCTTCCGGGCATAATCATAAAAATCTACCCAGTTTTGTGTGGTGAGCTTGTGGCTGTTGCGAAACTTTTGGCGGTACTTCTCAGGGGTGAGGCCAAACTTCCTGAGCAGGGCCTCCCTCATGATAGGGTAGTTGGTTCGATCCCCCTTTTCTAAGGTTAGCAGTGTGTCCCTGACTAGTGGAGGTATGTATCTATAAAGTCCTCCTCCCCAGTAGCTCTCAGGAACTCTATGGGCCACCAAAGCTACCTCGTACGCCGTCAACCACTTGTCTATGTCATCACCCACACTAAAGCTGGCCATCACCTCCCTGGGTAGGTAAAATTTGGGCTCCTGTGGAACCCCAGTAGGTACGCTGCCACCATTTCCTTTGCCTTCCATTTCCATTTGCAAGGCTCGGAGCTCCAGTTCTTTCAGGCTAAGCTCATGTACAAGCCTTCTTTCCTCCATGGCTAGCCTTCCCTGTTCTCGCTCCCTTTCCATCTTAGCCAATTCTAATGTCAATTGCCTTTGCTGCCTTCTGTCCTCGAATTCCTCTGGTGACACACTCCCCCTGACGCACTACTGCCTGCCCTGGAACGTCTTCCTGGCAACACATTCTCGCTGACGTCAATGTTCAGTAGGCTCAGTTCTCCTGGGTCGTCTGTCTCCCTCTGCTCCTCCTCCTCCCCTCTTCCCTCCGGGTGGGCCATGACCCATGCCCTCAAAGCCTTCTGAAGTACCTCCTTCCTGGCACCTCGCTTGACGGCCACCCCCTCTCTAGGCAGAACTCCTTGAGCTGGTTCACCGTGTACCTCTCTAGGTCGGCTAGCTCAAACTCCATCCTCCTAGGTGGGGTCCCAGACAACTTAAGGAAGGGGTCCTAAATGGAAGGCAGCAGGTCTAACACAGGACTAATACAACTGGCAATTTACAATAGAATTCCTCCTACTTATTATTTTCCTAGGTGTCCAATTGCGGCGCACACTGAGTCACTGTAGGGTGCTGCACAAATACCAGTCCTTATCCCACCGCTGAACACCAATGTTGGAAACGGGGTTACCGAGACCGTTATGGTAGCATGGCGCAAAGCGGGGAAAGGCACGCGAAGGCAATGTGTAAGGCAGTTGTGCAGCACACTCTCACATTAACTCAGAAATGCGACGCAATAACCGGACACCACACCAGGCTTGTATAAGTAACAATCAGGTTCCTTTATATTGATCAAGATGGCATTCAATTATTCAAATTATACATTCGGGTAACTAGTGCGCGTTCATTTAAAAAGACCCTTCACAATTCTGGCCACTAAAAGGCCGCATTAAAATCACAGCACCACTGCTCATTCGGGTGCTCTTTACCAACTAGGGCCTAGAACAGGCGCAACACGGTTTATACATCAACATATATACAGTAGGCCTAGGTACTCTATACAGCCTATGATACACTAGGCGGGAGGGAATCCTACAGGGAACCCCTCAACATGTCCAGCAGCTGGGGGCTACCAAAAAGGGGGAACTTCTTTATCTCCCCGGGGAGGCTAGGGTCATAGGATGTGCCTGGCCTGTAATCCCAAAGTCATTAAAGGCCCCCTCCCTCCGTGATCCCTCCTCAAGGGTGGCCCCCGGCCCCCAGGGGCTTAACCTAGAGCCCTAGGGGCCTCCTGGGCTCACCTGCGGTGTTGTGGCTGGCTGCGGGGCCTTACGGCGGACTCCTCTCTGGCCCGGCCCTCTGTGGTGGGGCGGGGCCCGGCGCGAGTCTTGCGGCCCTCCGGCCGGTGCTGGTTGGCTTTCTCGAGGCTATGGAGCCTCTCGCGTTGTTTCCCCTTCGTTGGGGGGCCGGTATGCCCCTCCTCCGGCCCCCGTGGAGTCCAGGGAGAGAGTGAGGACTCGGTGCGGGAGCCGGCGGTCCTGCCAGTCGGCTCCGGCGTCCCGAGAGGTGAGGAGGTCCTTCCTTACCTCCCGGCGTGCTGGGCGGAGGCGGGCTCTTCACGGCGCCCAATCCGGGCGCGGCGGCGATTCTTCGCGGGGCTCCCGTTGGCAGTGGAGCCCCGGGGACGTCCTCCCGATTGGCTCCGGCTGAGCCAATCGCGTCGCGACCTTCTCTTCCTCCGGGGGCTCCCGATGACAGTGGAGCCCCTCTGACGTCGATGTTCGGCTCTGCTGGGCCAATCACGTCGCGGCTTCTGGTGGTTGCCAGGCGACGCCCTCTTCTCCGGCGATTGGCTTTGGCGGGCCAATCCCGTCGCGGCCTTTTCGGGGCGCGACCTGTGACGCGGTCAGCGTCCCCGGCCCTCGGCGACAGCGTCCACGGGCCGGGAGGCCGCAGCAGGCCTCAGTTCACTTCACGCGGCCCACGGGGCTGCGGCGGCGGTATTCTTGGCCGCGCTGGCAGCGGCAGGGGTCTCGGGCCCGGCGGTGACTTGTGGTGATTTCGGTGAGGGCGCGGACGGCGCCCTCACCACTACTATGAATAGGGGAGAGATCTCCCGGCCTCAGTTCCCTTCTTCAAGCGGCGGCGGCCGCGGCGGTGATCCGGTCACCAGGTCAGTGACCGAGGGGGGGTCAAGTTCTCTCCTCACTTGGGGTTGCAGCGCTGGCGCGCTGACAGCCTTAGGCACAGGCTGTGTAAGAGTGGTTCTTGGAGGACAGTCCAGCTGTCTGTATAGGTAGGTAGGGGGTGAAGGCCTAGCGCTTAGGACGCAGCGCTTCGCCTCCTGATCCCCTCTCAATGGTTTTCACTTTAGGTCCTGCAGGTCATGGATTCAGCAAAGTCTCTTTATGAACAGGGGGGTTGTGAGTTGGTGATTCTTGGAGGGGTTGATGTGCCTCCTGGCACGCTGGAGATGGTTCCCTGGGTCCCCTCACACTGGGCAAGATCAGTGGGTGGTGGGCGTTCCTCATCTATCTTACGGCAGCAGGGCCTTGACCCTGTCAGCGGCAGTAGTGTAGGTCTCCCCCTAGGCCCTAAAGTCTGTACTCCAGCGCAGGTTCTCCCAGGTTCAGCGGTGCCTCAACCTAACTAACTCCAGGTTTTCCCTCCAAGCCTCTTATACCCCTAGGTCAGGTGACCCTCCCAAAGGCGGCAAAGTGTAACTCCTCCCACAGCCCGGAAGGTTCTGGAACCTTCCACCTACCTAGCTATGGGGCCCAGAGGCGGGGACGGGATGGCTACTGTATCCCTTGTCCCAGCCTGACTCTGGCGACTAGTGTGTATGTGTGGAAGGCCCTCTGCAGTAGCAGGGGCCTGTGGCAGCCATCTTTGGTGAGAGAGCACCTGCACCTCAGCACTGACCAGCAGTGGCAAGGCGCCCGGAGACCTAGGTCCAGTAAAAATATGGTGGCAAAAATGAGGCGCAGAAAGGGAAAAAAACAGGGTAAGACCACCCTAGGGCTGACAGGTCTAACAGGCTTCATTCCAAGGAGTGAGGTATACAGTTGTCAGATACAACCGTAAACAACTTCATGCCAAAGGTTCTACGGAACATATGGGCAATATTTAATGAAAAGTGTTGTAGGTGTAGAAGAAGAATTGAGGGGCAGCTATGGCAGTGGGGGGCCTTCCTGGCAGCGAAAGCTCCCAGAAAGGCTTGGCGGTACTTACAAAGCGATCCTACTTAAACTTAGCATTTGCCGAAGGGGAACAGGCCACAAACAGGTGACAGTCAGGACCCAGGGGGTACTGGCAGGCTACCGCAATGGCCTTGGGGGATGAACCGGAAGAAAATAGTCAAAGGTGGAGCCTGTGGCCCGGAAGAAGTTGGGAACTGTGATGGCACCGGAAGTGTAAGGTCACCCGGTCGGGTTGAAAGCAGAGGCTTACCCGGAAGGAAATGCATGGCAGTACCGGAAGTGAAAGGTCACCCGGTCAGGTTGGAAGCAGATGCTTACCCGGAATGAAAGGTGTGGTTGCACCGGAAGTGAATGGTCACCCGGTCGGGTTGGAAGCAGACGCTTACCCGGAATAGAATGTGTGGTGGCACCGGTAGTGAAAGGTCACCCGGTCGGGTTGGAAGCAAACGCTTACCCGGAACGAAACATGTGGTTGCACCAGAAGTGAAAGGTCATCCGGTTGGGGCTGGAAGCAGACGCTTGCCCAGAGTGGAAGTAAATGATGGCCGGCACTGAATGTAGGGCACAGTGCTTCAGGCTGCGGTACAGAGGTCACAAGCTTCCAAATAAATTGAAGTAATGCATGTTGAAGGATCGCTTGTAAGTTTAAAACTGCCTAATAAACTGCAGCCTCAATTCTTCCATAACGTAAAATTGGTGTGGTCTAAGTTTTTGGGATCCGGGTGGGGCGACCAGGTGGGGGGTGCCTTCACTATGCCCCTTGGTTTGGCCCCCCCACCCCAAAGGGGGGGGGGATGTGGCTGGACCGGGGGCCTTAGTGGAGGCCACCCCCCGGGAGCAGAACCCAGGCTGGAAAGGGTGGGGGTAAGGGCAGCGCGTAGGCAGGGAAGTTGCTGGGCAGCAGATTAGGACACTGGGTTCAGCCCAGCCATAAATTTAAGCGAAGGAATTTGGCTGGGGGTGGTGGGGTATTTAAACACGAGTGCAGGTCGCGACACCCTCTTTCTCCTGGGAATGTTACAGAGGAAATCCACCCACCCACTGAGAAAGAAAAGTTGAGAGCGGGGGTACACTTGGAAAAGTCAGTCGCAGGGGCAGAGGAAACTTACAGAAGGGTGTGTGAATAACAGAGGATAGCGATCCTACTTAAACTTAGCATTTGCCGAAGGGGAACAGGCCACAAACAGGTGACAGTCAGGACCCAGGGGGTACTGGCAGGCTACCGTAATGGCCTTAGGGGTTGAACCGGAAGAAAATAGTCAAACGTGGAGCCTGTGGCCCGGATGAAGTTGGGAGCTGTGATGGCACCGGAAGTGTAAGGTCACCCGGTCGGGTTGAAAGCAGAGGCTTACCCGGAAGGAAATGCATGGCAGTACCGGAAGTGAAAGGTCAGCCGGTCGGGTTGGAAGCAGATGCTTACCCGGAATGAAAGGTGTGGTTGCACCGGAAGTGAATGGTCACCCGGTCGGGTTGGAAGCAGACGCTTACCCGGAATAGAATGTGTGGAGGCACTGGAAGTGAAAGGTCACCCGGTCGGGTTGGAAGCAAACGCTTACCCGGAACGAAACGTGTGGTTGCACCGGAAGTGAAAGGTCATCCGGTTGCGGCTGGAAGCAGACGCTTGCCCAGAGTGGAAGTAAATGATGGCTGGCACTGAATGTAGGGCACAGTGCTTCAGGCTGCGGTACAGAGGTCACAGGCTTCCAAATAAATTGAAGTAATGCATGTTGAAGGATCGCTTGTAAGTTTAAAACTGCCTAATAAACTGCGGCCTCCATTCTTCCATAACGTGAAATTGGTGTGGTCTAAGTTTGTGGGATCCGGGTGGGGCGACCAGGTGGGGGGTACCTTCACTAAGGCAGCTGGTGGGCAGAAGAAGGGGGGCTCTCTCCCCGGGATGGTGCTATTCCCCAGACCGGGGGTGCTGCGCCCTGACCCCGCTGACAGGGGCTGCTCGCAGGTGCAGCGTCTCCAGGGGAGGCAGGGGAGTGACAGCTGGCATGTTTACACAGCCCCGGAAACATTTAAAACAAGAACTTGCGTGGGCGTAGGCGAGGTGGTGTGATGGAGGCAGCTACTGACAGCACAAAGGGGAAGCGTGAAAATATAAGAAGCAGTGCCCGTTAGAGCTGCATCGGAGGGAGCATGCAACATACATAAAAATAAGAAACCTCTTGGCAGATCCAGAGCGTGCCAAGTGTTCACTTCCGGGCCTGTCCGCACGGCTGCTGGACGCATGCGTAACATAGCCGTGTGGACAGGTCAGGCAAAATAAAGTGCGAGACTTAGCCAGCCAATCCCAGGAGAAAACAACCATTTACAAATGCAATAGGACTCGTATTACGCGAGACCTATTGCATTATAAACAAAAGTGCGGGCGGCCAAGAAGGCATGATCAGGAGTGGAGTGGGGGGAGGGGGGTGGGGGTGGGCAGAGAAGTTACGGACTGCGGGAGGGAACGGGGGGTGGCAGGGTAATAAAACAGTTTTAAAAGTAAAGTGCCGATAGCCATGGAAGGAGAAAAATGACAACATGGCCGTCAGGAGGAGGGACTAACAACCGGAAAACATATCAAAATGCAGCATTTCTGATTGAAGCCAATGAAAAACATAGACGGAAAGTGGGTGGAGCTTCCCACCACTATACTGTATACAGCATCTCTCAACGAGACAGCGCATGCGCTGCCTAGCCGAAACTTAAAAAAGGCTGAGCCTCGACCACCAAGCACGCCCCTCCCTTGGGCAGCCTCGGAGTGAAACTATGGGTTCGTTTATGGGTCACAAACACTTTCTAGGGAAGACGTTGGCCAGAACAAAGGGCAGGGTAGGGACCCCTGGCAGACAGATAACCGTCACCATACATACTTAATGAGGCTGTGCCCGCTTACAAGACCCTGGCAGCGCCATTCCCAATAGCAGGCAGCCACTGAAGCCCTCCCTGCGATCTGCTTCGGAGAGGCCTCGCGGCACAGAAAGCTGTGCTTGCCGTCCATCAGCGGCAGTGCTCGGGACTTTGATGCTCTTGTTCTTCCTCAATAGTCCCTTGCACTCTAGTCAACAAACACCACTCAGTTTCACTTTCTCTCGTGGAGGTCCATGGGAGATTTCGGCTAGGCGGGTCCCTCAGTATCCACTAAGAACCTGAGACGGTCTGCTGAGCAGCGGCCGAAGTGTAATAACAAGCATTTGCAATGCAATAGGACTCGCATTTACACAAGACCTATTGCATTACAAACGTGTGTGCGGGCGAGGGGGCGAGAAGGCACAGACAACCGGAGTGTTGGTGGGGGATCGAGAAGGCACGGACAATGGGAGTGAGGGTGGGGAGGGGGAAAAGGCACGGGCAACACCAGTGCGGGCGGGGGGAGATAAGGCGCTGACAATGGGAGTGCGGGCAGGGGAACAGGGGGCAAAGGCACGGGCAGTAAGAGAACCTCATTAAAGAAAATAGTGCTCACAATCTAAATAACACCTACCGTGTAACACTTGAAGTAAAGGGGCCAGTAGCCATGGGAGGATACAAATGATGACATGGCAGTCATAAGGAGGGACTAACAAGCCTATAAACCAATCGGAAGGCAGAATTTACGAAGGACAAAGTCACAAGCCAATGAAAAATATGGGCGGGGCTTCCCTCACATACTGAACTTGCACGCTGACTCTAGGCTCGACCTTAAAAGGGGCAACAGCTACCACCTGCATTGTATCAGCTCGCGCCCCCTTAGATCCGTTCTAAACATGGCAGCCCGGCTCATTACAGATATTAAACGGTTTGAACACATCACTCCTGCCCTCAAGAGCCTCAACTGGCTTCCCATCAAAGGAAGATGTATTTACAGGACTGCCTGCATCACCCACAAAGCCCTTCACTCACATTCCCAAAACTACTTAGAAAACAAGCTTACGAAATATGGGATTACTAGATCTTTGAGCAGCTCCAATGCACCAGAGTCGCTTGCAAACCTCAAACCTTGACTAAAAAAACAAATTTTCCTCACATTTCTGTGATGGAAAGTTCTTGAGTCTGCAGGGAGCCACAAACTTTCTACCGCCCAGCATTCTGCTAAGTCTTCTGATACAAATGGCACCTCACTTGTGTGGGTAGGTTTAGTGCCCATGACAGGAAACTGCCAAAAACGCAACGTGGGCACATCACGTTTCCTGTGAAAACTGACCCTTTTTTTGCAATGTGCCTAGCTGTCGATTTTGGGCCCTACCCAGTGCTTAATTTGTAAAATATTAAGTGCCAGGGCTCTGACATGGAGGCCACTGCAGCTTGCACCACCCATCACCCCTGTCATCACTGCCAAAACGACAGTTCAGATTATTCCAGGTCCCCAAAGCTAAAGGAATGGCTTAGGAGGCAGGTATTTGCAATTTTAATGTATATATCATATTCCTAAACAGCCGTTGTTCTGCTCATCTAGAAATAGATGAGCAGCGCCACCATGTGGTAGACTGTTCTAGGTTTGGTGTTGACAATCAGGTGCCAGTGCTGAGCACCGGAAACCAATTAAGTGCCGGTGCTTAGCACCGGAAAGCCCCGGCTCAAATTAAGCACTGGCCCTACCTCAGCCGGCACCCTAGGGAACCCTAGCAAACTTGTAATTTTTTTAAAACTAGACACCTAGGTGTTATTACCCCTATCCCCCCAGAGGTGGCAGAAAGACTGTCTACCCATTATTATGGTGGTGGGGGCAAGGCCGTGCCCATGCTGGACAGGCCCCACCACTACAAATATATAAACAAAAAGTAATCCATGGTGTCTAGTGAGCTCGCTGCCCCCCACCCCACAGGGGAGTAGATGGGGCTAACTCCCCTCGTCTGCTCTCCTGCCTGTAATACGCTGTCTCCACCACGCCCACGTCTTTAGCATGCATTCCTTTACCACGCACGCCTTAACCACTCAATTTCGTTGTAAAGACATGATGGGTAAAGGGGCATGCGGGCTAAAGTTCATACTCCTGCCCCCTGCCCTGTAAACTGTCCGTTTTCCGCCTGCCCTGAGCCCTAAAAAATAAACCCACATCCCAAAAACTACCTGACCCCAGCCCCCCCGCCCTGAGCCCTAAACTAACGCCTACATCCCTAAACTACCCCGACCCTGCCCTGTAAACTGTCCCTTTGTCCCCCTGCCCTGAGCCCTAAAACTTAAGCCCACACCCCAAAAACTATCCCAACCCAGCCCCCCTGCCCTGAGCTCTAAAAACTATCCCCTACATCCCTAAACTACCCCGTCCCTGCTCCCTGCCCTGTAAACTGTCCCTTTTCCACCTGCCCTGAGCCCTTCAAAATAAACCCACACCGCAAAAACTACCCTGACCCCAGCCCCCCGCCCTGAGCCCTAAACTATCCCCTACATCCCAAACTACCCAACCCTGCCCAGTAAACTGTCCCTTCTCCCCCTGCCCTGAGCCCTAAAAATTAAGCCCACACCCCAAAAACTATCCCAACCCAGCCCCCCTGCCCTGAGCCCTAAAAACCATCCCCTAGATCCCTAAATTACCCCGACCCTGCTCCCTGCCCTGTAAACTGTCCCTTTTCCGCCAGCCCTGAGCCCTAAAAAAATAAACCCACACCCAAAAAAATGACCCCGACCCCAAACCGCCGCCCCCCGCCCTGAACCCTAAACTTTCCTCTACATCCCTAAACTACCCCGACCTTGCTCTGTAAACTGTCCCTTCTCCTCCTGCCCTGAGCACTAAAAATTAAGCCCATGCCCCAAAAACTACCCCGACCCCAGCACCCCTGCCCTGAGCCCTAAACTATCCTCTACATCCCTAAACAGTACCGACCCTGCTCTCTGCCCTTTCCCTTTTCCCCCACCCGTAGCCCTAAAAGCTGGCCCACCCTAAAAACTAAAAACTACCCGACCCCTCCTTAGTCCTAAAACCTGCCCCATCCCAAAAAACTACCCCCTCCACCCCCAAAGACCAAGCACCAGCCTCACTTACCTCACCGTGTACTCTCCCAAGTCCTGAGTCTTCCTCTTTCTGTCTTCCTCTTCCTGTGCCTCCGCTCGGCAACTAGACAGCGCATTGCCTTAACCATGCATATGCGTTGTTAAGTTAAGGCACATGCTAGGTTGAGGCAAGCGTGGTACGGCTTGCGGGGAAATGGCACTCGAGCCTCAACCCTCGTTGTTAAGGCCATTTCCCTGCAAATATATATTAAAAAAATAATCCCTGATGACTAGTGGGCTTTCTGCCCACCCTGGGGTGTAGATGGGGCTAATTGCCCCCATCCACCCTCCAGGAAGGCAGAAAGGCTAAATGTTTCCCTGTGGTGGGGAGGGCACAAATCCTTGCCTAAGGCGCCACTCACCCATGTCCCTGGGGCCTAGTGGGTGGATCCCTGCTTAGGGATCACCCTCAAGTGGTGATCCTCAAGCAGGAATCAACTGGGCAATGGTACCACTGCAAAGGGGAGATTCTCCCCTTTCCAATGATACCTCTCTCGTCTGAATCGGTGCCTGGGGGGCTCAGATAGCCCATGAGCACTGATGCAGTGAAAGTAAAATAAGCCGATCGGCTCATTTCAGTTTCATTTTCGTTGTAATGACGTCAGTGTGGCATGTGCATTGATTGGCATTTTAATGAAAACGCTGAAATCGGCTCAGGTGCTGGGGCAGTTCCTCCCTAGCTCCCAGGGCTAATTGTAGTAAAAGGAAATCCCTCTGGTGCCCTCCCCAGAGGGATTTCCTGTCTCTGGTGCGTAGACTTCACTGAGCCGTTCTCAGCACACAAGGACTTGTGCGGAGGATGGCACAAAGCCGTCCTCCATATGCAAGCGACTAAAGCCAAAACCTGTTCCAAACAAAGGCCAAAGCTTCTGTTGACAACAAATTATCAACCCGTGGATATCTGGGCACATCCCCACCTTACATAGTTATATTACAGTGCTATTGACAAGGCCATTGTAATGAGGATGTTGGATGTTTAGTTCCAAAACGTTGCTGAAGATTATGAGGCTTTGCAGATTGTCCAATAATGTAGAATGCAAGGGTGTCCCACTTAGAGGTGGTTTATCTCACACTGTAAGGTTGCATGCCTTTGTGCCTATCCATGGAATGTGTTTAATGTGTTTTACTGAATTTCGGAGGGTTGCCCATAGGGCCTGGCACAATGTGTCTGTTAGACCTGGTATCATTGGCGTGAATCTCCCTTCCATTTTTTTCTGATTGCCTCCTCTGTTTTTGATCTGTTTGCTGGTTTTAGATGCTTTGGGCACTGTGCCACTGCTATTCAGTGCCACAGTGCAAGTGCTCCCTATGGTAAATTGATGCATTGATTAGAGACCCCATGATTGGGTTATTTGATTTACTTGTCAGACCCTAGTATAGTGCACCATGTGTGCCCAGGGCTTGTAAATCAAATGCTGCTGGTGGGCTTGCAGCACTGGTTGTGCCACCCACAGAAGCAGCTTGTAAAGTGTGTCTCAGGCCTGCCATTGCAGAGCCTGTGTGCAGTCTGACTGCCATGTCGACTTGGTAAGTGCACCCACTTACCAGTCCCTAAACCTTCCCTTTTCTGCATATTAGTCACCCCTAAGGTAGGCCCTAGGGCAGGGTGCATTGTAAGTAAAGGTAGGACCTGCCCTGATGTGTGTGGCATGTCCTAATAGTGAATTACAGCCATTTTCGTTTTTCACTATTGCAAGGCTACCTGTTCCCCATAGGCCAGAATGGGCAGTTAGATTATTACATCTTATAATCCTAACTGACTCAGGGAACCAGGTAGAAATTCGAGTTTTGTATGCCTGAACTCAGAATGATAAAATACATCTTTTAGTGAAGTTGGTTTTAACATTCTGTGTTTGAAAATGCCACTTTTAGAAAGTGGGTATTTTCTTGCCTAACTATCCAAGCCTGCCTCTGCTAGGTTGTGTATTCCTTGTCTGGAGTTTGAGTGACAGGGGCTGGGGGCTGCCAGGAGACAGGGTGAGTCAGCACAGGGCTGAATAGAGAGATCTGCATGCAGATGGGAGGGAGGAGTTGCACCTGGGACCTGAATAGGGCTGTGCCTTCCCTCCACAATGCTGGCTCCACCTCCTGTGGTGTGTCTGATGTCCCTGGCCTACACTGTGAAAGGAAAGAAGGAGTCTTGTCAACAAAGTGCTCCAAGACTGACCAGAACTAGTTTTGACTAGGCAAAGGCCTCTCTGCCTTCAGAGAACAAAGAGAAAAGTAGTATAAATATTGGGACCCAGACCCAAGAACTTTAGATCACTTCTGGAACAACAAGACGACCCTTTTGCCAAGGAGAAGAACCAAGGAAGCTGCAGGAGTTGGACTGCCCCTCTGCCAAGTGTGCTGTTTGCTGGGTTGGCCTGCAGTGGTTTCTTCATTGCCAAGGAAAGGAGAAGGAACTTTTAAAGAACTTTCATCATCTTGCAGAATATTACTCCAAGGGCTTGATTTGAGCTTGCCTCCTCACCGAAGTCTCAGGGATACCAGACTTCACCCCCTTCTGTTTGCCTGCATCTGGAACTTGCTGTTCTGGTGCTACAGAAGGAATTTGCAACACCGACGCTGGTGAGCGACGCCGTCTCCTGCATCGAAGCTGTGAGCGCTGCTCCGACTTGCAACGAAGACTCGACGCCGACTGCCGTGCCACCTCGACGCCAGCGAGCGACATCGTAAGCCTGCTATAGCCGTGAGCGCTGCTCCGACTTACGACGCCGGCCCGACGCCTGCTGCTGTGCCGCATCGACTCCGAAGCTGACATCATCGCGGAGCCGATCGTCGACGTGGGTGGTCAAGATTCTATCGACATCGTGACATCGTACGGGACCGTGGCCTCGGCGCCATCGTGACGTCACCTCCTCTCCGGTCTGGAACCGACGCCTCCCCTGCCTGCGCAAGCATCCAGGTCCCGACGCATCCTCTCCTCCGAAGCAAGGAACCGGCGCCGCAACGCGCCAACGACGCCGCACCTCCACGACGCGGTGAGCTGTCTTTGTTTCCGCTTTTCCAAGGTACTGTTCTTTGTGGGTCTGTTTTGACTCCGGGCCCGACGCCGCGCACCTCGCGGTCGGCGCCGTACTTTGGGATTTCTTTGACCTCGACGTCGTGATAACTCCAGTTGGGGTTATTTGTTGCTAAAGACTGCTTTTAAGTGATGAACCTATTTTTAAACCATTTCTACCATCTTGAAGTATTATTGATTACAGTATTGTGGATTTTTGTTGTTTGTGGTCTTGTGATAAATCTATATAAAGAATACTTATTTTTATAAAACCTGTGTGGTGTCCATCTGTAGTGTTTTCACTGTATTACTGTATGTGTTCACAAATGCTTAACACACTGCCTCTTAGATAAGCCTGCCTGCTCGTGCCAAGCTACCAAGGGGGTGAGCAGGGGTTATCCAGGTGTGTAATCCCCTTTCCCTGACTTAGAAGCAAGGGTCCCTATTTGGACAAAGGTGCATACCATTGCCAACTAGAGACCCCCAGTTCTAACAGTGTCTATAAGAAATTAGATTATTCTAGGGGTGGGTGACTACCCACCTCAGGGAATAATCACAACCCATGTCAGGTTGAACTCTCAAAGTCACTAATATAACTTGAGCTCCACCCTCTGGTAGCTATGGCAAAGAGCAGACAGACTTAAATTAGGGCAATGTGTGAAGTATTTATGCAATACGAAAACAGTAATAAAGTCAAAATGCAAAACAGTAAAAATCCCAAACTTAATTAGAAAAATATAGCAACATTTAATAAATAAATTACACCAAAATGATTCAATAAGGGGGACCAACCGTCCAGATATCTCTATTTTTTCAAACTAAATTTAAAAAAAATGTTTGAACAGATTTTCACCACAGTAAAGATCTCGCTTTCCTGCAAATTTGCTGTTATTTTGTTCTGCCATTTTTACCGTAGGCCTGTCTAAAATTACCTATGGGAATCTACATCTTAGGATCCCCCTTTTTCTCAGCCCCCGCTTGATGGAACACACAAATCTTTCCAGAAAGGGGCTAAGTTGGATAAGCTTTGTTTTTTGTAATGTTTGTAAAGAATAATCAAATGGTGCAAAAGTTTTAGCAAAACAAACTCTGACCTAACTGCCTAACTATAACTACAGTGGCAACTGTACACTGAAAAACAAAACTTAAAGTGACATTGTAGCTAGGTGCTGAAATAAGGTAAAAACAAAAAAACTGAAATTTATCAGTTATAGTTTACTGAGCTAACCATAAAGTTGGCCCCCACCATGTCATATTACATCACTCATGACAATTTAAATGACATAATTGATGACATCTTTCAAAATTTGAGCAAAGTTCTGTATATAAAGATACACACTTTATTAACGTCCTCGCTACTTAGCATTTGTCCATAGCAGAAGGTTTCGTATTTATCACAGATTATTTTGGGAAAAGGCTTTGGCTTTAATTCTTGCCCTACTTTCAAGCATACCTTTGCAACCCACATTAAGTGTGCTTCGTGTTTATATTTTTTAACAGGAAGTAATTCTTTCACTCCCAAACTTTAGTTATTTGTTAAAGGTGCACCACAGTGATCACGCTATTTCAATGGAAAGGACCTACATGTATACACACAGTAACTCTATGCTGTATATGACTATGGTGTTATCAGTGATGTCATCAATTGTGTCATTTGAGATCTCATCAGTGATGTCATCAAAAGAAATCATAAAAATAAAATAAATGTGTAAAGTAACGTTGGTTAAAATGTAACCAAAATGATTCCCTGGAAAATGGATTCAAAAAGAAAGAAAGAATTCCACTCTGACCAAAAAACCTGTAAAAACAAAAGACAGCATACTCACCCTCCCATAACATACAACCCAAAAACACAAATTATAATATTAATATATTCAAAGTCTATAATCACAGCATTAACATAACTAAGAAAAGGAATTACATTCCTCAAACTATACTAAGTCCTACCTCACTTTACTACGGAAACACAAAACACAACCTGACACAAAACTACACTACCACCACAAATCACTATACTATTTTACACTAGCAACCCCTACTTCATTCCTCCCAACCCAAAACCCCCAAATAATAACTTAAAATGAGTCTTATGTTATCCGGAGCCCAGTGGCAGGGAAGTGCGACTGACAGGAACCGAAATCCCCTAATGGTAAAAAATGCACGCTAAATGAAAATAAATGAAACCATGTTGTAATAACAATGAATTAAAACTTATAAAAAATTTAAATATGTGTTAGAAATGTATGTGAAAATGTAAAAAAAAATTGTGACCATGCAAAATATTTTTGTAAAAAATATATTAAATAGTACTATAAAAATATATTTAACTAATACTGCTAGTTAATATATTTGAAAACATATAGTTGGGGGCGTGGCCAGGACGCGAAAGGAGTGAGACGTGTTTTGCTGAGTTTCCGCTCCACCGCAGCCTGCTAAAGCTTAGTAACCCGGCCGCCGGACATGCCGATCATCACTGGGGGTCCAGTCTGTTGTCGGACTGATAAGGGGTGCCCCCGCCTACCTGTAAACTGCCCTGCGAACATCGTGCTGGCTGCAGCTCGCCGTCCGAGGGAACTGTCGCCAGTTACGCCGCCGCCATCTTGCTCTGGAGCGGCAAGAAGAATCCTGCCCCTCGTCCTTGTCCCTGGGCTCGCTGCCTTGTTGTCTCGCCCAGATGGACTCCTGAGGGGGCTTAACTCTCCGGGGGAGCTGCGAACCCCCGAGTCCTGGATCCGGACCCCGGAGCTCCGGCGGCGAAGTGAGATGGGCGAGTCGCCAGAGCCATCTACGCAGCTGCTTTTAAGGTGCCGGGGCCCGCATCAATGCGAGGTGCCTCCTGGCCTGATCCTCTAGCGCACCGAGAAGTAGGTGACCCTTGTTTGTTGGGGCCTGCTCCACCCCATGGTTACCGGGGGGATCGGGGCCTCCCGCTGAGGGGAGCTCCTGCTGATCGCACCGCCCCATTGGTGGCCTTATTGTCTCGGCCCGGTGCTCTGGAAGATCGTTGGAAGGGCCTCTAAATGTGGACAATCTTTGCCCACCGAGCCCCAAATCCGGGGCTTTGCATCTTTGAGGTGGCGTGGGTTGCGGGGATGCCTGGACCACCCGCTGGACTGCCTTCCCCGCGGGAGGGGCTTGAGCAGCGCGACAGACACTCTGGATGTTATGTGTCCATAACAGCCCAGCAGGAGAGCCTGTGAGCCCCCTGTTGTCACCTTAGTGCTGGAGGGGTGTGCTCTGCCCTCTTCCTGGAGAGGACCAGTGCAGCCAAGGGGACCTGTTGATGACGTGCCTGCGTGATTGCCCGGTGGGCCTAGCACTTCTTGGGCCTCGAGATTAGCTGCTTGGAGACGGTGAGAGCCCCCTCGCTCTTGAACACCGTGGGACAAAGCCTGTTAGACAAGGGGAGGTCTATAACCCGATTGGAGGCTCGCCCCTGCCGGTGGAGACGCGGACCGCCTTGAGCGAGGCTTGGCTGGTGCAGGTTTGTCGGGACTTAGGTGCTGGGGACTCCCCACCTCTTTTGTCTTCTTTTACCTACCCACTGGGGCCCCCCTGCTGATCTTGCCTTGAGCTGGGGACGCTATTCTTACTAGACTGTCTCACGTGCTGCTCGCCCTGCTCTGCTCGCTGGCCTGAATCTATGCAGGGGGTCGCATTGGACCTATTGGAGAGACAGTACCCCCTGATGGTGTCTTCGGCGACCTGGGCCTACTAGTTGACAAGATAGTGGGGTGACCTGGATCCGGCACTTCGGCTTGAAGACACGCTAACACCCTTCCCTCCATTGATTATAGTTTGCTACTGGGGGGATTCGGTCTAGCCTGGGCCACAGCTGACCCTGACAGATGTTTGGCTACTTCTCCTACTATGCTGAAGCGATCTCACTCGGAGCCGTCGAAGCGCCGCCAGGGACCAATTTTCAACTATGCCCCATAAAAACAAAACAAACAAGGAGCAGGAACCCTCTGTGTCTAGAGATAATCCGATAACCTCTCTCTGGTCAAAATCCAACTCGCAGTCACAGTCTACAAGCGTCTCCCCGGAGTCTGCGTCGGAAAGGGACCAAGCTGATACACCGATTACACAGGCCTTTATGAACTCTTTCCTCCAAGAAATCAAGGCCGAAATAGGGTCACTTAAACAAGATTTTAAGTCTGGCTTGCAGGATATTGGGAGGGATGTCACGGAAATCGGTGCACGCATAGACGATCTCGAGTGCACCATGGATGCTAGAGCGGAGGACCACGAAAGCTTATGCCGACGGATGGCGGAGCTGGAAAATCAAAACATCAGCCTTCAGCTCAAACAGGAGGACCTGGAGATTCGAAGTCGGCATAATAATCTACGCATTAGAGGGGTTCCTCACGGGGCGGAGGGCAAAGACATCATGGCCTTCACCGTGGACCTTCTACAGGCAATCCGTGAGAATGAAGAAGCATCTCCACCTGTCCTGGACAGAGCGCATCGTGTTCTCGGCCCCAGAGGCCACCCAGATTTCATCCCGGACATTTTCACACGGGTCCACTTCTTCGCCGAAAAAGAAGCCATCTTGAAAAAGATTCAGGGAGCCAAGTCCCTCTCCTACAACCCTTTTGCGCATGCAAGAACATATTGGGCCATGTACATAGCCCATTTAGCAAGTCGCAATTTTTTTGCAACTCGCTAAATATGTTTTCCGACTTGCTATTTGGAAGGGGCGTTCCCTTCCAAATTGTGAGTCTCAAAACAATGTACTATGTTTTGCAAACGCAAATGCGGTCGCAAAACACTCACAATTACCACCTACTTCAAGTAGGTGGTAATGCATTTGCAAAGGGGAAGGGGTCCCTAGAGGACCCCTTCCCCTTTGAAAATGCATGCAAAATAATTTTTTAAGGGCAAAGGACCACTGCCTGCCCTTAAAAAATGAAACGAAAACATTTCATTTTTTTTTTTTTTTAAATGCATCCTGTTTTCCTTTAAGGAAAACGGGCTGCATTTGAAAAAAAAAAGCTGCTTTATTAAAAAGCAGTCCCAGACATGGTGGTCTGCTGAGCCCAGCAGGCTACCATCCCTGGGAGGGCTGGCATTCACAATGGGCTCGCAAATTGCGAGAGGCTCATTAATATTAATGAGCCTCGCAATTTGCGACCCCATTGGGAATCGCAAAACAGTGTAAACACACTGTTGTACATTTCATTTAGCGTCTCGCAATTTGCGATTCGCAATGTGTCGCAAATTGTGAGGCACTAAATGAAAGGGTCGTACATCTGGCCCTTTAAGCCAGTCACAGACAAGCTTCGCAAACTCAATATTAATTATCAGTGAGGACATCCATTTGCGCTGATCTTCACCTGGGAGGTTAAACAAAGTGCCCTCCACTCACTGAATGAAGCGAAACAGCTCCTTCAGCTCCCACTGGATCCTGAGGCTGGGGGTCCTCCCCACACGTACACTCTGGAAAACGTTTCTGTCTGGAATGGTCCACTCTCCCGCCGCCCAAGCGTAGGAGACGTCTCCAGGAACAGGACTCCTCCCAGGTGAAACAGGACATCATCAACCACATCCGGACATTGAGTGATTCTTCCCCGCAGTCCCGATCCCCTGAGCAAAAGGAATGATCCAAACAGGGAGGGCTCAGATCTTCAAGCTTTTCAAATTTCACATGGCTCCCTAGGGCCTCGACAGGACAGGGGGAACTCCACTACCTGTAATATGCCGAACCACCTTAGTACACTGGGGAACGATGGGCTCCCCGAAACTGTTACACGGACAATGTTGGCATTGATCTGAGCTTTTTGACCTCGCGTTTGCCCGCTTTCATGCCGGCTCTCGGTCCCAACACAGGTGTTCTGGCGGCGGGCAACTTTTGAGTGTCCCCTTGCAGCGGGTCGACGGCAGTGGAGACTTGAAGATCTGCCTGCGCCTGCCACCTCCCCCACATCTACAGTGACCCTTTGAAGAGTGACTTCTTCAGAATGGCCAGTCCTTTGGACAATGGGCTGTTCCTGGTAGACATTGACTTTGTTTGGCCCAGTTGGACGCCCCCTGTTGGGAACATTACCCCCCCTTCTTCTTCCCTCCCTGTCACTGTCCCTTGGATGCGCTTCTTTTGGGGGAAACTTGGTCGGGTGCTCCCAGCCTTGGTAGTTTGGACGTCGTTGGAGGACACCCTGGTGATCCAACTGCTCCACACATGTTATTATCTACATCAGTGTACCAGGGATCCTCAGGGTGGGTGGTTGGCCTTCCACTGTTTCATATGAAGGGCTCGATACAAGGGTCATCACACTGGGCCGATGATGAGCAATCTCTTTAAACTCCTCTCTCTCAACGTTAAGGGTATTAACTCTCCTAATAAGAGACACCAGATCTGACGGTATCTTCTTCTTCAGGACCCTGATATTATATTCCTCCAGGATACCCAACATCTCTCTACTGACACATCCTAAATATCCAATGCAATACTGGGCCTGTTCTTCTACTAAAACTGCTGGAGTAGCTATATTACTTAAGGCTGGTCTGGCTGGGAAAGCCTCTAAGGCGATAGACACTGAAGGGCGCTATCTTAAAATTCAAATACACTGGGGCATGAAACCTCTGACTCTCTCAAATATTTACGCCCCTAACCAGGCCAAGGACGTATTTCTCTGCTCCCACCTTAGTGATCTGCTAAAACTGTCTAAAGAAGAATTCATTCTTGGGGTTGACTTTAATCTGGTCTGGGACTCTGACTGGGACCTCAGTGCACGGGCATACCAGGGCTCTGGTGCCATGTCTGCAGCTCCTAAGAACACCATAATTGACTTAGGGCTCTTTGACGCTTGGAGATATTTGAACTCTGACTCTAAAGACTTCTCATTTTTCTCCCACACACCGTTCATATTCTCAAATTGACTATTACTTTCTTTCCCTCCCCTTGCTTCAATCACTAGTTAATGCAGAGATATCCGACATCTCATTATCTGACCATGCCCATATTTTGATAACACTTCAGCCTCTCAATCCTCAGCGTACCACTCAACCCCGTTGGAGATTACCTCCTGAGGTTCTCCGCAATCCAGTCGACTCCGTAAAGAAATTGAGGCCTTCTTCATCACAAACGATATCTGGGACACTTCGGAAGCTGTCAGTTGGGACGGTTTTAAGGCAACCATCCGGGAAGTCATATCCTCTATAGCGATAGCCCGATCTAGGGAAGCCCGTCTTTTAGAATCAACCCTCATGGCCGATATTAAAGCCCTAGAGTGAAAGGGTCACCAACAACCCTCTCTTCATAATAATCAGCAGCTGGCTGTGTTGCGAGGCCAGCTACGTTTCCACTGTATGAATAAAGCAGAATGCCACTTGCTCGTTCTCAAACAAACGTTTTACACAGGGGGTGATAAGGTTGGGTCGTGCCTAGTGCATCGCTTACGGTCCCAAACCATGCACGCTTACATCTCTAAACTTCTGTGAACAGACGGCACTTGGGCCATATCGGAACTTGACAAGAGCTTAACTCTTTCGAATTTTTACGGAGAGTTATACGTGGATGAAACCTGCCCTCTGGCGGATATCACAGCCTTTCTTGATTCCTTCCCCTGGGACCCTATTAGTCCCCACCACATGAACCTCTTAGAGGAAGCAATCTCACAAGAGGAAATAGCAAAAGCCCTGAAACAGCTTCCAATATGGAGGGCTCCTGGCCCTAACGGTCTTCCTGTTGTCTTTTATCGCACTTTTTATCCGCAGCTCCAAGATCATCTTCTTCACCGCTACAATAATTTCACGGATGCCACTGGCCTTACTCCAACTATGTCTGAAGCTGTGAGTTTGATTGTCCCTAAGCCAGGGAAAGACCCCTGCCTTTGCACTTCGTACCGTCCCATTGCCCTTCTAAATACAGACGTGAAGATCTACACAAAGATCCTTACGAATCGCTAGGAACCCTATCGGCCAGGTATCGTAGATCCAGACCAGGTTGGCTTTATCCAACATCGCCAGGGTGCGGACAACATTCGCCACATCGCCCATCTCATTGAAAAAGTCCACTATGGAGACATACCGGCTTGCCTGGTGTCACTAGACGCTGAGAAAGCCTTTGATCGGGTAAACTGGCGCTTTCTAAGGGAGGTCAAGAGATGCATAGGACTAGGCCCTAGCATGATTTCCAGGTTTATTGGCCTCATACACGCAGCCAACCACACGCATTCGCATCAATGGCCGTCTTACCTCACCCATCCCCATATATCGTGGCACCAGGCAAGGGCGCCCATTGTCTCCACTCTCATTTGCTCTAGTGGTGGAACCACTGGCGATCGCAGTCCGCCGTTCTCCCGCTATCTCGGGCATTCTCCTTGGAGGACATGAACACAAGATTTCTTTGTTTGCGGATGACCTCCTCCTTTCTCTATCTACTATGTACTCATCCCTTCCAGCACTAGCCACACTCCTGCGCTCTTTTGAGAGCACCTCAGGCTTTAAGATCAACCTAGCTAAATCTCATGCCCTGAATCTAACCTTACCGAACTCGGAGATACGTGATCTACAAAACCTGATTCCTTTGAAATGGTCTGAAAAGATGATACGATATTTAGGTCTGGACTTGATGCCTTCGCTGTCTTCCTGGACTCAAGCTTACTGCCCGACTTACAGATGCGCCATACGTGAAGAGATTCACAGATGGCGTAACCTCCCTCTTTCCTGGTTAGGGCGCATTAACTCTGTCAAAATGTCACTCCATCCAAAGAAATTATATTTATTCCAAACCCTTCCTACCCGAATTCCACAAAATGACATTTTGTCCCTTCAACGTGATTTAACCAAGTTTATCTGGGGCAAGTCCCGCCCCCGCTTTTCTAATAAAGTCCTGATGCTGCCACGAGACAGGGGGGGGGAGGGGCTAGCGTGTCCTAACCTTCTTGAGTACTATTGGGCCTGCCATCTTCGATACATTTCAGAATGGGTGGTTCGGGAGAGTGAAAAACACTGGTTCCATATGGACCGGGCGGTAGCATGTAGGTCTCTGTGGGACCTAGCCTGGCTTCCTCCTGGGGCTCGTCCCCGTAGTGCATACATAGCCACTCCCACAAGAACGGGCTTAGACATATGGGACAAATTGGCGATATCTCGGGGTCTGTCCTCCTTTCCTTCCCCTAACACCCCCATAGCACGTAACCCCACCTTTCCCCCTGCCTTGCAACCTCGAGCCTTTAGTGCCTGGACAGATGGCGAGTGCCGCATAATACAGGATTTGTTTCAGGGTAACAAATTTATCACTTTCGACCAGTGCATTTCACCTTACCGACAGAGCACAGATGCAATACTATCAACTTCGTCACTGGTTACTCTCCCCAACTATACACAAGGAGCAACTAGGCAACTCACTGCCTTTGAGACACTAGTTCGTAACTGAGGGCTCAAAGGGATTGATCTCTCACACTTACAAAGTATTGCAACATGCGCAACAACTACAACCTCATACGTATCAAAAACAGTGGAATATAGATCTTGGCGAGGAGATTCTCTCAGAGAGCTGGGACCCACTGTGGCAAGACATCCCAAAAATCTTCCAAAGCATTCCACAGCAGGAGTCGGCCTATAAGCTTATGACGCAATGGTACTTTACCCCGCCGTATCCAGCGGATGATACCGGGCTTTCCCCCAACTTGTTGGAGGTGTCAGGGAGAAAGAGGTGACCTCATGCACATCTGGTGGACCTGCCCCAGTCTGACGCTATTTTGGAAAGAAATCCTTAGTCATATCAAGGACACAGTGGGTTTCCCTATTCCTAGCTCTCCGCTAGTGACCCTGTTAGGTATCAGACCTTCAACATTGGTAGCCATGACTCACTCGGACTGGCGATTAATAACACAAATGCTAGGAGCAGCTCGGCAGTCCATAGCTTTAAACTGGAGGAAACATAACCCCCCACCCATTGCCACGTGGTCCCTCCGCCTATGGCACGTTCAGGTTCTTGAGCTACTTACTGCCCGTATTAGTCATACAGACACTACATTTGCTTGCACTTGGCAGCCATTAATCCAGCATCTCTCTCAGGTAGAGCATTCCTGTTTGGTCCCTCCTCGCCTGAGAGCTCTACAGTTCTTTGACGACCCCCTCGTTCCCTATGCTAGAGGTGCACAGCCGACTACTCCTATCCCACTGGACCCATAAAGGGATGTCCTCCTCCCCCCGCTAGGGGGCTTTAATCATCTTCCCCTATGATAACCTGAACGCATCCTCCCTTCCATGTCCCCTTTCTTGGGGGCCCATTCATCCCTCCCCTGTTTGTTGGTTGAGCTATACACATACTTTCCCCAAAACCTGCTAATTAAAACGCGGAGCGGTGTATACACAAGTAAGGCACTACATAGACATGTATGAACGCCACTCGTTTCGCCTCAACTGGGGTTGGGCACACAACACCCCCTCAAAATGGCGCTTTATGTGACTTTTCCTTTCAAAAACGATGTTTAGTTGCAACTTAAGATAAGGAGACAGCGCATTACTCCCTTCCTTCTTTTTTCTTGCCCTCATACCCTGTTTTGGTCTATACTTTAATGTCTGTTTTTAGCAAGATCTCAATCGTGTATTATGTTTTTTGGGATGTATTTTACTCTATATCCTCCTTTGATCTTCCCTGTTCAAAGTATACTCAATAAACAGATTTGAAACAAAAACATATAGTTATAAAAATGGTTATTAATTTTGTTTTTTAAATAAAAATGTATGTTAAACCATGTGAAAACATCATATGACAATGGGAAATATATACTTTTGAAGTCAAATGACTGTGGCAGAAACCAGGTGTGAATTTAAATACAGTACTTACTGATATGATCTATAAAACAACAGAGACGGACTGCCAGCTTGTTTGGAAGGGGCAAGTGGAAATGTGAATTAAAGACTGCATTTTCTCACACGTTTCCAAGGTGACCTTTGTAGTAAGCACAGAGCTTTAAACTAGATAAAAACAGTGATTCCATTAGATGCTGGAATAGAAGATAAAAGACATTTTTGTTACTAAAGACCACAGGAGTTTGAATGAATTTGAACTTTATTGAGAGACTTTGAAAACATGAAATGAACTTGAAAGAAAGACGAGCACATAAGTAACTCTTTTATGTTTCTGTAATCAGTAACACCTGTGGAGGAGGTATAAATTAAATGAATTTTACAAGGCATTTTAAAGTTGACAAAGGTTGACAGAATAGCCGAAAAGCGTTCTATGTCCTCACAAATGCTGCCTTTGAATTAAATTGGAGAATTTCAGAGACTCGAGTGCTGGTCCATTCTTCATGTGAGAAGTGGGAGTTTTCGATATGAATATATATATTATATATACACACACACACACATACATACTTCACATACATACGTCACATAAAAAATCATGTTACAAAATGTATATAAAACAGTGTATTTTTTTTACTGCTTATAAAACAAATTACATGTTAAAAATAAATTACATTCAAGTATGCAATAGAAAAATAAAAAATATTGTGGAACATACCACATTGGTGCCGTCTCCTGTTTCATGGTGGATGGAAGTGGTTGAAGGAAGACGGGAACTGAACTCATAAATCATTGCGGCAAGTTGGACCGCACAAGACGAGCACCCGGACGTGAGGCGGTGATTGCTTCTGGCATGGACACGCTGCAACTACTTGTTAGCCGAAGGAAATAAGAAATGTGTAAACGGCATAGCGTTGTATGCCTGGAATGGGACCAGGACGCAGGTTCATGGCGATCACAGATGCAATTTGGCGAGTGCAAGTACAAGCGCAGATGCAGGCGAGGCACGACCGTTAATCCCGGGGAGGGAAGCGCTGGTGGTGCATCGGTCTGCGGCTGCTGCGAGAGTCTCACGTCTCATCGTTGTTTGCAATATTACTACAATTCCGTCATTACAGATAAAATAGGGCAGTGGACATAAAGAAATAAATTCTAATTAAGGACATTGAGAAGTTGACGTGGGTGCGACTGTAAAGGCTGACACGGTTCTTGTCTCCCTGGATCAATGGAGGGAAAAGCAGCGGTAGTCGTTTTCACGCCTCGCGTCCCACGCTGGTTTGTACAATCACTGCTTGTTCCAATTGTAAAATAGAGTTTGGAACATTTGAGAGACTTTTGTGTTTCCAAGTATAGTCCGGTCCAGAATACAGAAATGGTTCTTTCTTAGGAATGAAAATTCAAGTCAATTGAAACCTAATGAATTGTTTCTGGATTGATACGGAGTATCTAGTTATTGATTCACTAAATTTATCTGGATTTAATAAACAGTAGAATAAGTGATCCTTTGCTTGATATGGAAATTCCTCAGACCTCACAGTAGAGATAATAGGTTTTATTTACTGGATACCTGAAAATATCAAAAAACAATAGAAACATGGCAGATAGATGGAGCAAAAGGGAACAATTGGTGAAAGAAATGGTTGAAAGCAATAAAGCTAGAAATGAAACATCGTTGAATTCTGGCACAGCAGGGCCCAGTCAAGTGAACACGCCTAAAACATTATTTAAAGACTTGGAGCAAGCAGGCATAATAGAGATCAATATGTGGTGGGAGAGTGCCACGCTTCAAAAATATATTGAATTCAATCGAATACCAAGGGGCTTACAGGTTTTCGTTCTTCCGGCGCTCAATGATATGGATCTGGATCTACTGGCAAACAGGCACCACGGACTGTTCAATGAAACTTATGAAAACATTAATAACACATGCAGAACGGAGATTAGTAGTGGCTCCAGAAAAGTTTAAAAAATTAGAAAAACTCTTGGAAAATTTTAAGAGTATAGATGAAGGAAAGAAAACACTTGTGGATCTGGAGAAGAAATGGGAAAAACATGAGAATAAAGTGCAAATGAAAAGAAATCAAGAAAATTTAAAAGAGATAAAATCGATTATGAGGTAGGGAGAGTATATACGCTTGCACAATGGTTCGATGCCTTGTATAATATACAAGCGATGGATCAGACACAAAAAGATAAGGCTATAGTTCCCGCAAGTGCCGAAAGCTATGAAGTCAGTTCGGGGGACAGGGGCCCCACAACAGGTCGCCAGAAGTTAGATTTCTCGGGGAAAATGCGTTTGTTTCAAATGACGACCAGAATGCGGGGCAAGACAATGATGAACATTGTTGCAAAGTCATCCTGTGCCCTGGGCACCCCCCCAACTTGTTGCTGACCGGTACTGGTGGTAACTGACTCTGACTGACCCTGGGCTCTGCCTAACCAGGCCCAGGGCCAGTGCTAAGCTGAAAGAGACACATTTAGAATACAGTGATAATACCTACATACACTAGGGTACGCTATGGTATGGGGTACCCCTGTGATTGGCATGACCTACCCTATAAGACCCTAGTACATAATAGGGCAGGGGGATTGAAACTACCTATCAGTCCCTAGTATATAGTAGGGCATGGCAGTTTAGAGGCCAGCAGTCTTTTCTGCACTTGCATGTGTGCACTGCTGAAGCCTGAGGTCAGTTTAAAAGCAGCCCTGGGTTCCATGACTGCTTTTATAAAGTAAATTGTGCCCAAACTCGACTTTGCTGTTTGGGGCACTTAAAAATGGATAACCTACAATGTTTTGGCATATTAGGAACCCCCAGGGTCTCCCCTAGGTGTCCCAGGGGTGGGGGGTCAGGTATTTATAAGGTGGACCCTTATAAAATGAGTTTTATATGCCCTGGGTTAAGTGAAATTTCACATTTCACTCCCCACATTGTGATAAAGTGCTGCCCAAATTCGACTTTGATGCTAGGAGCACTGTGGAGGGACAGATTCAGAACCCCTAAAATGTCCCCATGGTGATCCATGGGGTGGGGGACCTGTAGATATAGGCAGAGTACTTATAAAATATGTTTTGTAAGTCCTGGTGCTGGAAAAATGGCCCAAGTCATTTTTCTCATTGCAAATCCCATGCCACATAGGTTGACATGGCAAGAAGCTATTAACTAATAACTCCTGACAGGAGAATGATAGAACTTCCATTCAAAGACTTCCCAGAATGGTAGTGATAAATCCAACAACATGATATTGTTGAATTTCTCCTAAAATGTACAGACAAGAAGTTATCAGACTTTCTTGTTTGTAGGTCCAGATTCAGCCTTTCAGGGGTCTGTCCTGATTGGTCAGAGTTAAGTGGATTAGCCAGGCTGCCTTGAAGAGGTGATAAAGAGCCCCTGGGGTTAACCAGCTCTGCTGGGAGGACAGTGTGCTGTTCCACAGGAATATATCAAAATAGAGAGAGACCCCTTTACAACACAAAGGGACTAGAGTACTTAAGTAGATTAGAAATGTACTATCCCTTCGAGTATGATCAGGACTAGTGGTGACATAATACAACAAACCTTTGAATCACACAATAGTTCCTTCACATATATTGTACTCCCACTATATTCTTGAAACAATTCTGTAATGCCACTCCAAATTTATCACAAATACTACTTTTATTTAAAATATTAGTATACAATTTTCATGTCTTTAAAAGTCACAAAATATATGTGACGCAATCTTTTTTTATAAAACGCAATTTACATAAAATACAATAAAAGTAAAACATAACAATACAAAATTTCGTAGAAAAGAAAATTTGACAGTATACTTTGTCATTTTTACAGCATATCGTTTGGGACAATTTAATAACTAAGCCTTGATGCATTACATTTTACAACATCTACAGAGCCAAGTATTCCCATGGATTATGCAGAAAATTTGCGTCAACGCGTTTCTATGGTTTCTGTTAATAATCCATCTTTTTCAAGACCTTAGTTAATTCAAGTCTCTCTGTGCATCTCTTTATGTGGCCACTGAAAAAATCCTATATGGAAACAAATATATACAAGAAATAATGTGTTTAGAAAAATACCCTATTTATCACGGAAGCCTATACTGTATTTCATATTACTCGCCCCATTAAATAAAGACGTTTGTATCACAAAATTTTAACTATTGCATCCTTATCATGGTAACTTCCTGTAGAATACATTTGACATTTTAAATTGTCTCATTTCATAAATTCATTACGTCATACATTATAAGACATTGCAACATTTTCATGATGACTTCATATAAAATACCTTTGACATTTTGAGATCATACTTCTAGGTGGACAGTAATACATTATTATCATGCTAACACAGCCTAATCGTTATTTTTCACTGACCTATGCAACAGGCCCCAAAATATGTCCAACATGCACTAAGCCCATACCCTTGCTCTAATTTTTAAAAGCATATTCAGTATTTCAATTTTGTATATCTCACCTGATAAATGAAGGTACTAAGCCCCTACTGTTGTTTAACTCGATTGTTTAAACATTGCGTTACCCCTTCTTTCTACTGCTGTGTATTCTTTCAATTTAAAACACCTAAAGGAAAAGAGTTTCAATTAACTAGCCTTATCTCTACATAGCTGTATAATGTCACTATTAATTTTCGAGACATGTCCTACCTCTCTTTCAGGTTATGGCTCGCGGCTAACTCTCTCAATTTCCTCAATTTGTACGTTACTTGTCTTAAGAGTGTCGTGGCTCCTCACCCCTTCATTAATCTGAAATAAACGGAAGGACCATTTGCTGAACTTATTCCTTCGTGTGTTTAAATTAACTTTGGATGCTTATAGGAAATATCCTACCTTAACTTAAGGCTCGGCAGTGAATCTTCATATAAATGCGCTCCCAACACACTCTCATGCAATAGCTGAGGGACCCAAAAGTTGCAAGCCTCCTCTCGCTTGTAGCAAAAATTAGCTAATGGAAAGAGGATAAACATAAATGTAACTTATTACACTCAGGGCATTACTAAATAATATTTTGTATATGCCCTCCTTCCCTAACCCTCTCTAATACCTCTCTAGTATCTCACCTTCAATTCAGCAGAGTGTTGGGGCCAAGCACGTAATCCCTTCCGTTTGTTGGTTCAAGGGAATCACGGGAACACGCCAAATTTAAATTGGTATGCGCGTGTTCTGATTGGGTAGGAGAGTTTCATCCTACTTCTCAGCTGTCATACATTGATTTACTCACTCTATGCTATGCGTCTTGTACTGACGCTGCCATCTTGAACCCGGAAGTAATAATATACTTAATCGACCTCCGGCAATGGTTATTTTATAATATAAAGCTTAGTTTGAATTCAAAATATACGCTTTGCATGTTACGGCGCCCCAATTTTCTTGCTAGCTAGCACGCTCCTCTAGATCTAGTCCTAATCTTATGTGTCTTATACGGACGCTACCATCTTTCACCCGGAAATAATGTTGTGCTTAATAAGCCTCCGGCATTAATTCTTCTATAGTATGAGGCTTTCTCTAGATTTAAAACATGCGATTTACATATTTCGGCGCCCCTGATATCCTGCTGTATACCACGCTCATCTCAATCTAGTCCTGATATTGTGTGCTAGTAGTCAACATATATATTTCTGTGTCACTAACTCCCCAGTGACACGTATATGTAAGTCTCGCTCTATAAAACGAGTGTACCACACTCATTCGCTTTCTAATTATATCAGTTGTATATTATACAACACATAACAAATAATCCCCTGAATCTAATTTGTAGATTGATTCATAAGTAAGAATGTAACTTTATCGTACTATTCTTAAACTTGAATTACTAGCACATTTTAAATGGGGTGCAAGAAAAACAAGCAGTTTTCAGTGTCTTGCGATGTTACTCACTATTTTTAAAGCATCTCTAGTGATCTATCTAATGATGTTCGTAAAACTGTTTGTAAGGATATAAACAGTGACAACACTACTATTCAACTTGTCACAATTTTCATCCAGTCCTCACGCGAATTTAAACCTTTATCAATAGTATCCAGATAACACAAACCATTGTTCCTGTTTTTTCCTCAAAGAATCCAAGTTCCCTCCTCTCCTACTGATAACGATTTTTTCTAAGATGAACCACTTGATTTGATTACAGTCATGGTTCAACTTTAAAAAATGATCTGTTATAGGAGCATTCTCTTTTCTTGTCCTTACTGCTGATTTGTGCTCCAGAAGGCATGTACGCATCTCTCTACTAGTTTCGCCTACATACCCTAATCCACAGGGACAGATAAGTAAATATATTACATTTTTGCTACGACAGTTGTTCAGGGTTCGTGAAGACAATGTTTTTCCATTGAATACCATACTTTTGGCTTCTATACAATGGGGACATACGGAACAAGTTCCGCATCTATAGTTGCCTAATGCTTTTCGCCTGTCTAATGTAGTCTGGATATTGGTTTCAGTTTTATATGTTTTTACCAGGCAGTTGCGAATTGTCTTATTACGTCTGAAAGAGAACAATGGTTTTTCTAATTGTGTCTCAACTCCAGAATTTAAAATCTTCCAATTCCTATTTACTATATTATTAATTTTATTACTCATGTTGGAAAATTGACTGACAAATACAATTCTTTCTAGTCCTTTGTTCTTTTTCTCTCTGGTATTATCTATTAACTGATCATGATCATAGTATCGTGCTCTCTTAAAAGAATGTTTAATAAGTTTCCCAGGGTACCCCCTAGCTTTTAATTTTTTCTCCATAATTTCTGAATGATGATAAAAATCTTCCAAAGTTGTACAATTGCGGCGCAATCTTAAAAATTCTCCAAAGGGAATGTTATCTTTTTGTGATTTGGGGTGGTTACTCCCGTATTGTAATAATGTGTTTTTATCTGTGGGTTTAATAAACAACTCCACATGTAACACGTCCTCAACATTTTTTATTTTAATATCTAAAAAATCCACACTTATAGTGCTAGAATGGGCTGTGAATCTCAGGAATGCCAGGGCAGAGTCATAAACCATGGTCTTCAAAGGGGAGGGAAGAAACCAGTGTCATTTACAACTCTGAACTTTTCACCTAAGCCAGAGCTAGGATTAAGGAAGGTATGAGCAGATGCAAGGGGGAGAGTCTATGGAAAGTAGCCATCCTAGGGGTGTGATTAGCCAGCTCTTAACTCCCTGCTGGAAGATCAGCCATTATGAATTTGGAAGATTTGGTGAACTCTGGGACAAAATAATGCCACACTCTACAGGATGTGGTCATATCTTTGGGGAGTTACCCTGCCCCCATTGGTCAGAAGTGACCTCCTGCTTGACCCAGAGAACTTGGAATAAGTATCTGAGAGGGGCAGAGCCTCTCAGATCTGCTGCTTGAAACTTAAGAAAGCAAGACGTTGTGCCATGCTGTGAAGTTTGATGTGCAATTTCTAAGGCCTGCCCTCTGAGGACTGCACCATCTGGAACTACAGCCCTGTAGACTACCTTGCCGTGAAAAAAAGTAAAGAGTGGACTCCCTGCAAGCTATAGGTTAACAGAGCACACCTGGATCATCACCACCAAGAATCCTCAACCTGTAAAACTACCAGTGGATTTGTAAGGGTTTTGACCAAGTGGATTGTGGGAACTGAAGTTCTCAACTTTCAAGGACCATCTTGGAGCTTCCAGACCGCTGGAGTGAGTTTGAGACACTTTGGGACCCTTTGGGGAACTTCAGGAAGAAGTTCCAGGAGTTTGGAGAACTTTGGAGCAACTTTGGAAAATAGCTCCATAAGGGAACCGACTCAACCTGGTCAGCCAAGCCGCCTGCCTTCAACCACGAGCCGGCCAAGCCATCCAGGTTCGTCCCGCTGAAAGCTCTGTAGGTCCGACTTCCAGAGATTGACCGGGAGTAGAAGAAATCCGAGGCCGGAGAACCCTCACTGAATCCGACCTGGTGAAGAGCATCGAGGGACCCCACGAGAAATGCTCCAGAAAAGTTTCTAAGTCCGAAGGTAAAAACTGTGACCGGGACCTTCCGCGAGGAGTAGCCGCTCAGGGCTCCATCGCGGTCAGCCTGAAACTTTGACTTTGAGCCGGCCTATCGCGACCAGATATCCCAATATGGTGCTATAGGTTTCTAAGTGCTATAAAGTGATAAATCTTTAAAAATTCATATCTCCGGTTCCCTACATTGGATTTGTGTCGTTTTGGTGTATTTCCTATTTTTATAAATCGGTGTTGGATTTCTCCTGTGCATTGTGTCTTAATTATTTACTGAATTGGTGTTTTTAAATGCTTTACATACCTGTCTTTGAAGTTAAGCCTGCCTGCTCACAGCCACGTTACCAAGGGTTGAGCATGGGAATAATTTTCTAAGACCTATGCTGAGTCCTATCATGTGTTAGTGGCCTTATTGCCCCTACCAATAATCCACTTTCCAACAAACATAGAAAATCAAAAAGAACAAGAAGAAGCCGGAAAAGGAAGAGGTGGCAAAGGAAGAATGAAAAAATTGTGAAGAGAACAGAAAAGGATGAATTGGTTATAAACCTGTCATCATAAAAATTGGAAAAGAAACATTTGGATTTATAGAACGTTCTGCCCCAGCACAACCATGAATTTAGCAACAGCAAGAATTGATTTATACAAATTCTGTAGAAAACCTAAATTAAAAAAATATTTTGCTATGAAAAGGAATGCAAGAAGAAGATATACTCCACCCCAACCCTTGTCTATATTAACAAGTGAAGATGTGGACCTAATAAGAACGCTATATTTGTTGGAAGAGAATCAAGTAGGCAAATTAACATCAGGGAGCAAGAAGAAACATCTAATTTGGAATCTTATGCCACAATGGTAATTGAAACAAATAGCCGGTGGGGGAAGCAAGATGGCTGAGGCACCGCTCACGGCGCTAATACCCTGATCCACTGAGGCCCCCCCCACCTGGGGAAATGCACCCTTCGATGACAGAACTAGGATGCTGAAAACAATTTTGGAAATCTTGTTAGGATTATCACAAGAACAGACTTACCATTGTACTCCTTCATGTTTGGCAGCAACGAAGCAGCAGGAGCTAAGACGTGTCTGTCAACAGATATATGGGACGTTGAGCTCTGGCTCCGGCTGCTGGTGTTCTGGTGCGAGGCATGGGGAATCGCTGAGCGGTATGAAGCCGAAGGGGCCTCCTGCGACGGCAACTCGCGGCAAAATGACGGTGAATGCATTGAGCCCAACTGCGGGGGCTGCGGCGCCGGCCGATCGACCTGCATCGGAAGTCTGCACTGCACCGGGAGGAGCTCCGTGGCAACCTGGGCGCTGAGGACAAGCTGCGACCCGGAAGGAGCTTCCCGAGAGGAAAGGGAGAGGACAGAAGCCCCAGCAACGTATGCCCTGCCCAACGATTGCAGAACTGCTTGCCGGTTCTAAGAGCCGGAAGGACACACTGGCGCTGTGACACCGGAGCATGGAGAAAGGCTGGATGGGGAAAGGAGTGAGTTAGCAACCCCACAGAATTCACAGACCCTGCAGGTAAATGCGCAAGTGAGGGGAGATTCACTGATGGGACAGATGGGACAGATGGGACAGACTGAACTTGCAGGGTTGGCGGACAGCCCTCCCTTAGTGTGGGGCCAGCAAATGGCAGGAAATGAGACCAGGGACTTGCAGTTATCTGCCGATAATGGGTTGTCAGAGGTTGGAAGGGACCAAGTCATGACTGAGGGTGCTAATGCTGTACCGAATGACACCCCAACTGATAAAGAGGGGGGAGCAGAAGTACAAATACAACCAATTCAACTAATTCATCCATCAGATATGGTGAACCCCTCTGAAGATCCTTTGAAAAATAAATTAGTGGAGAATATAATACTGGCTACCAAACCCAAGACAGGAGGTACAAATCTAAAGTGGCAGGGACCTAACTCTAATAATCACATTAAGCAAAGTAGACAACATATGAGGGATATTGAGGTAGAGGCAACATACTATTTCTATTCACTATCAGAAGATACGGAGTCAGTAGTGGACTCCCCGGCTCTGACGAGTTCAAGCGAAGAAGAGAGTGAGAGTCTTCCAGACACCAGTGGCAGAGACTCCGCTGCAACTTTGAGAAAAACGAATAGGGCAGCTGGTCTTCCTGATCTTGGTAGAGGGAAGAAAATGCAGGAGCTAAATTAGGACTATACACCAACCAATTTGCTCATTGGGGGCTCAGGGGAGCAAACATCGGGCCCGGAAGACACCTCTACTACAACCTTGGATACCATTTTACAATCAGTTTTGGCCCATCGAGAGGAGACCAGACAAGATAATAAGCGCTCCCAGGCAGCTATCCGTAAAGTCCAGGGGTCAGTCTGGAAAATTGCTAAAGTCTGTGGTGAGATCTTGGATCGGCTAACTGCGCTGGAGACAGAGACTGAAAATCTTGAGACGGATATTGCGGCAACCCAGCTTCAGACTGAATCACATGAGGCTAGATTAACTGATGTTCAATGGAAGCTGGAAGATCAGGAAAATCGCCAGCGCCGGAACAATGTAAGATTTCTGGGCATACCAGAGGATAAAGGGGGAGCGGACATCCGCCTGTATATGGTTGATCTATTACCAAAAGCTTTTCCCGAGGTTGTAGGGTGGAACTGGGCTCACGAAATCCAGCGAGCGCACCGAGTCCCTATGGTAGCGAAACACCACAATGGAGTGGACAGCAGGCCTAGAGCCGTATTAGTCTATTTTGGAAACTACCTTCTCAGGCAGATCATATTTGAGAAGGCTAGACTGGATAAGAAGTGCCTATTGGATGGTGTGGAGTTCTTTGCGTGACCAGATTTCTGCCATATAACCGTAGAGAGACGCTGGCGATTACGACAGATGATTAACTTGTTCCAGGTGAAGGGTGCACAGGCTTACCTTATGAAACCTGTCAAACTGAAAATTGTTGTAGGAGATAGATCCTGTTTTTTTACATCTGAAATTAAAGCTAAGGAATTTCTAGACAAACTAAATGGGAAAGTCTAGGGAATGTTGGAATGTAATATGATCAGGTTGCTGGGCAGTGCACTCTTTTTTCTCATTTAGGCACTGGGATGGGTGCAGGATGGTTTTTGTATTGATCTAGGGATACAATTGATATGGGGGGGTTCACGGATCATGGCGTAGCACTGCTTCATCTCATACCAAACCCTTGGTCTGGAAGCTTCTATGGAGAGGATGAGGGGGGAGGGGGAGTTTCAGGATTGGGGGGGGTGGTGGGCAAAGGGAGGGTGCAGCTCCGGAGGGAGCTTGGGGAGGTTTAAAGGGGGGAAAAAGCCAGGCAAGGTACATGAAAATGGAGACAATTAAAATAAATTTGAGAGGTATTCAATTTAGATGGTGGCTTCTAGCAATTTGCTATGGATAAAATGCGGACCTGCTCGGTAAATGTGGGAGGGCTGAATAATAAGAAGAAAAGGGCCAGGGTATATGAGATCTTACGGTTTTGGAATCCAGAGGTTATCTGCCTACAGGAGACTCATATCCCATGGAGCAATAAAGATCAGTTGCAGATAAGAGGCTACGAATTGATAGCTTTCTCTTCACAAACCACAACAATAAGGGGAGTAGCAATATTTATTAGGCACTATGTTGGTACTGTGAAGAAAACAATGGCAGATAAATGGGGAAGATGGGCCTTTGCTACATTAAGAACGGGGCTTACGATTGTAACTATTTATGGCTCTAATCAAGATGATTCTAGAATTTGGGAGGATCTCGAGATTGAGCTTGCTTCTTGGTCAACTCCATTAATAATATGTGGGGATTTTAATGTTCACCTGGGGATCTCGCGAGAAGCTGGTTTACAATATGTTAGACCTGGCATCATTGGCGCGGGTCTCCCTTCCTCTTTTCGCTCCTTATCTTTTATGTTGGCTGGATTTAGATGCTCTGGGCGCTGTGCCACTGCCAATCAGTGCCACAGCGCGAATGCTCCCTGTGTAAAGATAACTGTATGAATTGGGATAACCATAATTGGCTCGTTTGGTTTACCCGTCAGTCCATAGTATACGTGCACTGTGTGTGCCCAGGGCTGGTGGACCAAATACTGCTGGTGGGCCTGCAGCGCTGATTTGCGCTACCCACCGAAGCAGCTTTTAAAGTATGTCTCTGTAGCATGTTCTAATAGCGAGTTACCCTCCATTTCACTGTTACTATTGTGAGGCTATCCGTTCTCATAGGCCAGAACGGGCAGGCTGAGTATGGCTGAGTATTACATGCCCTAATCCTGCCTGCCCCCAGGAACCTGATAGGAACTTCGAATTTGATATGTTTAAGCTCAGGACATTGAGATACATCTTTTAGTAAGGATCATTTGCGTAGCCCGTGTTCGAAAATGCCGCTGCTAGAAACAAGGTATTTTCTGGCGTAAGCCTTCCTGTAGGCTTTGCTAGCGTGTATACTGGCCGTATGGTTTTGGAGCAGCAGGGCCAGCTGGGTCAGACCTGGCTGGAGAGAGAGATCGGCATTTAGAGTATGGGGAGGGGTGACTCTTTGATCTGAGCAGGGCCGTGCCTGGCAAGGTGAATGATGGCTCCACCTCCCACTGGGCGTCTGATAGCAGACCCCCAGATTCTCAAAGGGCAGGATGTCGCCTCGTAAACTAAGTGATTCCCAACCCCACCGAACTGGTTCTGGCTGGATGCAGTGATTTGTGACTGCAGAGAACAAAGACTTTTTAGGTAGAAAACGCTGCGCTGAAACTTTTTTCAAGTGTGTTCCTTCTGGATGTCAAGACGAAACTCTGTCTGAGTGAACAGAGGAAAGGACTTTGAAACTTTCACCAAGCTTGCTGAAGAAACTACCCGAGGGCCTGAATTGAGAGCGCCTCCTGCTGAAGTCTCAGGGACATTAGACTTCACCCCGTCAGCCGACTGAATTCCTGTGCGAGGGATTCTACTTGCAGGTGAGGCCTCCGTCGAGTAATCCGGAACCTCTAGTTCTACTGTGAGGAACGCGGACCTGGAACCCTTGTTAACTCTGTGTGTGGGCCGCCGCAGCTAAGAGAGAGCTGCCGCCACTGAGTGCCCGCCTTAATTTGAACCTTCGGAACCTTTGCTGAATCTGTGTGGACCGCCGCAGCTAAGAGAGAGCTGCCGCCGCTGAGTGCCCACCTTAATTTGAACCTTCGGAACCTTTGCTGAATCTGTGTGGGCCGCCGCAGCTAAGAGAGAGCTGCCGCCGCTGAGTGCCCGCCTCAATTTGAACCTTCGGAATCTTTCCTGAACCTGTGTGGGCCGCCGCAGCTAAGAGAGAGCTGCCGCCGCTGAGTGCCCGCCTTAATTTGAACCTTCGGAACCTTTGCTGAATCTGTGTGGGCCGCCGCAGCTAAGAGAGAGCTGTAGCCGCTGAGCGCCCGCCGCTGTGCCAGCCTGGTCGAGATCATCCTTTGTCCTGTGGGCTGCCGCAGCTAAGAGAGAGCTGCTGCCGCTGAGAGCCCGCACCTTTGCCGACTTTGCCTCATCGTGATTTGTCCTGTGGGCCGCCGCAGCTAAGAGAGCTGCTGCCGCTGAGAGCCCGCACCTTTGCCGACTTTGCCTCATCGTAATTTGTCCTGTGGGCCGCCGCAGCTAAGAGAGCTGCTGCCGCTGAGAGCCCGCACCTTTGCCAACTTTGCCTCATCGTGATTGGTCCTGTGTGCCGCCGCAGCTAAGAGAGAGCTGCTGCCGCTGAGTGCTCGCACCTTTGCCAACTTTGCATTATTGTGATTTGTCCTGTGGGCCGCCGCAGCTAAGAGAGAGCTGTTGCCGCTGAGTGCCCGCACTTGTGTCAGCTGTGCATCATCGTGATTTGTCCTGTGGGCCGCCGCAGCTAAGAGAGAGCTGCTGCCGCTGAGTGCTCGCACCTTTGCCAACTTTGCATTATGGTGATTTGTCCTGTGGGCTGCCGCAGCTAAGAGAGAGCTGCTGCCGCTGAGTGCCCGCACCTTTGTCAACTTTGCATCATCGTGAGTCGTCCTGTGGGCCGCCGCAGTTAGGAGAGAGCTGCTGCCGCTGTGGGCCCACCACGGAGCTGCACGACGAGAGTCATCGCCACCACCAGCCCGGGCAGCCGCGTGCTGCTGCCGATGAGAGCCCACCTGTCCCCGAGTGCCCGAATCATTGCGAGTGCACGTTGCGGACCACTGCAGTCGAGAACTGTGGTCGCTGGGAGTCCGCCTGTCACCGTCTCCTCTTCTTCGAGAAGCTACGTGCTGTGTCCCCGTCCAACGGCAGGTACCTGGTGCGCAACGGGTCGCGTAGACCCAGGCCTTGAACTCAGTCAGTGCCACGTTCTGGTGAACACGTTATTGCCTTTTTAAGTCCCTACTGATTTACGTGCATTGTGACTGGTTAAAACGCTTTTGAGAGTCTCGTGCTAAACCTTAGATAAAGATACTATTTTTCTATACCTACTTGAGTTGTGTTCTTTTGTGGTGTCGTTACTGCCTTATTGTGCATGGTCATAAATGCTTCACACACTGCCTCTGAGATAGGCCTAACTGCTCGTGCTACGTTACCACAGGGTTGAGCAGGGGTTATCAAAGGGGGTAGCCCACTTGCCCTGACTTAGGAAGAAGGGTCCCTATTTGGACATTGGCGCCAGCCATGGCCAACTAGAGACCCCCATTTCTAACACAATATAAGGGTAGGAAACTACAAGTTTATCGGGCCCTAAACACTTTTAAGGATAGTCATGGGCTGTCGGATGTTTGGGTGTATAAAAACACTATAGACCCTGGATATACCGATTATTCATATCCGCATCAAAAATATGTGTGCTTAGATTACTTTATGGCTCCTACTCGGGTGCTTGATGAAATGACAATAGTTAAAGTCCCCCAAATTTTTTCAGATCACAACCCGCTTCTATTGGAAATAACTCGGCAGGAAATAGAGGGGGGGAAACAAAGCCACTAGTCTTTTGATAGGAAACTTTTAATAGATGAAGTATTTAGGTGTCATATTAAAAAATGGGCTAAAGAATTTTTTGATATGAACCGGTATAACGCCCCACCAATTATAGTGTGGGACGCTTTTAAAGCGGGATTGAGGGGTGAAGTGATAAGTTATGTAGGACAAAAACGTAAGGAACATAGCAATAAAGTCAATTTGTTAATGGCACATTTGGCACAATTGGAGACAGAGCATACTCAATTGATTGGTCAAGGGGGCAGGAGATGATAATAAGTGAGGTGAGGATTAAAATAGCAGTCACTAAAGCAGAAATAAATAGCTTTTTTCAGCTTCAAGTTGCCCAGTCATACCAGGCATATCAGAAAGAAATGTATGAATATGGGGAAGCGGCTGGCAGATTATTGGCTCTCCGAACCAGACAAAGAATAGCCAGAAATAGCATAACTAAAATACAGAATAGTTAAGGGCACTGTGAAACCAACTCCGTAAAGATTATGGGGGTTTTCAAACAGTTCTATCAGAAACTGTATCAAGCTGATTCTACTGACTTGGCTCAATTGCCGACTGGGACTGGATGTAAAAGGCTGAGTAAGATCGATGAAAGTATGAAGTTACAATTGGAAGCAGAATTTACGCTGGAAGAAATAATAACTGCCGTAAATTCTTTATCGTCTGGAAAGGCTTCTGGGCCGGATAAAATCCCAATTGAGCTTTATAAGCTGCTTCAATCAGATCTGGCTACACTATTGCTTGATCTCTTTTTGGATGTGCAATATCGAGGAATCCCACCTACTTCTTGGCAGGAAACTGATATAATAATCTTCCCCAAGAAGGGGAAACCAGCAGAGCTGCCCGGTTCATACCGCCCCATCTCCTTGATAAATTCCGATGCCAAGATTTACTCAAAGGCTTTAGCTAATCGACTGCAGAGGGTCATAGCCAAACTAGTTTTGCCATGGCAGCATGGATTTATACCAGGCTGAGGAACTACCGATCACATATTGGATATAGCGGAGGCAAATGGGGATGGAATGGCTGTGATCCTCTTAGACACCGAGAAGGTCTTTGATCGTGTGGCCTGGCAATATCTATGGGACTCGCTTTTCAGGCGGGGGTTTGGCCCACGATTAATCACAGCCATTCGGGCGATGTATTATAGACCTGTCGCAAAACTTCAGGTCATGGGAAGCGCATCAGGGGCAATAGAGGTAGCTTGGGGAACAAGGCAGGGATGTCCATGTTCTCCAATTCTTTTTGCTATCTATTTAGATCCTTTTATTTATCAACTGCTCTCGAATCCCAGGATCAAACCAATAATTACCAATGGCTATGAAACTAAGGTATTAGCTTATGCGGACGATATCGCCATCATTACATCTGAGCCAGAATAGCAATTAAAGAAATTGAGAGGATGGCGGGGGAATTTGGGAGTAGGTCAGGATATCTGCTTAATAAGGGCAAAACACAGATAATATGTATACAGCACTATAATATGCAAGATCACCAGCAGACTGAATCCGCAGTATATCTGGGGATTAGGATAGGATCCGATTTGGATGCGCTATGGTCAAATAATCTTGATCCAGTGCTGGATGATATAGGTATAGAGCTAAGGCGGATGGACAAACTGCAGCTAACAATAGTTGGTAGAATTAATATACTGAAAATGAAAATCTTCCCGAGAATTCTATATCTACTTCGCTCTATCCCCCTGGAATTGACGGCTACTGCTGTTCAGAAAATGGACTCAATGTTTTCTAACTTTGTGTGGCATTATCAGAAAACTAGACGTGCCCTAAGATTATTAACATTTCCGCAGGATCAAGGAGGCTGGGCTGCCCCTAATCTGTTATTTTATTATTGGGCAGCGACCTTGCAACAGATGGGAGCTTTGTTAACAATGGGCAGGCTCAGGAAAGAAGATGATCTACCTTCTATCTACCACCTAGCCATAGGTCAGGAAGCTACGGGCCTGTTTCTAAAGCAACTAGAACCCATTTACTATAAAAAAAACTCGGTTCAAGTGCATAAAAGCGACTTGGAAGGTATGGACTAAAGTCAGTAGAGTAATGAAAATTCCAAAATACAATGGGTATACCCCTCTATGGGGCTCCTCAGCCTTTCCAACAGAGATATATGATGGTATGGCTAGAGGGTGGGAACGGGCCGGCATAGAAACGATTGCTAACTTGTATAGCAACAAATGAGAGAGTATACCCTTCCAGGAACTGGTCCAGCAAATGGAGATAGATATGAGAACTCAGTTTAAATGCATCCAAATCTGGGGCCGTCTGAAAACTCTGGTTAAAGGGTCTTTCAAACTTGGGGCAATACCAGTACTCGATATGGTTTATCGGGGTAATGCGAGGATTGGGGATTATTATAATATTCTGATGGAAGCTCTTCCAGATGATCTGGAAAAAGTAGAGACAAAATGGGCCGAAAAATTGGGGGATGAGGAGATAGATTTAGATATGTCACTGGAATTGGGTAAAAGATTTTTCTTTTGGCAAATCTCAAGTCTCAGCATTATAAGACCCTGTTTAATTTATACTACACTCCCGCGAAACTGTTCAATTGGGGGAAACGTGAAAATGATAACTGCCCAAGGTGCCAAGCCAGTCCAGCTGATATCATACATATGTTTTCTACATGCAGCAAATTGACACCTTTAAAATTTGGTATGGCAAATTTTTGGTTGCAAACAGTTAATAAGAAGATTACTTTAAGCTCATCACTAATGTTATTTGGATATGACATTCGAGCTGGGCTGACATCGTCTCAAAAAGATTTCGTATTTTTATTACAGTGGCAGTAGCTAGATTATTGATAGCTACGGCTTGGAAGAACTCTGAATCCCCTGAATATACAGCATGGTTTCATCGGCTTCTGAATATATATACTCAGGAAACGGCTTTATATAAGAATAAGGGGAGGCGAGCAAAGGAGAAAGGATATAAGATCTGGGCACCGATGATCCAATGGCTTAATCAAAGGTGTGTGGTAGGACGGATTTAGATAAACCTGTGTAAAATTTCTATAACATAAAGAGTGGAAAGGTGGCTTCCGGTATTGTTTATGTCATGCTTCTCCCCTTCCCGTATATCTCTTTTTTCTCTTTTCTTCTTTTTCTGTATTAGACCGCACATATGTTATAAGAATGTTTCAAACTGCAGCCTATCTACAAGGAATAATGCTATGTAAATAATCAAGCTCTGATGGATTTGTATTTGGGATGTATATATTTTGTACCTTGCGGCTGAATAAAAAAAAAGGTAATTGAAACAAATAGATCCATAAATAGCGGATGTAAAGATAAATCTAAGTTTTGTCCACAGTTACCGCCTGTCAATAAAATAGATTTATTCCAGGAGATTGATTTGGAGGTATTGAGAATAATTGCGATGAAAGACAAGAGGAAGTTAAATAGCAGAAGCAACATGACACAAAATGATTGGTGGGCGTTGAAAGATTTACAAAAGGACACTTCGATTATTATAAAAGAATTTGGTTAAAGGAGGCAACATTGTGATTATGGATAAGATAAAATATCAGAATGAAGTCAGAAGACAACTAAACAATGCAAGACATTATGAAAGGTTAACAAGTAATCCTATGGAAAAGATAAAAATGAGATTTCATGCGAAATTGAATCATTGGCATGAACGTGGGCTCCTGGAGGATGAGGAGCTGACATATTTGAAAAAGTAATGTCCAACTACTTCAAAATTGTATATATTATCAAAAGTCCATAAACTGGAAAATCCTCCTGGACGTCCGATCGTGAGTTCCTGTGAATTGCTTCTGGAGAATGCTTCAAGTTCGTGGACATTTTTTCTATTTCCCTATGTGGCAAATCTTCCCTTATACATCAGGGATTCCATGGATTTTTAAAACCGCATCAACGGGATACCTTGGAAAGACAACTACATAATGGCTACAGTATATGTGGTCTCTCTTTATACATCAATTATACAGAAGGATGGCCTAGAGGTCTGTAGATATTTCTTGCTCTCTAGATCATTAAATCTCCTGGAACACACAGAAATTTTAATTGAGATAATTGAATTTTCTCTAATGACTAATGTTTTTCTCTTTGATGAAAAGTTTTACATCCAGAAACAAGGAACAGCAATGGGTGCATCATTTGCCCCAATGTATGCCAATCTAACGATAAGGCATTGGGAAGCGGAGACCGTGTGCACTGAGAAGAATAATGAGGTTCTTGGAAAAGTGATTTTATGGGTCCGCTTCATTGATGACTTGTTTTTAATATGGGAAGGAGGTGAGGAGGATTTGATAAAAAATTGAAATCGCTAAGTGACAATCCTCAGAGATTACAATTTACTTATGAGATAAGTAATGGCAAGATTAACTTCCTCTAAACCGAATTTTACATTGAAAAAAGAAAAATGTGCACTAAATTACATCAGAAGCCAACTAATTGCAACAGCATCTTATTTGCGAACAGTGCCCACCCCAAAGCATTGAAATGGAGTGTTCTGTATGGAGAATTTTTAAGAGCACTTAGGAATTGCTCTGAAATAGAAGAATTTGAAGCAGAAGAAAAAAAAATGTTCAAAAGATTCAGATGACAAGGATATCCAGATAATGTGCTTGAAGATGCTTATTAAGAGCTAGGTCCAGAAATAGGGATGAATGATGATTCCGAAAAATTCAAAGACAGAAAATGAAAAAGTCACAAGATATATAATGGACTTTAAATCAGGCAGAGGTGGAAATTAAAAAAAATATAAACACCTACTGGAATATTCTTACAAATGATGAGGATCTGAAAGAGGAGATTTCTAACTTTCCCAAAATTTCATATAAAAAGACAGGCTCATTAGGGGAAATGCTGATACAGAGCCACTTTGTAAAACAAAGGAATGCATCAAAGAACTGGTTAAAAAAACAGGTTTTTATAAATGCCAGAAATGTAAGGCGTGCAAAATTGGTCAGACTGTGACAACTTTTAAAACCTCAGATGGCAGCTTAAAACAGATAAAAAAATTGATTAATTGTGAAACACGTGGTTTACATTTTGGAATGTGGCTGTGGCAATAAAATATATTGGAAGCTTGGAAGCACTGTAAATAAATTGAACCTTCGCATACTTCAGCATCAGGAGGGCAATTGGCAATCTCGACAACAGTTATGTAGTCGCAAAACATATCTGGGAAGAACATAGAGGAGACAAAGGTACACTTTGTTGCTATGGGATACAACATATAGGAATTAAACCCAGGGGAGGAGATTGTGAATCAGCGTTGAGGAGTTGTGAATCCCGATGGATACTGTCAATAGGAACTGAGATCCCCTGGAGCTTGAATACGGATGCTGAACTGCATGTACATCTTTATGTTTTTGAATTTATTGCTACAGATCCCCCTTTGCGGTGAAAATTTGGATGTAATCCTTGTTGTTCTGAATTCGATTATTAGTCTTTTTACCAATAAGATTGAGTCATGTATAGTCAAAATGTGGAACAGGGATCAATTCTAACATCTGTCAAATGTCAACAAATTAAGAATGGGGCCACTGTGAAGTAAACAAGAGGCCTAGTCAATATCAGTTGGATTTGAAAGCGATTTGTGGTGACCTTTACACATGCCGGGAGCTTGGAAAAGAGGAACCTTTGCAGAGAGGTGGTTTGAAACATTTTGAAAAATATATTTCAGACATTTGACATGTGAATCTACATGTTAGAGGGCACTCACCTGTTTTCCAGATTTGTTTCACCTTGACGATGATAATTCCCCAGACCCTCTGGAAATTAGCAGCGTGACAGTAATGATAGAGTACACACCATCAAACTGAAAGTCTCCAGGGGGAAAAGGGGATGGGACAAGAAGAGAAACAAGAGAAACGAAGATTCCAGACGTCTTCGCTTGCGACAGGAATTCTTCTGGGTTATCTGTACGTGGGGACTGGAAATTCTTCAGGGAAAACCAAAGTACTCGAAATCTCCTACCACTGGTTGGGGCTAGGAAACTGGGACCCAGAGCTAGAGTCTTTTAATGACATAAAAGGATAGTAATATACATTAATATACTTGACTTTTCCTTTGGAGAGTACTTAATGCGTCACTTTTCCATACATACTCAATAATGTCTTACCTAATGATTTCTTAGCTTGCGCACAAAAGACTGACTCCTTTTTGATCTATGCATAAAAACGAAGACGCAACTCTATCTTCGAGTGACAATCTAAAATAAACAATCAAATCGTTACATTCCAAATAACATTCAGGGATGAAACAACCTTTCTTCCTTAACAGACGTATGATGCATAGAACACATTCAAGAATAATACCTGGGTTCTATGATTAGTATTCCTTGAAAGTGACACTGCGATTTTCCGTGGTTATTCAGGACTAATAGTACATAAGGAAAACAAATAAAGAACAGCAAACAAATAAAAATGTTATCCGATATTGTAGTAAGTCTCTTATTGTTCAGAGTCTTTGAGCCTTCTTTTGAAGTGTCTTTATATACTAGTTATTACGGTTAAGAATGGCACCGCAATGACTTGAGGGCTTCTAAAAGTCTTGATTTTATGCAGAGTCTTATTTGTAATGGTTGTTGGTATTTTAAATTGTCTAGAAACGCTGTTCTCAAAGGTAGCAAAAGACACACAATTGATAGACGGAATGCAGAACAAATGAAACATTCACCCCCAGTCAAGAGATCTGGGTTAAATCCATCATTCTTTTGCTCACCATGCCACCCCAGTTTAGACCTGGCCATATGCAAATCAGTCTTGACCCTGTGCCTCATGGGAACAGTCCAGCCTGAACTGCCAAGCCAGGTCCTCCCTGGACCAGCTTGGCAGTTCGGGCTGGACTGTTCCCATGAGGCACAGGGTCAAGACTGATTTGCATATAGCTGTGTCTGAACTGGGGTGGCAAGGTGAGCTAAAGAATGATGATGGATTCAACCCAGATCTGTGACTGGGGGTAAGTGTTTCAAAAGTTTCAGCACTCCGTCCATCATCTCCTTGTGCTTGCTTTGTTCGCCCTAAGTTGTCAGGGTATGCCCAGACGTGGGTCCCTTGCTCACTTTGCCACTGGATTCAAGCTAGCCTGGCTGAAGAGGGCTGTTAGCCTGAAACCGGTCCCAGGATGCTTGTTTCCGGTCCAGGGAAGACATGGCCTGGCAGTTCGGGCTGGACTGTTCCCATGAGGCACAGGGTCAAGACTGATTTGCATATAGCTGTGTCTGAACAGGGGTGGCAAGGTGAGCTAAAGAATGATGATGGATTCAACCCAGATCTGTGACTGGGGGTGAGTGTTTGAAAAGTTTCAGCACTCCGTCCATCATCTCCTTGTGTTTGCTTTGTTCTCAAAGGTAGAGCATAAATAAACTCACCACGGTTGTCTTTTCTGTTTTAAAATACCTCGATTCTTGATTTTGTCTTGCTCATCTTTTCTAGGAACTCTGGCCCAACAGAACCGGAAGGCCGAGAAGGAAGACCGGCAGCCGAAGACAGACGCGAGAACCCAGGAGGCGAGAGAATCGAAGAAGTCCCCCGAGGCCCGAAGAGGAACGGCTGCAGAAGGGAGCTGGAAACAGGTGAGCGATCAGGAAACGAGGCAAAGCGCTGAGCACAGATGGGAGCGGTTTATATACCCTCTCTTAGTTACGGTTGCAGGTTATTTAAATACACGTTGCTCACACGAGTAAGCTTCTCGTCAGTTAACACGTGTGAGGTTAATTTACATTTTATGATGCACATATTTTATCTGTAGCTACTCGTACTTGTTTCAGGCATTAAATACACACGTCTTTCTTCCTTCAACGTGCAGTAATATTCAGAATCACTTTGCATGTTTGGTGACTGCACACTTGAAATAAAAAGCCACGGTAATAACTTAATCATGGCATGAGAACATTTCCTCAAACACATGCAACATATTTTACCAATCATGATTTAAATCACACTATTCCTTACTTATAACAATACCTGTTTTAATACAAAACGTGGATGGAGGGTTTTAAAATCAAGTGGATGACATTTGAGAAAGGCAGGCATGGGAGAGCAGACCTGTAACAGTCCCCCCCCCTCAAGGCCGCCTTATAGGACGAGGTTTGCCAGGATGCAAGACATGAAAACGTCTCAATCGATCAGCATGAATATTGGACGCTGGCTCCCAAGATCGTTCGGAACCATCATAACCCTTCCAATCCAGGAGATAGTACAATTTACCCTGTATTCTCTTAGCATCCAGAATGCGTTGTATTTCATATTCAGGATGATTATTGACTAATACCGGTGGAGGGGGGGTATCCTTTCGAGTCATGGGATGATATGGTTTGATTATGGACACGTGAAAGGTAGAATGTATTGTATATTCATCAGGCAGTTGTAGTTGAACTGTGACTGGATTTAGGATCTGTTTTATGGGAAATGGCCCAATAAAGCGAGGCTGTAATTTTCTGGGTCCCTCTAACTGGATATTTCGTGTAGATAACCAGACCACATCTCCAACTTTATACTTAGGTTCTGGTGATCTGTTTGTCTGCTTGTATTTTGGCATGTAGTTTATGCTTTGTCAAACTTAGTCGGGCTTTTTCCTGAATTTCTTGTAACTGACTAAGTCGCTCAGATACTGATGGCATGGGAGTCGTAGGAGTCAAGGGTAAAACAGGAAGAGAACTTGGATGATAACCTGTGAGAAAATAAAATGGGGAACATCCATGGGCAGCATGAAAACTATTATTATAAGAGAATTCTGCTAGAGAAAGTGCTTCGTCCCAACGTGAATTCAAGGTGGTAGTTAAACAGCGTAAACTTTGTTCCAGGAACTGATTCACTTTCTCGGTTTGTCCATCGGTTTGTGGATGGAAAGCAGAACTTAATGCTACATCAATTCCTAATTGTGCACATAGATTTTTCCAAAACTTTGAATTAAATTGAGGGCCACAGTCAGAAATTATCTTACTAGGAAGACCATGTAATTTGACAATATGATTTAAAAAGATGTTACTAAATTCTACTGCGGTGGGAAGTTTTTTCAAGGGTATAAAATGGCTCATTTTGGAGAGTAAGTCCACAACTACTAAGATAGTAGTGTAATTATTAGATTTGGGTAATTCGGTGATAAAATCTACACTGATGGTGTGCCAGGGTGTTGAAGGAACAGGCAAAGGATGTAATAAACCTGCCGGTGCTATGTGTAGAGCTTTATTACGGGCACAAACTGGACATGCCTTGATATTTCTTGTACATCTTTCTGAATATTTTCCACCAGAAATTCCTTGTGCATAAGTCTAAAGTTTTATATGTACCTGGGTGGCCTGTTAATCCCGAATCATGATTCCATGCTATTATTTGTTGTCGTAAACTTTCTTGTGGAATGAATAACATTGTTGTGAAACAAATAGCCTTCTTTCTCAGAATTTTTGGAATTTTGCAACCATTTTGTAACATCCACAGCCTGGGTTGCTGTTTTTATGTCTTGAAAGAAAGAATCAGTTTGTTTTACAGCAATAATTTTGTCTTGAGGTATTATACTGGGTGCAGGAGTAGTTTGCTTTTTGAACTCTTTTTCATCAATCCTAGATAAAGTATCAGAGAGTAGTTGATTTTTACCAGGACGATATGTAATCAAAAAATCAAACTCACTAAAAAATAGTAACCACCTCACCTGTCTTGGAGTCAGGGCCTTCACAGAAGTAAAAAACTGGAGATTCTTATGATCAGTGAGGATCGTGATGGTGTGTTTTGCCCCTAAAAGATGATGTCTCCATTCGCTGAACACTGCCTTTATAGTGAGCAATTCTCGCTCAGCTATTGTGTAATTCTGTTCAGCCTGTAGTAGTTTTCTACAGTAATAAGCTAATGGATGTAAATGTCCAGTACTGGGATTCTTTTGCAAAAGCACTCCTCCTAATGCAGTCTGAGAAGCATCTGCTTCCACAAAGAATGGATTATCAGGGTCAGGATGACACAAAAAGGGAGCTGTGGTGAAAGCCTGTTTTAATTTTAAAAAAGCCTTTTCAGCATCATCTGTCCAATGAAAAGTCTTTCCTTTTTTTAATAAATGAGTAATGGGAGAAACAATGCCAGAAAACGTGGCAATAAAACGTCTATAAAAATTGCCGAATTCTAACACTCGCTGAATGTCTTTTATTGATTTTGGGGATGGCCAATTTAGAATGGCTTCCACTTTCTTGGGATCCATAGTAATGCCTTCTGGAGACAAAAAGTACCCTAAAAATTCCACTGACTTAGCATGGAATATGCACTTTTCCAGCTTTGCATATAAGGAGTGTTCCTTTAGTCTTTGGAGAATAGAACGAACATGATGGATGTATTCTTGTTCATTTTTGGAGAAAATCAAAATATCGTCTATATAGATGATAGCACAGACGTCAAGAAAATCATGAAGGACTTCATTTATAAAATACTGGAATGCCGCCGGAGCATTACACAATCCGAACGGCATGATTGTATATTCGAAGAGGCCAAATTTAGTACGGAAGGCAGTCTTCCATTCGTCGCCTTCCTTGATGCGAATGAGGTGGTAGGCGCCACGAAGGGCTAATTTTGTATATATGGTGGATCCTTTAACCTGATTTAGCAATACTGGAATTAGGGGTAATGGATAACGATTTTTAATTGTGACTTTGTTAATGGCGCAGTAATCTATGCAAGCCCGAAGATCTCCTGACTTCTTGGCTACGAAGAAAAGTGGAGACGAAACAGGTGATGTGGAATGCCTAATAAAACCTATTCTAGTAATTCATCTAAATATTTTTTTAAATATTGTGTCTCTGGATCGGTGAGTGCATATATTCTGCTACATGGGAAGACTGCTCCTGGAAGGAGATCAATTCTGCAATCATACACCCTGTGGGGTGGTAATTGGGTGGCTTGCACAGGGTCAAAGACTTCCGTAAAGTCCAGGTATTCTTTAGGCAATAATACTGGTGTTGTTGCATGAGTATTAGCACAATACAAGGGATGAATAGGATCTTGTGTTTCTTGGTAGCAATGAGTTCGACAGAATGCAGAATCCAAGGTCACTGTTCTCTGGACCCAGTCAATTTTAGGGTTATGCAATTCCAGCCAGGGAACCCCTAATATAACCCCAAAAGTAGGAGTATCAATGAGGTCAAAAGTTGTCATTTCTGTGTGACCATTTTCACATACAAGAGTCAAGGCAGAAGTATGAAAACAAATAAGACCTGATGATAAAGCTGAACCATCAACCGCCCTTACTGGTTCTGGTTCTTCCTTGGGTACTTGTGTTATTCCAAATTTTTTTGCTAGACTTATATCAAAAAAATTGCCTGGGGCGCCTGAATCTAATAAAACGGATAAGCAATATCTTTGCTGATCCGAGACAATGAAGGTGATACGAATGGTCATGTGACGTGGAACATGATTAATGACATTAGTTACATATTGGGAGATCTTAACTCCATTACTTCTCGAAGGAACGATCTCTACTTCCTTCGAGATGGTTAGTTTTCCGACTCAGATGATGTAGTGTTGACATTAGCTACTACCTTTTTCGTTTTAGGCTTAACCGGACAATATCGAGCGAAATGTCCACTCTTGCCACAATATAAACACAAATTTCCCTTTCTACGTCTGTCTTTTTCTTCAGAAGATAATGGACCTTTCAACCCGCCTATTTGCATTGGCTCAGAGCCATTTCTTCTTTCCTCAATTTCTTTTTTCTCTGGTTTTATCATAATTACTCTAGTGTCTAGTTTAGGTTTGTCATGCTTCCTCTCTATTAGTCTATGATCTAATTTAACGACCACATCTAAGAACTCCGAATAATCTTCTGGCAAACAATGTGGGCAAATTAATCTTTTAATTCGTCTCTCAAACCTCTATAAAAAAGGGAAATTCGCTTCTCTTCTGGCCAATGAGTTTCAGATAAGAGACGATTAAAAGTGGTTATGTATGTAATAAGGTCTTTTGAACCTTGTAGTAAATTTAAAAGCTCGTTATCACTAGCTTGCATAAAAGCGTGACGTGCAAACAAGCTTGACAAAGCATCTTTGAAATTAGTGTAATTACGTAAAACGGGATCATTGTTTTCAATTAAAGGTATTGTCCAATTGGCTGCTACATCTCCTAGATAAGAAATGATAAAGGCAATTTTGTCAGTGTCAAAGACTTGAGGTTTGCATAAAAAATGCAACTGACACTGACTCATAAAAGAGGCAAACCGAGAACTATCTCTCAAAAATCGCTCGGGGTTGGCCAAAGGAACGGGGTTTGGGGTAACTACTGTGACCTGTAAATTTTGATCTGCACGTTGAGTATCTTTAAGATGTAGTGGTATAAGGAGTTTGACCAAATGTAGATGCTGTTAAGATGGAGCGAGTTTCAGAAGTTCTGGGTTCTCTCCACTGAGTGAACTCTGTTCTACTTTTAAAAAGTTCCTCCCTTAAGGCATGGTTTTCCTGTTTTATTTGCTGCATTTCTACTTGTAAATTTGTTAATATTTCAGTTAGACGTGATGTCTCCCCTGAAATATCCATGAGAAGATAGTGGTCAAGGTGAAACAAGTTTTTTTAATGGCTTTGCCTTCTGTTAGAGGGCACTCACCTGTTTTCCAGATTTGTTTCACCTTGACGATGATAATTCCCCAGACCCTCTGGAAATTAGCAGCGTGACAGTAATGATAGAGTACACACCATCAAACTGAAAGTCTACAGGGGGAAAAGGGGATGAAACAAGAAGAGAAACAAGCGAAACGAAGATTCCAGACGTCTTCGCTTGGGACAGGAATTCTTCTGGGTTATCTGTACGTGGGGACTGGAAATTCTTCAGGGAAAACCAGAGTACCACTGGTTGGGGCTAGGAAACTGGGACCCAGGGCTAGAGTCTTTTAATGACATAAAAGGATAGTAATATACATTAATATACTTGACTTTTCCTTTGGAGAGTACTTAATGCGTCACTTTTCCATACATGCTCAATAATGTCTTACCTAATGATTTCTTAGCTTGCGCACAAAAGACTGACTCCTTTTTGATCTATGCATAAAAATGAAGACGCAACTCTATCTTCGAGTGACAATCTAAAATAAACAATCAAATCGTTACATTCCAAATAACATTCAGGGATGAAACAACCTTTCTTCCTTAACAAACGTATGACGCAGAGAACACATTCAAGAATAATACCTGGGTTCTATGATTGGTATTCCTTGAAAGTGACACTGCGATTTTCCGTGGTTATTCAGGACTAATAGTACATAAGGAAAAACAAATAAAGAACAGCAAACAAATAAAAATGTTATCCGATATTGTAGTAAGTCTCTTATTGTTCAGAGTCTTTGAGCCTTCTTTTGAAGTGTCTTTATATACTAGTTATTACGGTTAAGAATGGCACTGCAATGACTTGAGGGCTTCTAAAAGTCTTGGGGGCATATTCTCAAGGACACATCGCCGATATATCTGCACTTTAGCGCCGCCAAAGTGGCAATAGAGTTATCGCCCTATTCACAAGCTGGTGCAAACTGCCGACATCGCCAGTTTTCCTGCGATAGCTGCCGCAAAAAACATCGCCACGGAAGAGAGCGACAACTAACGCTAATGATATGCAGAGTAGGCGTTCCGTGCAAAAACACACGAAAACACCACTTCGCGATATTCTCAACGACCAGCCCGATCGGCAAAGCGATCCAAAAACAGGCAATAAGGCGCGTTAGCAGCAGGGATTTAACACCTGCCTTTTTCTGGTGTTAAGGAGGACGAAACCCTGCAGTATGAAAGTGAGCCCAGCCCAGAGCCACATCTGAAGACCAACAGATGCCATGGAGCCAATGAACATGCAGCTTGGAGACCCAAGAGGTCCACAACACCCACCGCCACCACCCCCAGGTCCCCCCCTCCCGGACTACCACCGAGGCAGCACAGAACAAGATAGCTGACCTTCCGAAAACGGCATGGCCCCTCAGCCACACAATTGCAGAATGTGGGGAGAGGTGGGAACCAAGTATGTGTGAAGGCGGCAAGTCACCCATGAATGAGAATGTACACAATTACAAGTGTGGCGGTGATGTGTTGGACAGACTTCAGTATGCAGAGCACAGACATGTCCATCTGGACATATACTGCTGGTGTTTGTAGTGTTGTGGTTAGTGGACGCAACCATGTTACCTCAGGCAGTGGGGAAGACCTCGGTCATGTAGCTGTGTCGTCCCCCCCTGTAAGCGTAAGCGGAGTGGGCTGGTCCAGCGTACGCCAGGCCAGCGTAGGAGTGTGAATAAATAGGCTGGGGCTCTGGGCGTGGTTCAGTTCCGGAATGGCCAACGCGTCTGCCAGGGCGGCGCCCCTCACCCTGCCACGAGTCCGCCACCGTGACCGCCAGCTTCCTCAGCCGATTGCTGGCTTCCACGACACAGGCCCCCAGCACACCCAGCGGCACAGCACCGTGGAGTTATGTGTGCGTTGACTACTTCCTGCAGCCTACACTGCGGTCAGCAGGTCCCCCAATTCAAATCGAGTCATTTATTGATGGTGCAGTCCAGTAGGCAACAGACATTGCTTCAAGTGCGGCCCGCCCGGACGACGCCATCGTCACTGGCTACGCTCCCGCTTAGCGCTTCAGGTGCTACTAACTCTGTGCAGCTCAAGTCGACGCCACGTGGCTGTGGGCCCTTGCTGACCGCTGCCTCCGGCCTACACTGTGGTCAGCAGGGCTTACACATCAAATCCAATCCTGACCTGCAAGGACACGCCATCGTCACTGGCTGCGCAACCCTGAGCGCTTCAGGTGCCACTAACTCTGTGCAGCTCAAGTCGACGCCACGTGGCTGTGTGCCCTTGCTGACCGCTGCCTCCGGCGTACACTGCGGTCAGCAGGGCCCACAATTTAAATTGCTTCTTGATTTATTGATGGCGCAGTCCAGTAGGCAACAGACATTGCTTCAAGTGCGGCCCGCCCGGACGACGCCATTGTCGCAGGCTGCGCACCTGCTGAGAGGTGCCACTAACTCTGTGCAGCTCAAGTCAACGCCACGTGGCGGTAGGCCCGTGCCGGCCGCAGTGCATCCGGTGCCACTAACTCAGTGCACCACGACTCATGGACCCTTTATGATTGAATCCTTTGTGTGTGTCTTCAGATCAGGTGCCCCTACCTCAGTGCACTGCAAGTCTTGGACCCTTTATGATTGAATCTTTTGTGTGTGAGATCCGATGATCACTGTTCTAGTTGTTGCCAGCACCAACCACTCCCAGAGGGCTGGCTTACACTCACCCCACACCCATCCAGCACAGGCGTCACTGGACATGTGATCCTGGTAATAAAAAGGGGCCGGGTGCACGTGCCCATAGCCAGTTCCACTATCCATCTAAGTGTGTCCGTGTGGTCATTATGTATGCATGGTGGCCCCGGGCCCTACCACATTACATTGTGCTGTGGACAGCGGACGCAACCATGGCACCTCAGGCAGTGTGTAAGACCTTGGACATGTTGCTTTGTCGTCCCCCCTGTAAGCGCAAGCGGAGTGGGCTGCTCCGGCATACGCCAGTCCAGCGCAGGGGTGTGAAGAATTTGCCCGGGCCTCTGGGCGTGGTTCTGTTCTTGCCTGGACAAGGAAGTAACTTATGCGTGTGTCTCTGTTGTAGTGTTGGCGCCTCCCGGGCCGCAATCGACAATGTGGCATGCACCCGGAGGGCGGGCTCGCACGAACGGAGAAATGAAGGAGCGCAACACCGCTCGGGGTCTTGGCTCATACATGCCAAGTGTTGTGTGTATCTGTATTGTCGCAGCATGAGCCAAATGCCTAGCCTTAATCGCAGCGCGAGTTCAGCCAGGCATGAACTCTACATCTGTGTCCGCCCTATCCTTACCATAGGCCTACACTCACGTGGCCGACCACCTTCAACGGCCAACATCACAGTGTCGTTGTCAGGCTTGTGGACATGCGCAGACAGGCATGACAATGGTGTGCCGTAGGAGTGCAAGTGATGCAACCGCGCAGCGCACACAAGTAAAGTGCTTGGGGGGAGGGAGGAGCAGCTGTGATGCAACGTAACACACAGTGATGCCGCTCATTTGCCACATGCGAGACATGTCATACATCAATCCCAAAGTTGCACACATCCCACCCCACCCCCAACAAGCCACATCACATTTCCTGAATGCAAGCAGATGACAAACTAATATTAGGGATGAATGCTCCTTTGTCGGAACTATCAGGCGGAAGCACATCTGCACCTCCGACCTCGGAATAACATGTGCCCGGCAACCCCTGACAGATACTGTAGCAGCTGATGACGACTCCCACACCACGCACAGCCCGACAAAAGACCAACGCGTACACACCCCACACACAGAAGTCCTTGCTCGAAGTTATCTTGCATGGAATGGCCTTTACACTTACTCCCACACCATCCCAGGCGTACAACCTTTGCACACTAAAACCACTCATTGATCAGAGCTGTGGCATTTCATCCACAGAAGTGGCGTAGGTCAGAACAGTGCTGCTTCTACCGGAGCCACTAACGCAATGGCAGAACATCCCGGACACATGCACAACCCCTGTCACGTGGAACTGTACCGTGCACGTATGCTGCATTTACTGGGGGCACTGCCATTGGCAGTGCTGCGGATCAGTTACCGGCTAAGCTTCCCCCTTGCCAACGTCACCTGCGTTCAGCCTGTGTTGCATTGTCGATCGTGCATATTCGAGTGGTCCATGGATGTCTGCCTATCCAACAGGACGGTAGCTGAACTGGATTTTGACATGTGTGTGCGCCCCCTGTTGGCCCACGACCAGGAATGCCACCGTGATACCCGTTTTTGGGATGCCTGGATACTTGGCATACATGCTGGCAGCTGGACCTGGGAGATTGCACAACACCTTGTGTGCAGTGACCACATTGAACCGCTCCCCTATTGGGCTGTAGTGCTGATTGGTGAAAGGGGGTGGACGCAGCACATCTGTCCGGACCTGCTAATGGATTGCCACGCCATCCTGTTTGATGAAGTCGACAATGACCTCATGTTGGAAATGATAGCCTACGAAGCTGCATTCGCTTTCATGGACGAGTAACTACGTACCTGCAGCCACAACAGATTGGAAACCATTGCACATGTCCAGACAGGGATCTGGTCACATATCCCACAACTACAGTGGACATGGCTGCTTTCGCCTGGACTCCGAATACATGAGCGGACAACCACATGGGTTAACACACCTGTGAAAGGTGAGGCACTCCCCCGGAGTGGACAGTGGCGTTTAGAAACGTTCCTCATTCTGACATACTGCAGCATTGGTCTGCATGTTGTGGCACTTCTCATGCCCGTACTGACACGCATATGCCAATAAAGTCTATGCACCTTCACTTGTATTCAACTGTGATTAGTGTTGATTTGAATGACAATGTGTGTCTCACTGCCTTTCTGGGTCACAGGCATACATGCGCATTGATAGCATTACCCAGGGAGTACCTTTTTGTGGAATCACTGTCCCTACATTCATCCATACTTTCATACTTGATTGATCATGGCCATGACACATCAGTGTGAATTAGAATGTTTTATTCGCATTCAGTGGAGTGTTGAAGCTGGAACAGTACAGGACCATGCAAACCCCACTTTACATTGTTGCCCCGTGTAGGGCCAGCCAGAGTCCTTTAGGGATTGACAAGTTCAACGGAAGAGGAAGACTTCAGTCCGCAGTGTGATTGCTGTGTCATTGGTAACCAAACAAAATATGGCAGTCCATGTCGAGGTCCAAGGTGAGTGTCGCGGAGTATATCGGGGACAGTGGAAGGTGATGTTCCTGGGCATGATGCAGAGGGCAGAACCAAGCTGAAACAGGCCATATGGCGGAGATGAATGCTACCACTTCATTCTTCCACAAAGCCAGTTTCATCATCATCTTCGTCCTCTGATGTGTCAGTTGCCTCACATGTGGGTGGTGGTGTTTAGTATGCATCACTGTGTGGCAGTGACACATCAGGGGGCGGAGATGTGGATGGAGTAGTAGCAGCAGCATTCGTCCGCGCCAGGCCTTGTGTCGGCAATGCCATTAGGAGGATATGCAGGGCATGGAAGATCCCAGCTACATCTCGCTTGTGTGCAGCCGTGGCAAACATTCTTTCCGCCTGCCTCCGCTCCAAGCTCTCCATCATTCTCCTTATGTGTCCCAACTCCCTGCTGACATCGCTGGAGCCACTCTGACTAGACTGTTGTTCTTGACTCAGAGTCATGACTCCAGCGATGTCCGCCATGGATTGTTGGAGAGCATGGAGCGGACAGTGGGTGTCCGTTTGGGACTGTAAGTGGTCCATGATGGGACTTAGACACCCACGTATGGCATCTAGTTTGGCTGCCATGAGGTCGTACCCCACCTGCAGCTGATCAGCCACCATCTCCTGGCACCCTAACACACGGCGTTGGAATGCCATGTGTTGGTCGTGGGGGTCCTGGGAGACAGCCGTGGTGGTGGGTGCTTCCTGCTGTGTGGTCTGTGCAGGGGGTGGGGTCTCCTCGATGCAGCTGGGCTGCCCTGCTCCTAGAGGTGGGGTGCCGAAGCTGTCCATGAGCTGTTGGTGGCCGTCGGTGTCGATGTCGGGTAGGTCCTCTTCGTCATCAGTGCTGAGTTGTTGGGTCTGTTCTGCAGGAGGTGTTGATTCTCCCTCTGCAATGTGAAGGGGAGATGCAGATTGACATTGTGTTCACATGTATGTTCACGCATTGTACAAGTTTACTGACAGACTGCATGACAGTGTACATTGTGACTGTTTGTGAGGAGATGCCTATTTGATGCGGGACAGTTGACATTTCTACACCATCAGGGATGTGAGGTTGTACTTGTACATTATCCTCTCACAGTTTCCTTCTATGCCAAATGTGAATGGCCATTTTCTACACACAAGCGGCAGCAGTTGTGTCCTCTGTTCTGTTGTGAAGTGTTGCAGTTTGTACCACATTGTTGTCAATGTTGCTGTGCTCAGATTCTTATGTGTGTGTGCTGCATTGTGGGTGAGCTGCCCCTTCAGCTCTGATTTGGCTGGCCCTTATCCCTTTCAGGCAGTGTGCCTTTCACTTCTGTGCTTCTACAGTGCTGGGATGTTGCAGACTTGGGTAACTTGGGCTCTTGGTCGGAGTTGTGACTCTTGGGCATGGTTTGTCCGCAGATGTGCTATTCTTAATTGTGCATGTGTGCCATTGTGCCCATCTCCCCCCGTCACCCCAGTCCCTGGTCGTTACTCACCCTGTTGCTGTTGGCTCAGGTCATGTTGTGCAGTGTCCGGTCCCCCAACTCCTGCCACCGTCTCCCCACTGATGACTGTGGACACCATTTCCTCCATCTCATCCAGCTCCTGGTGTGGCGCTGGACTCCCACCTCCAGTCTGCATTGCTGCTTTCAGGTTGGCTGCGAGTTTCAGCTTGGTTTTGCGCTTTGCATTGGTCCAGCGCTTCTTGCAGTTGTCCACTTCCCTTCTCTTCACTCCGACTGCATTCACCTTGGCCAAGATGGACTGCCATATGGCGTTTTTATTTGCCAATGACACAGTGGAGGTGATGAACAGTTGTTGGTGGTGTTCTGTCACCTCCGTTATGAGGATCCTGTTTTCCTGCGTACTGAAACGCGGGTTCCTCTTCTTCTTCTCCTTGCCCTTCCATGACCCCGAGGTCCCAGGCTGGTCCTCCGTGGGGCTTGTGGGGTCCTGGTTGTCCTCTGTACTTGCTCCGGCTACCTCCATGGGGCTTCGCAGTTGTTTGTGTTTAGTTTGTGTTTTTTGTTGCCGCTTTTATAGTGGTTTGTCCCGCCTGACTTGTGGGACTTGCAGGCCTGGCGCTGCTTATCGCTGGATTTGTTATCGCGGTTGGGCCCATCGCCACTTTTTTCGCGTTTGGATTTTTATCGCCGTCCCGGTAAGTTTATCGCGGACATTTGACGCGTTATCGGGGAAATATCGCATGTTACTGCCGTGTTGTGAATACGACGTTAACACAGAGTTATTTTCCCGCGATAGACGGCGATATGCAAAATTGTGTGAACCTATTTTGGCGATGATTATCGCACGTTCTTGAGAATATGCCCCTTGATTTTATGCAGTCTTATTTGTAATAGTTGTTGGTTTTTTAAATTGTGTAGAAACGCTGTTCTCAAAGGTAGAGCTGTTCTCAAAGGTAGAGCATAAATAAACTCACTGCGGTTGTCTTTTCTGTTTTAAAATACCTCGATTCTTGATTTTGTCTTGCTCGTCATTTCTAGGAACTCTGGCCCAACAGAACCGGAAGGCCGAGAAGGAAGACCGGCAGCCGAAGACAGACGCGAGAACCCAGGAGGCGAGAGAATCGAAGAAGGCCCCCGAGGCCCGAAGAGGAACGGCTGCAGAAGGGAGCTGGAAACAGGTGAGCGATCAGGAAACGAGGCAAAGCGCTGAGCACAGATGGGAGCGGTTTATATACCCTCTCTTAGTTGCGGTTGCAGGTTATTTAAATACACGTTGCTCACACGAGTAAGCTTCTCGTCAGTTAACACGTGTGAGGTTAATTTACATTTTATGATGCACATATTTTTTCAGTAGCTACTCGTACTTGTTTCAGGCATTAAAATGCACGTGTCCTTCCATCTACTCGTACTTGTTTCAGGCATTAAAATACACGTGTCCTTCCATCTACTCGTACTTGTTTCAGGCATTAAAATATACGTGTCCTTCCATCTACTCGTACTTGTTTCAGGCATTAAAATACACGTGTCCTTCCATCTACTCGTACTTGTTTCAGACATTAAAATACACGTGTCCTTCCATCTGCTCGTACTTGTTTCAGGCATTAAAATACACGTGTCCTTCCATCTGCTCGTACTTGTTTCAGGCATTAAAATACACGTGTCCTTACATCTGCTCGTACTTGTTTCAGGCATTAAAATACACGTGTCCTTCCATCTACTCGTACTTGTTTCAGGCATTAAATACACGTGTCCTTCCATCTACTCGTACTTGTTTCAGGCATTAAAATACACGTGTCCTTCCATCTACTCGTACTTGTTTCAGGCATTAAAATACACGTGTCCTTCCATCTACTCGTACTTGTTTCAGGCATTAAAATACACGTGTCCTTCCATCTGCTCGTACTTGTTTCAGGCATTAAAATACACGTGTCCTTCCATCTACTCGTACTTGTTTCAGGCATTAAAATACACGTGTCCTTCCATCTACTCGTACTTGTTTCAGGCATTAAAATACACATGTCCTTCCATCTACTCGTACTTGTTTCAGGCATTAAAATACACGTGTCCTTCCATCTGCTCGTACTTGTTTCAGGCATTAAATACACGTGTCCTTCCATCTACTCGTACTTGTTTCAGGCATTAAAATACACGTGTCCTTCCATCTGCTCGTACTTGTTTCAGGCATTAAATACACGTGTCCTTCGATCTACTCGTACTTGTTTCAGGCATTAAAATACACGTGTCCTTCCATCTGCTCGTACTTGTTTCAGGCATTAAATACACGTGTCCTTCCATCTACTCGTACTTGTTTCAGGCATTAAATACACGTGTCCTTCCATCTACTCGTACTTGTTTCAGGCATTAAAATACACGCGTCTTTCTTCCTTCAACGTGCAGTAATATTCAGAATCAGTTTGCATGTTTGGTGACTGCACACTTGAAATAAAAAGCCACGGTAATAACTTAATCATGGCATGAGAACATTTCCTCAAACACATGCAACATATTTTACCAATCATGATTTAAATCACACTAATCCTTACTTATAACAATACCTCATGTTTTAATACAAAACTTGGATGGAGGGTTTTAAAATCAAGTGGATGACATGTGAGAAAGGCGGGCATGGGAGAGCAGACCTGTAACACTACAAAGGTAATGCCTGTTGTATTTCGCGGATTATACCTTATCTGGCCCTACCTGAAATTGATTTCTTGGAGGCAATCAGAATAAGAGAGTTTGTGAAAGTTGCAACAGGCAATACCTTGTAAGAATGGAAACACCGACGACAAAATCTAAGATGTACATGTCATGAATGCATTTGTCAGTCGCAATGTACTATGGGTACTGTGGTCCGATGTCTATAAAACGTGTGAAATTAACTACGAATTAGAATCAACTTTGGAAACACCTTTTATTTGAAAGTGTTTGAACGATTATACTTGTGACCATGGCATGTGAAACTATTAACTACTTCAGTATAACAAGCATTGGCATAGCCAATAGGTCTCGCCTTTGGGACCTTATAAGTGTTTAGCCATGCAACAGTTGATGTTGTTGCACCAAGGATATTGTGCTGGATAACTAAACACTTATAAGGTCCCAAAGGCGAGACCTATTGACGATGCCAATGCTTGTTCAAATTGAGACAACAACTGTATATATTATTAGGATGTTTGAAGACTTGTGGGCTAAGAGTACCATGGGATCACTACCTGAGGAAAATAGCGTTAACACTCGAGCAAGGACCAGAGTTTTCTAGGCTAGATTTGGAAATACCCATGTGGTTTTGCTTTAAAATTGTAATGGAACAAAACATCAGGTAGAACCTGGAAAGATATTAAGGTGACAGGGAACAAAAAAAAACTATGGTTGAAGTACTATTTATGCCCGAGTAGGAATGTGAAATCAGGCGCCAACACCATTTGCAGCTCCTTTCACATTCACTGTAGGTTTCTAAATGATCCATTGGTGTTCATGAAAAGATCGGGGAAAAAAACCCATTCAAAATTTTGGGAGTATCAATAGCAATGAAAATAAAAAGTGACAAGTGATAAAATATTGCCAGTTCGCTAACTGATGAGGATTCAAGCTTACATTAGGCTACTATGCTAATCACTGTGTGGTCAAAGACAGGGAAAGGATTGCAAAGCCTGCAATAATCTGGATCAGTGATGTAAACTGTAGAGATATTTGTGAGATCCAGAGCAGAGGAAGCAAAATAGTTGAAAAGAATGCACTAAAAATATAAAATTAAACATTTGACTAATAATGCATTATTATTATTTTGAAATGTCCTTTGTGAAAATAAAGTTACAAATGGTATGCAAAACACAAATTTCTAAAGATCCATTCTGGTGAAATACAGTTTAGCGCAAGACTTATCGGCTTATTAAGTGTATGATCATTTATATTCTTAAATTATAATCTTAAAAGAACATTTTTACAAACTCCAGCAAATGCTAAACCACAAGTTAATCTTGGGGGTCCTGCCATCCCACAAATGTAAGTAGGTGAAGGTATGAAAAGCCTACAGAGGTGTAAGTGCGCAAGAAGGGGGAGCAGTGATCTAGGAAATCGTGACAAGTTCTGTAGGCTGCACTGTCCCTGCTACACTTGATGCCCTTCTTTCAGACATTCTTCTATTCAAAGAAAGGCTTTATGACTATTAAACATAACCTTTCCCAAACTTCAAGCTTCGATGGTCAGAACCTAACACCAAATCAGAGCTTCAAGTGCTCATTACGCCATTTTCTGTTTTCACACCCAAAACGCATACATTGTTATTTCAAATTTTAGTTTTCACCAACAAGCGAGGTCTATAAGAGCCAACTACAAATAGTAGTTAAAAGGCCAATCACAAATGTATGTTTTACATCACCAGCAAGACAAGAAAGAATGACTTCAAAAAGCATCTTCTAACATACTTATTACCTGAGCCTATAGGACTTTTGCCCACCAATGAGAAACTAACAAACCATTTGGCTGACAACTGAGAGCACATTATGGATCTGTGACAGAGAATGGTCTACAGCTAAGGTAAGATCTGTATCCATATGTGCATGCTGTTCAAACTTCTATATATGGTTCATTAATGCAAAGCCTTTATTATTAGGGCGAGCACTCAAACGGAAATAGTGTGAGATAGGCTTTCATTATGGACAGTGGTTCCATTATAAAAATGAGTGCACACGCTTGCCACGTTTAAAATTGTTGAACTACTTATGATGCTTCCAGAACACTCCGATTAGATGCAAATACTTGCAGAAGCAAGTTTGAGGATAAAATGTACACAAATATGCAACTTAAAAGAAAAATGTTTTTGCTGAACTACTGTGCAATTTTAATGCTATTCCTTTGTATCAAAATCTGTTTTATTGAATTTTTATCATCACAAGGAGGGCAATAAGTGCATTACATGAGCAACAAACACCATAAATACATTCCGCCCCGTTATACAGATAGCAGTTGACGGATACAGCTTTCACAATAGGTCCATGGCGAAGTAATGTTGGCAAGAGACACGGCTTCATCGTGGCCCGTTGCATTCACATCTTTGCGGTGCTTTATAGTTGACCCTCCCGTGAGAAGAACAGAAAAAGGAAACTCAAGCGTTCCTTAGAAAAAAATCAGAACAAAACCTTATCTGAGATGTCATGGTGCCAACTTGAAAAGAAAAGACATAAAAAGAGAAGGGAGAAGGTGAGCGCAGGGGGTGGGGGAGCCCCAGACCCCCACTTGGGTGATAGCCGCGCCTATAGGAGGACCGGTCCGAGTGGAGGTATTAAATGAGGAACAGATGGAGGGCCCTAAGCCGCGGGTGACAAGCTGTCAAAGGAAGCCCCTCCGATAAATAGGAGACCAGCGGGGACCAAATGTAATTAAACCCTTTCCTGGTGTCTTCAATTATATCGGTCATGCGTTCCAGCGCTAAAACCCTCCAGAGCCTCGCAAGCCATTGGGTTAAAGATGGGACCTCGGGCTTCTTCCACGCTGCAGCGACTGCCATTTTGGCGGCCCCCAAACACAGCCACATCACTGATTTGTCCCCCTGCGTCTGTCGTTTCAACTTGGGATCACGGACCCCCAGTAGAACTTGCTCCAGGGAGCTGGGGATGGGATAGCCAAAGATAAGTTTAATTTGGGACAAGATTTCCTTCCAAAAAGGTTTAATAACAGGACAGTCCCACCAAATATGCTTAAAATCGCCCAACAGCCCACACCCCCTCCAGCACCGATCCGATGAGCCGGGGAAAATCTTATGGAGTTTCTGAGGGTACAGGTACCAATCGTACATGAGTTTATAGTGTGCTTCCCTGAGATACATGGAGCGGTTGAATTTCACAATGTCTTTCCCTAAGTGTTCCCAGTGCTTATCCTCCAGAGGAGTCCCTATAATAGCGTCCCAGAAGCGTTTGTAACGCGGCACCGTTCTAGGACTCATCGATTGGATTAACGCATAGAGATAGGAGATACATCCTTTGGAGGAGGAGCCAGATTGAGCGAATTTCTCAATAGGGAGCAACTCCCTGGTGGCGGCCAGCCGCACTGAGGGCTGCAGCACCCAGTGTTTCAGCTGCAAGTAGTGGTATTCTTCTTTGGCGGATAGTGCAAATTGCTTCTTGCATTCTTGAAATGTGAGGAATTCCCGTTTGTCAAATAGATGAGAGACCATGTGGCACCCGCCCTCCCTCCAAGCCTCAAAGGGACCTTCTGATAATGCAGGGGGGAATGCGGCATTAAAATGTATAGGCGTGTGAGGTGAAGGGAAGGTCGTGAGATGTAGTTTGTTTGTGAGGATATCCCAAACCTTAAGCGTAGTGGACGTGGGTGTGCTAATATAGGCGTTGAGGGATCTGTCGTGCTTCGGCTTCCAAAGAAGGTCCCAAATGGTGCGTCCCGTGATCTGTCTGTCTATATGAAGCCAATGCTTCTCCGAGGCCCGCAGCGACCATTCCGTGATTACCCTCATTTGTGCCGCTCGGTAGTAGGACTGAAAGTCCGGTAAGGCCAAGCCTCCGTCTTTGCGAGGTCTAACAAGCAAATTATAGGGAAGCCGTGCTCGCTTCCCCTGCCAAATAAATTTGGTGAGCATCTGCCGCAACTCTTTGAATAGCCCTCCTTCCACCGGAATAGGCAGACCCTGGAAAAGGTACAGTAAGCGAGGAGAACATTCATCTTAATGGCATTGATCCTACCCAACCAGGTGATATAGGTCACACTCCACTTTCCCAGGTCCGACTTTAGTTGTCGCAAAAGAGGGGGAAATTGGCTTTGTATAGGTCTTGTATTCGAGGAGTCAGCTTCACCCCTAAGTAAGTGATCTCCCTGCTAGTACAGCGGAACGGTGAACCCTCCTCAATTCCGCACCACTCCTCCATTGGAATTGTGAGGTTCATAAGGAAGGATTTGGTCAGATTGACCTTAAATACCGCCACTCGTTCAAACGCCTCCAACTCCCCCTGGACAGCCGGTAGAGAGACTTTAGGGTTTGCCACTGGCAGAAGCACGTCATCGGCAAATAACGAAATCTTATGGTCATCGGAGCCGAAGCATATGCCGTGGATCTCCGGATTCCTTCTGATCCTAAGGGCCAGAGGTTCAATGCTTAGGGCAAAAAGGAGCGGGGAGAAGGGGCAGCCCTGTCTTGTCCCGCGAGCCAATCGGAAGGAAGAAGAGGCCACCCCATTAACAAGGACCCTAGAACTGGGAGAATGATAGTTAGCGCGCACCATCCCTATAAAAGCGTCATTGAAACCAAAGCGCTGGAGCACTTGAAATAGAAAGGACCATTCTACGCGGTCAAAAGCTTTCTCCGCATCTAGCGAGAGAAGCGCTGCTGGGATATTTTTCTTGTGAGCTTTTTCAATAATATGGATGATTCGCCGCAAATTATCGTGGGTTTGACGACCCTTAATAAAGCCGGACTGATCCGGATCTATGAGACCCGGGAGAATGGTTTCGAGACGCGTTGCTAGTATTTTGGAGTAAATTTTTGCATCGAGGTTGAGAAGAGCAATTGGGCGGTACGACGAACAGGCCGAGGGATCTTTCCCTGGTTTGGGGATCACTGCCACAATGGCTTCCCCCATGGAGGGAGTGACCTGTTGCGTGGTGGCAATAATGTTAAATAAGATAGTTAAGAAGGGAACGAGCTCCGGTGCGAAAGTACGATAGAAGTGGGCCGAGAAGCCATCCGGCCCTGGCGCTTTCTGGAGTTTGAGAGAATCGATTGCCTTCTGTACTTCTTCAGCTGTTATAGGCTCCGCCAATTCTTCGTTGGAGCTCACCCCTACCTGAGGAAGGTCCAGAGAATCCAAGTACACCGACAGGTCGGGCGTCCCTGGGAGCTCTGAGGTGTAAAGGGTTCTATAGAAATCCTCAAATGCCCCCGCCTTCCCCTCTTCTGACCTATGAGAGACACCCTTCTCGTCAATTATGAGTTTAACATACTCCTTCTCTTGTTTGGCCCGTAATTGGCGAGCCAATAGGGACCCCACTTTATTTCCGCCCTCATACCCCCGAGATTGTAGACGTAAGATGGTCTTCTCTGCTCTATTGGTATAAATGGCCTGTAGCTTTCCCTTTAGAGCTGTAACCCGCCGTAAGGCCGGTGCCGAGGGGTTGGCCTTATGGGTCTGTTCTGCCATTGTGAGGTCTCGTTCCAGTTGGAGGCGCTCCGCACATTGCTGAGCTCGTAAAGTAGTGGCCAGCTCAATGCACTTGCCGCGGACCACTGCCTTGAGAGTGTCCCAGGTAATTGCATGGGAAGTAGCCTCAGGGACGTTCAGTTCAAGAAAGTCTCTAATGGCCATTCTTAGTTCATCGCGGAGGAGTCTATCCCTGCAGAGGAAGTTAGGGAAAAACCATCGGGCTTGTTTCAGACGCGGCTTGGGCCAAGTGATCGACACCTCCAAAATTGGGCTTGCAGTATAGAAGGAAGCAAGGATTGGCTCATAAAAACATGGTCGATACGGGAATACGTCCTGTGTGAATGAGAGAAGAACGAGTAATCTCGCGTCGTAGGATTGGTGTCCCTCCATACGTCCATCAACCCCATTAGTTGGAGCTGTGAACGCATCGCCTTTCCAAACGCCCCTCCCGGAGCCCTGTGTGAGTGTGTCGTGTCCATGTCAAGATCCCAGACTAAATTGAAGTCCCCCATGAGGATTATGTCCCCCTGAGCAAAATTCTCCAGAGCCATTAGGAAAGAAAGAACGAAATCCTGTTGACCCACGTTAGGGGCATAGAGAACCGCGAACGTACATTGGCGGCCTCGTAGTTCTCCCTTGACCATTAGGAACCTCCCATTTTTGTCAGTTTTGGTGTCGGAAGCCTGAAAGGGGACCCCTGAGTGAAACAACAGTGCCACCCCATTATGTTTCGAAGAGTGTGAGGATCGGAATATGAGGGGGTAAGCTTTGTGACGGAGCCTGTGATCGTCAGATCTTTTGAGGTGTGTCTCCTGTAGAGCCACTGTTTGGACATTGTGATCTATCATGTATTTCCAGAGTCGCTGGCGCTTGTTAGGAGAATTTAGACCCCGGGCGTTCCAAGATACCAGTCTAACCGCCATGTGTGTTGAAAAAAGGAGGTTTCTCCATAAGCAGAGGCCCCCACCGACGAGACCCAGCTGAAGCCCTCCCCCCCCGCCCCCGCCCACAACCAATATAAGTATAGGCACCATGACATCTAACCAAAGTAAAAACCTCAACAAACATTTAAAATGAGTGTGTGGGGTCCCCCTCCTAGAGGGGAACCCCAAAAACAAGATACACTCTAGGAGCATCACCATTTCCCATCCCCCAGCCCTTGTCATAGCAAAAATCAAGGCATTCGTAGCTCAGAGAAACTTTCCGCCCCCCCCTCCCCCAAACCGAGCATCTGCCACCAAAGAACCTAAGAACTATGTAAGGAGTAAACTTGACTATGTCCCATGTGAACAACTCCAACTGGCAGTATTGAGCAAACCCCGTGGATCACCACCCAACCTCCCCAGACCCCCCCCGTCGTCGGGATGTGAAATACCCCTTAACCTGACACCCCAATTACAGTTAGCTCACACTTGTCCATGTCGGGCGCCAGGAGTAGAGGCTCAGGTGTCGTCCGGGCTCTCACGTCCCCCCCGAATGCGGAAGATGCAAGTCCTCCACTCCATCCAGATCTCCAAAAACTTCCCATCTAACCTACTCATGGGTACAGGAGAGAGGCGAGTAAAAACAGCCCCCAGGCAGACGTACCGACCATCAGAGGGACGCCCGGGTGACCAACACTCCGACAGTACCAGGCAATGGGGATCTCGCTGCTCTCTCGCACTTTGGCCTCATTCTGGAGCTTTAGCATTTTTCCTGCCCATTCTGTGCCACTGTCCGCCGCTGCGTCGATCCGGACGGCCTTCCTCCACGGGATCTGGTGCAGCTTTGGGAAGTTCCAGACCCAGCAAATCCGCCGCCTCCGAGAGCTCCACACAATGCTGCTGCTTGTTTTGCCACAGGAAGGCAATCCCGAAGGGGTATGTCCATCGGTACCTGATGTTCTTCTCTCTGAGGTGTTCAGTAACAGGTCTGAACTGCTGGCGACGCATAAGAGTGGCCTGAGCGACATCCTGGTAGAGGGTACCCGTGGTGTTTTGAAAGGTAAGTGTGTCGGAGGCCCTAGCTTTTTGCAAGACTAATTCTTTTATCTTGAACGAGCTAAACTTAGCCAGGACATCCCATGGGCGACGGTTCTCGCCTAGGAGGCGCGGGCCAACTCTGTGCACTCTTTCCAACCGGACCTCCGGGCCATCCTCCCCAAGGGCAGAAGAGAAGAGGCCCACCATGAACGCCTCCAAGTCCGGTCCCTCGCAGCCCTCCTCCAGGCCCCGGACTCTGATATTGTCGCGGCGAGAGCGATTTTCCAGATCCTCGCATTTGAGTAGTGAATCGCGGATGTGCCTGCGGAGATCAGCCGTGCTTTCTTCCAGAGATGTAAGCCTACCCACCACCTCCTGTTGTTGTGCTTCCAGATCAAGTGTACGTGTACCCACGGAGTCCACATCCGCCTGGACAGACACTAGTTTCTCACGCATCTCCGCGCGGAAGGTTTCGAAGGAGGCTTCCATATCTGCCTTGATGTCTGCTCGTAGCTCAGTGCGCAACTCCTGCTTGAAGTCGCGCAAGGAGGATAAGAGATCTTCTCGAGTCAACGCCATGGTCGCACCCTCCTCCGCCGTCCCCCTAGCAGCCGACGTGAAATAGTTTGAAACCCTGTTATTGGGGTTCTTCTTGGGTGGCATAGGGCGCTCTCCGCACGGTCAGCACTCGGCCGCCTCCCGGTACGTGGAATTTGCACCTTCCCAGCAGCCGCTAGTAGGGATCCCCTCGCCCACTCCTCCGCTCTAGGCACCACACTACCTCCCTGCTCCTGATGCCAGGCCAAGTCTGCCTCCGGCACCCCACCCCTCATCCCACGCAAAACAACAGGCTCGGGGTATGATGGCACCGATCATCCACCTCAGCGCACTCCTTGACCTCTTCCAGCAGGGTACTTATCTTCACTTCCAAGCGCCTAGCCGGGGTCACAAACTAGTTAGAAAAGATGGCTCAGCAGCCATGCCAGGGTCAGGCAACTCCCCTCCAAGCAACTCCAGTGGAGATCATCTGTCCCCCTCGAATGGCTGCTTTGTCTCCGCTTAGTGTCAGTTTATTGGCAGCCTCGTGGGGAAAAGGGGCAAGCAACTTCTCCAAAGCCCCCCCCTGGGGCACAGCCAGCGACCCACGATAAATGCAGACTTACACAGTGTGGTGGGGTCTGGATCTGCCCAGCCGAGCGCAGCCGGGCCTTCTGTTTATTGCAAATCTGGAGGGGAGGGGGGGGGGCAGTTCAGCAGTGTGCAAGGCGGCCGTTACCTGCGAAACCGCCAAAGCCGAACCTCTCGCCGCAGCCATCCGCCATCTTGTGTAAGTTGCGGGCGATTCCGCGCACCCTCTCAGGCCGCCCCCGGAGGTCCCCGGGAAGCCCGTACACACAGGCGCGCTCCTCCGATATCGCGGCAAGGTCGTCTAGAATGCCGCCTTAGGATGCTGCCTCGGGAGCTCAGCAGTCCCGCGCTCTCGCTCTCGGGGCCCGGGTGTCCGCCATTTCCCTCCGGTCCGCCGCATCGCCACCGTCTCACCGGGCCTCGATCTAGTGCGCTCCGGGTCCCTAAAGGGTGCCGACAGTTCCCCCGGAGTCAGCGCCACAGCTGCAGCTCAAAGCGGCATCCGCCAAACCGGGAATATGCCTCGTTGCCTCGTTACTAGCAGGGCCTGGGAAGAAGCCGATCGGAATCACGTCCGATCGGCCATGTTGGTTGGTCATGCTATTCCTTTGATACATCATTTAGTAAAACTTTCCAAACAAAAGATTAATCATAGCAAATCAGTGTGAAACCAATTTCGGCAAAATTATGGGGAACATGAAAATAAACTAGGAATGTCAAAGATAATAGGTCTGGCATTGGTTGTCAGCCTTTTGGCCTTGTTGGAGCTGGTTTTGCTTTGACATGGTTTTTGCAAACTATTGTTGGGTAAGGTGTCAGGACCTCACCAATAAAACAAATATAAAAAACATAGGTTAAAAGAAGAAATCTTTTTTTGTTCTCAAAAAGCACACATTTGTCATAGGATTCCCTGGACTGAAGGAACTACTTTGGTGTGCAGATGTGCTACTTGTGCAAGAGCGCAATGTTTTCACTCACAGTGATGTTAGCCAATGGCTAACATAGGGTTACCCACAGCTGTAGTGAGCGGAAGAAAAACGTGACTGAAACAAGAGACCAGGGGAGGGATGGATAGATAGACACACACCTTAGCCAGAACTAATTAGGAGCCCAATCCTTAAAGAAGGTCACAAAAGTGTACCTGCAGTATATCTTCTTGGATCAGTACAAGATTTACAACTTTATCAAGAATTTACAAAAGTAGTCCTGGAAACTATGCTCCTAGAAAAAGTTAGTGAATTGCACTTTCGCATAAGCAAATACGCATGATTACATTTGCTCATGCGGAAAATCTGCTGAGCCTGTGTAAGTTCACTTTTCCCTCCAACGCCTTTTTTTCCAACCCTGGAAAAAAGTTTTACTACTGCCCTTGTCAGGAGTACATTTCCAACCATTCCCAATGTGCCAAGAGATTAGAAGAGAAGATTTTGCTGAGACAGTTGAGGAGAGTTTCTGAAACCCTTTCAACATGCAAGTTTGTAGATGAGAACAGACTCAACGGTCATTCCAACCCTGTACCTACTGCTTCCCACTACATTCAGCCCCATACATGTACATTTGCAGAAAGGTAGCAAATTACGACAGTGCTACAATCCAAACCCTGATAAGACTCCTGGCATAATCGTAGAGGAGATGATCAGAACTCTGATATAATGAGAACACTGCCATCATTTTTCACCTCAGTGCATCGCACGAAAAGCACAAGTGGATTTTTTTTACAGGAAAAGTAGATATATGAAGCATCCCGTCCAATGGGAAAGTAAATATATATTTTTTAATTCTGCACCTTGAAGACCTCTGTTATTTGTATTTAAGGGGAGATCAGACACAGAACTTGCCATAGAGCAATTAATTTGCCCATGGGGGGGAAAAAAAAAAACGGAAAAAAAACTCAAGAGCATTGTTTATTTCAATATTCAAGGGTCACATTTCACCTTCAATAGTAAATACTGCTTTACTGCCAAACACAGATAAGATAGCAAACAAGTTATACGCTACTTGCCAATCCAATAGGTATGCCAAAAATCACAAGAAACTAATAGGGAGGCACAGGAAAATGGATTGCACTAAGCCCAAACTAACATTTGGTTTTAGGCTTGCAAAGGTCAGGCTGTGAGGGAAAAAAAATACATAAGCCAGCAAAACAGACGGGGCCAGAAAGAAACGCTAAATGTTAGCAGACAAATGAACGGCTTAACCCACATTTATTACTGACAAACACTGATAAAAGTCCCTGAAATCACAGGTTCAAGACAGTAAATAAAAGCAAAACATCCGAGTAAAATTAGAGACATGTTTGTTTTTTAATGCTTGCTACTGTTACATTTTGTTAGGCAGCTAGGGACAACAGGCAAACTAAAGCAAGACTCAATCATTAGAAGGATCAAGCACTGGAAGTCCAAGACCCAGATTACATCAGGCCCAACGGAGGGTGCATTATTTATCGCACCCAATAAAAATCAGACACTGAATCGGAATTTATCGAGTCCAATTAAAAGCACCAATTATGAAGCTTGCCTGAAAAAATTAAGCTTTAGTTGAAGTTTGGTGCCTTCAGCACGTAAACCTGCACATCCTACTATTTACTGGGCATCCGCTTCTACCCCTCTACCAGCTACGTTTTGTCAGGATTAACCTGCTGAAGTTTAAAGAGGGAAAACTGAGGCTGTGGTGTTTGAAGCAAAGATCATAATTCTGATATGGCCTGTAACAGGGTTTACCACACATTTGAATTAACTGGGTCAATCATTTTCAGGCATACGTTGAAAATCAAGTTACATGAGGAATTTTAAATTAGCCAGGTTATAGTCCCCAGTGTCAACTTAAAGGTCAAAAGTCCACCGAGGCCCAACCTGCGATTCAAGTGAGTAGAAGAGGCACTGTCTTACAGACGATTGTGCAAATAATGTGCTGCAGGTCACGGCCGAACAAATCTGGGGAAAAATGTCAAGTACCAACCACAAAAACAGCTATCCAGTATTGTGCTGGGTGTATAGTAGCCTTTAGACGAGCGATAGGAAAACGCGCTGACAAAACCAGCAAAGTGTACATGAAGGCGGGCAAGCAAAGGATGAGGTTAACAAGGCTTCTGAGGAAATCAGCTATGAAATAAATATAGCAGTCTTCCTACAGATGCATAAAATAATGCGGAATATGCTGTATTGCACGTTCATGTTCATCAATACGCCTGGTTTTGCAGCAATAAGAGGAGGTGGAGAGTGTGGTGGGTTGGAAGTGGGAAAGACTAGGAAGAGTAGACATCTAAGAATAGAAGCCCGGGTGCTTCGACTTTGTTTTTAATAAACTAGTCCGCAGCACGATGCGCAGAGTTAGTAGACCGAGCCCTCCTTTTAAACAAGCACTGAAACACAAGTGCGGCCCCGCGCCGCGGCCGCGAAAGTGAAACAGTACTCCGGGTTAAAGAAGTGGGAGGGGTGGGGGGAGTGCGATTCCCTTGCGGGAGCGAGCGGTGCCAGGAGCGATAATTGCTACCATATGGCGCCAGCTGCTCGCTCCCGCAAGTGAATCGCCAAACATGCACGCGTTGCCATTGAAGGCAATGGAACGCGTGCACGTTATTGGCTGAAAAGCCGAATCAATAGCAAAAGGTCTTTTTGCCTATGCAGCGCAGCGCATGCGCGCTGCATAGGCGAGACCTTAAAAGGAACAATTGGACTAAAGGCCTTCATTGTCCATCTTTAGTGTTTACATATTGTAGTTTTAAAAGGAGATCAGCTGACTATACCACGTGCTGCATATGATTAAGATGCCGAGTGCGTTGAAACGCATTATGCTGTAACCCTCTGCGAAATAAAGAATTGAACGCTACTAACTGGCTGGTGGGCTCGCTGTGGCTCCGAGATTAGGGGCTGACATCTTGTGGAATACTTTCTAAGGTATATATATATTTTGTAGTGGAGATGATTTTAAACATGAAAATCTATCCCATGCAGCTGAATATGAAATGTCTATCAGAAATGTTGAATTTGAAGGATGGTGCACTTTGGAAATGTACTCTTTTGTGCTGCTAAAAGAACGCACTTTAAAACACTCAAGGGTCTTATACACTGCAGGACACATGACATATAAAGAGAGAAAAGGTAGTGGATTTGTACTGATATCCTCTCTTTGCACTTTTCTATGTTGAATTAGATGCATGAATCTTTTGCACTTTTTTCAAACTATATTATGCTGCTATAAGAACGCACTTTAAAAATACTCATTTGCTATAAGAATGCACTTTAAAAGACTCCAGGATCTTGCGTATTGCAAGATACATGACTCCAAGAGGAATAAAAACAGAAAAGGGTTTGGATTGGCACTGTTATACACTTTTTGCACTCTCTCTGCTGCATTAGATTCATGAATCTTCTGCACTTTCCTTGAATTGTATTATGGTGCTAAAAGAATGCACTTTAAAACATTTTAGATTACAAGATGCATAACTTAAGGAAGGAGCATATGAGAAAAAGATCTGGATTTGGACTGATATGCACTTTTTCCACTTTTTCTCCATTATTTTGTTACATTTTCTTCGAGCCATTTTGCATGTCTCTTTGTTATGTTATGTTATATGTATTTAATATAGCACACATGTAGGCGCTGTGCGGAAACAGGGCTCGAAGAGGAAGGGAGGAGATTAGAATAGGTGGGCTTTGAGAAGTTTCCTAAATTTGCAGTAGTTCGGGCATGTGCGAACATGGAGTGGCAGCTTGTTCCAGAAGTGGGGGGCAAGATAGTCAGACGAATGTGAGGCACACATAGTAAGGCTTTGTCACAGGATCTTAGGCAGCGGCCTGGGGTGTAAGTTTTAATTTTTTGTTGCAAATATAACAGGCCTTTTCCTTTTAGGGCATTATGGGTAAGGCAGCAGATCTTAAAACAAGACCTTTTCTTCACTGGAAGCCAGTGTAGCTCTCTCAGCAACGGAGCTGAGGACGTGCCTGAAGGGCAGTTAAGAACAAGTCTGGCTGCAGTATTTTGGACTACCTGGAGTTTGGCAACTAGGGTCACATTGCCGTAGTCCAATCTACTTATTACTAAGGCTTATTCTAGGGTCTTACGGGCGGAGGTTGGAAGGTAGGGGAATATTCTGCGCAGAAGGCGCATGTTATAATAGCATACACCCAAGGTGGCCAAGATGTGCTCTTTCATTGTAAGAGCTTGGTCAATTTTTATGCCAAGATTTTATACGGCTTGTTTAGGCACAGGAGTGACGCCCAGTTGGTGAGGCCACCAATCGTCTGTCCAAATAGAGGCACTTTTCCCAAACAGCATAATCTCCTTCTTATCTGTGTTTAACTGGAGATAATTACTGTTCATCCAATCAGAGATGGCTAGCATGCCCAGGGTGAAACGGTTTTTAGCCGCTGTCAGGTCCTGGTCGAATGCAAACATCAGCTGGGTATCATCCACATATGAGATTATTTCAAAGCCGAAACATTCGGCAATCCTGGCAAGGGGAGCCTTGTAGACATTAAACAGAGTAGGGCTCAGGCAGGAGTCCTGCGGGACACCCTTGTCCAGGATTGTCTTACGAGAAGAATAGGGGCCCAGGATGACAGTTTGATGTCTCTCTTCCAAAAAACACTGGAGCCATTTTAGTGCAAGGCCCTGTATGCCGATCTCTTGCAGCCTATCCAGCAGCCTCGTATGAGAGACTGTGTCAAAGGCTGCTGAGAGATCTAACAGCACAAGCATTACTAGGTTACCTGCGTCCAACCCACGGTGCAGGGAATCAGTCACGGCCAAGAGCGCCGTTTCCGTGCTATGGCCAGGTCGAAAGCCAGATTGGGAGGACTCTAGAATGTGGTTGGTTCTAGGTAGGTAATTAATTGTATGTTAATTAGGTTTTCGAGCAGTTTGCCCAGAAGAGGTAGCAAAGATATAGGCCGGTAATTGCCCAGAGATTTTTGGTCCAGGGAGGGTTTTTTCAGGATAGGACGTACACATGCCGTCTTCCACTCAGGTGGATGGAGCCTGATTCCACCGAACAGTTAAAGATCTCTAGGATCGTTGGGGCAAGATAGTGGCCAGCAGAGACATTATTTTGGGGGGACAGATGTCCAAAGGGGAACCAGATTTCACTGTTGTCAGAGAGCTACAGATTTCCTCCAGGGCGAAGGGCGCAAAGCTGTCAAAAATATAGGGAGGCTCCTTGGACTGGTCCCCATTGGGACTAATGGTCCCTACTCCAAGCAAGGAGGGGAGGGAAAAGTTTGCGTAAATGTGAGAGATTTTCTCCTGAAACAAATTGGCCAGTGAGTCACAGAATTTCTGGGATTCAGAGGCGGACTGAACACAGGCCTGGGGTGTGATAAAATCATGAACTATGTTAAAAAGAACTTTAGGGGAGAATTAATTATATCTGAGATTTTCAAATATAATATGAGTTGGAAAAAAATTCAATTCTTGGAATTAAATCAATGAGTATTAATTGTTCCTGATTGAATACAAAGATTTTGAATTTTGGAATGGTATTATTGTTGGAAAGTGATGCAGCAGGATTACAGGGAGAAAGGAGGGAGATAAAGAGTGTTTAGATGGTCCATTTTTTTGAAATTTAAAGGATACTTTATCAGGGATGTATGGACCTTCTTTGATGGTGACTCCTTCTTTCTCGTCTCTTATCTTGTGGTTTTCTGTTGCGAAGAAAACAGGAAATGTATTTGCCTTTTGTCTGAAAATCTGAAATGAGATCTTTTGTTTATAGAAAAGTTGGGGGATAAAAAGAAAAAGAGAAATGAAATAAAAGAAAATGAAGTAAAGTGTGAAAATAAAGAAATAATATGTCAACATTGACAAATGTAATATATATACTTATATATATATATATATAGTTGTTATCCCCCAATGGTTTGAAAAGCGGGTTTCTAACAAATGGTACTGCACGAGAATGTTTAAACTGTAGCTAGGTTTGAGATTGATTTTAATTGGGTGAGGGATAAGAAAAAGGAGGGGCGTATCCCTTTAAATGGACACTCTAGACAATGAAAACTAGATGGCCCAGTGAAAGGCTTTTTTCCAAAATGCGTCGGCTGGACACTATCAGCACGGAGCACTCTTTGCAAGAATGGAAATAGAAAAATAAAAAATATTGTAGAACATACCAGATTGGTGCTGTCTCCTGTTTTATGGTGAATGGAAGTGGTTGAAGGAAGACGGGAACTGAACTCATATATATATATATTACTGCTTATAAAACAAATTACATGTTAAAAATAAATTGCATACAAGTATGTGTGGTAACTGTGTAAATCAAAATGCAACAATGTGAATATATGTATATGTTACAAGAAAAATTACATTACAAAACGTATTCACATAAAAATTATGTAACATTTATTGTACAGCAAAAGTATATGAAACGGTATATTTTTCTACTACTTGTAAATAAAATTACATGCAAAAATATCACATACATGTTTGTGTATTAAATAAATAAAAAAATATAAATAAAATATATGTTAAACTATACAAATGTATTCCTTATATATCAAAACACAAACACGCTACAAATCAACCAACACTACAAAACATACAATCATACAATAAAACCTAATTATATATGCTGCCGCTTCTACAATACACTATATATTAAACCATACATTATACATTTAAAACATAACACACCTGCTACATACAAACATGTTTCACAAGACATACAATATTAACTAGACTACTCCCACATCAAACAAAACTACACTAGAGAAACTTTAATACATTAAAGCGTTCGCATTTACTATAACCACTCTGATCTAAACCTCTTTGGGGAATGAGTTGTACACCGAAGAGGTCACATTTACTATCCCACTTCAATCTAAACAATGTTGGACAGGTGTTGGACATTGAAGAGGTAAGATTTATTATTCCCACTCCAATCTAAACCACATTAGGGAAAGTGTTGGACACTGAAAGGGTCAGATTAACTATTCCCACTCCATTCTAAACCACGTTGGGGAATGTGTTGTACATTGAAGGGTTCACATTTACTATTTTCACTCCAGTCTAAACCACTTTGGGAATGTGTTGACCTCTAAAGGGGTCAGATGTACTATTCCCACTCCTATCTAAAAACCCTTGGGGAAGGGTCAGATATAGTATTCCCACTCCAAATCTGCACCAGTTTGGGGAAGGTGTTAGACAAGGTTGTATGACGGAACCACGCATGCCATTACCATGCATGCTTTTACAAAGCAGTTTTTACAACTCGTGTCTTTACCACTCATGCCTTTATCACAAAAGTTTTTACCTTGCATATGCCTTTACCTACGCATGCCTTTACAACGAAAACGTAAGTATTTTACAGGTAAGTAGAAACCCTTTATATATATGTATGTAAGTATATGTACATATATGTATGTATATATATATATATATATATATATATTTTCACTGAAAAAAAACAAAGGTTATAGGGAAGTTATAGTTAGAAAATAGAACTAAAAAATCTTACAACTTCACTGAAAAAAACAAAAAAAAAGGTTACGGGGATGTTATAGTTAGGCTCATATTTCACTCATACAAAACCATAGATATTCAGCAGTTAATAGTTACCTGACCTAACTATAACTTACGACCCGCAATGCACTGCTGATGACCTCACATATTACATCACTCATGATATGGTCAGTGACATCACTCATGACATCACTCATGACATCTCAAATGACGTCACTGATGACATCATCCAGTGAGTGTTTTCTAAAAGTTTATGTGTTAAACATATATACCAAGGTACTACAAAAGTTAAATTAGTATACTTTCTGTACTACTAATGAGTAAAACTATTTCTAACATATATTATGTTAGTGGCTGTGTGACTGTGTGTATTCATGTGTGAGTGGGAGTCTAAGTGCCTTTATGGGTGTGTGAGTGGCTGTATGGGTGTATAAATATGTGAGGTCATAAGCAGTGCATTGCAGGGTTGTAAGTTATAGTTAGCTCAGGTAACTATTAAATGCTGAATTTCTATGGTTTTGTACAAGTGTAATGTGAGCCTAACTATAACATCCCTGTAACCTTTGGTTTTTTCAGTGAATTTCTAAGGTTTTTTTAATTCTATTTCCTAACTAAACGTCCCTGTAACCTTTGATTTTTTTCAGTGAATTTCTAAGTTTTTTTTCTATTTCCTAACTACAATGCCCCTTTAACCTATGGTTTTTCTGAGTTATGATGTAGTGTCTGGCCATACTCTTTTCCCTGCCCAAACTGTTTTTCATGACCTCCTCTACCATTTATCACACATTCCTAATGTTCCTTTTTGTAAAAATTGCATTCCAGCCCATTGATTACACTTTATCCGGCCCGAGCCGGAGATTACGGCTCGAGCCGGAGAGTACGGTCCGGGTGCGGAGAGTACGGTCCGGGTGCGGAGATTCCGGCCCCACTGCGGACGTAAAGATAGAAGTCGTAAATGATTTCTGTGAATACCAAAAATCGTAAGTGCCTTCTGTGAATACCAGAAGTAGCAAGTTTAGGATTTTGTCTCAGATTAGTTCTGTGAATCGACCCATGAATTTTTTGCTATTAAAAATCCTGGAGGAGGACCAAGTCACCCGGGCATGATTGAGAAGCAGGGTGACGCAGGTCTTTGTGCTGCCCCGGGCCCTGATGCATGGGCAGGGACAACCTTAGTGTCAGAAGCAGACCAGGCTGATTCAAGAGGGACGTCACCAGAGCCATGTGAACAAAGCTTGAATAAAGGGCTGGGTGACTCACTGAGTAACTCTATCGTGGGAGGACAGGCCTCTCTATCTGAAGGTGCTGGAGCCAACTACATTCCTCAACCTGTCACTCTCGAGGGGGCAGTGAGCAGCAAGGAAGGCGGCAGCAAGGGGCATAGCACAGATCAGTGCGGAGCATTGGCAGTGAATGATCTCACCTTGGATGGGGCGGGTACATTTTTCTCCCTGACAGATGGGTCAGACTCAGAGGCCCCTAACTCATATTTCAGCGAAACAAGTGGCACTAACTCTTCAACCTCAGGGTCCAGCACACTGGAAGCACCTGAAACGGGGCTCAAGCGCCCGAAGCTCCAAAAGGCCCGTAAAGGCAGCACAGACCCTCGGAGGAGGAGAGCAAAGAATTTAATCGGCAGCAGCCTGAAATGGGACTACTCTCATACTAAGATGGTTGGGACTCCAGAAGAAGCACCAGCCCTGACAGTTATAGCTTCATCTACTGTACAGCCAACTGCCACCATGTCTGTAAATTCTGAGTTAAGCTTAATTTTGGAGTCTATTAAAGAACATCGGGCTGAGACACGGGCAGATAATAAAAAGGCAAGACATGCAACAAAAAAACTGGAAGGAGCCATTCGGAATGTGGGGAAGGCATGTTCTGAGATTGGGGAGTGCCTAAGCTGTATTGAGGACAGGACCACAGCCTTGGAGGCAGAGGTCACAGAGGTGAAAGAGCAAGTCAAGATGCATGAGTCCCAATTAACAGATGTGCAGTAGAAGCTGGAGGACATGGAAAACCAGCAACGTAGGAATAACCTTCGGTTTCTTGGAAGTGATGAACTGGAACTTTTAAAGACTGCCTTTCCCGAACTCTCAGGATGTGACTGGGCTATGGAAGTGCAAAGAGTACACCGGTTCCCGATGACCCGTAATAAATCAGTCCAGGCTGGCAGGGACTCAAGACAACCAAGGGCTATCTTCGTTTTTTTCGGTAATTCTTTGCTTCGCCAAGCTATCTTTGAGAAAGCCTGCCCGGATGCAAGACAGACATAACTGGGATCATCATTTTTCATGCGCCCTGACTTTTGTCATATAACGGTCGAACGCCAGTGGCGTCTGCGGCAGGTGATTAAACCGTTTCAAGATGCAGGCTTCGAAGCATATCCATTGGCTCCCGCCAGACTGAAAACTATTGTCAGAGGCTCTGTTAAATTCTTTACATTGAAAAATTAAAGCCAAAGATTATCTGTGTCAGGTCTTGGCGGGCAGTAGCAATGTATAAATGCTGGGGTCCTCTCTAGGAGTCGGCCTGATCATCGTAATAATAGGGATGGCTATCCTTTTTCTGCTGTTTTTTCCCCTTTTTTTGTTTCTCTTTTTCACTGGGCACTGTTTGAAGCATGAGTGTGGGGGGTACATCTGAGAGGGGATGGGAGAGACCCCCGTGGTGCCGACCTTCGGTCTCCATCACACAGACCCGTTTGGTCTGGCTGCTTTCACTAGTGGGGGGGGTGGCGGGAGGAGGTGGTGGCTGAGGGAGGGTTGGAGGCTTGTCAGGGAGGGGGTGGGAGTAGGGGCAGTGGCTGGTGGTGTAACGGTGTGATAATCAATACACAGCAAGTGGATGTAAGTGTAAGTATGATTATGTATTTTTCTTTTTCCAAAAAACAGCGGCCCTAAGAATATGGATATGAATATAGATATAGCCAGGAGAGCGGGTGGTCACCAGGTGATTGTTAAGCAGATCCAGTACAAAATATTGGATTGGGCAGTAGTATGGCATTTGCTTTACCGGGGAGAAATCTTCGGGTGGCTTAGATAGCTTCTATGAGCTATGGCTAGATTACGAATTGCTTCTATTACCATCTGTGGGCTTAATGATACAGTTAAAAGAAGGCGGGTACAAGAGGGATTAAGCTTTTTAAGAGCAGATGTGCATTGTCTACAAGAAACCCACGTTGCTAGTAAGGACAGGGCTCTCCTGAACACTTTTGGTTTAAAGGCGGTTAGTCATACGACACAAGAAACTAGGACTAGGGGGGTTGCGATCTTAGTAAAAGGAAATGTTATTACCTCCGGCCGTAACGCTGCAGGCAAGTTGGGAAGATGGGCAATAATGGAATGCAAGCTGAGTAGTGGGTCTTTTACTCTATGTACAATTTATGCCTCAGTATTAGACGATCCCAGTTTGTTTCATTTTATGGCAGCCGAACTCCCGTCTTGGCCTGGGCCATTTGTTGTTTGTGGGGACTTTAATCTAAATGGCTGCTGGGGGGGGCTATGCGGTAGTGAAGACAGATATGCTGGGCACAAGCCACAGTCTTTTAAATCCCTGTGCCGTTTGCAGAAGGAACTAGGGCTGATTGATGTGTGGGCTTCTTTGAAGGCTCCTGATCCAGGATACACTTATTACTCGGCTCCCCATGGCAGTTTTGCCAGGCTGGATTTTTTTTTGTATCCCCCGTGTTGGCTAGAGGGGCTCAGGTTAAACTATCTCCCAGAGCAATGTCCGATCATGACCCAATTATCTTTGAGCTTTCTATAACAGGGCTGTGTCGTGTACCTAGAAAATGGACATTTGAGAGTGGATTGCCCGATTATGTCAAACATATGAAGCTTTGGATCGTGGGGTTCTTTGAGCTGAATAAAGGAAGTTCCTCTGCAGGGATAATTTGGGATGCATTTAAAGCCGATGTGAGGGGTGAAACCTAGAGCTTTAGCATTTCCAAAAAGAAGCGGGAGCTGGGAAGTAGTGAGGAGCTTTATCAGAAATTAAGTAATTTGGAAGCAGAATTAATCTGTGTGGTAAAAACCTGGAAAGACTCTGTCTCCGTTTTGAATCTGATAGCTATCACTAAGGCTCGCCTAAACGACCATTTTGCTGAGAAAACAGCGGGGAAGTATCTGGCTAAAGAACAGGACCGCTATGTGTATAGCAAGCGCATCGGGCGGTTTCTTGCAGTAAGGGCACAGCAACAGAGCGTGGCCGGCAGTATTAGTAAAGTAAAGAACATGCAGGGAAATATAGTCACGGATCCTTGCGAAATTAGAGAGGCCTTCAGGGGCTTTTATGCTGATCTCTACAGGGGTACCCCCGACTGTGGCCCCATGCTATTAGACATTGGGATGGCAGCTCAATCGAGTAATATTACAGACGAGGAGAGATTGCGGTTAGGAGGCGCTATACTACCTGAGGAATTACAGGCAGCTTTGTTCGCCTTACCATCTGGGAAAGCAGTTGGGGCAGACCACGTCCCCCTTGAATTTTATAAGGTAATCTATACAGAAATATATCAGGAACTGCTGCGCCTGGTTAATAACGTTAAAAATGGGATTCCTCCCCCCCAGGTCTTGGGGCATTGCTGATATATATATATATTTTTTTAAAAGGCAAGGACCCCACAGTCATGGGCTCATATAGACCAATCGCATTACTTAACAGTGATGTGAAGGTATACTCAAAAATGTTTGCCACCCGATTAGCGGGCGTTATTCACAGATTGGTGTCAGAATGGCAGCACAGGTTCATTCCCGGCAGAGGGACTACAGATCATGTTCAGAGGGTCATTTCTTTATTTGATGCAACTGAAGTCCTGGCCAAACCTATGGGGGTGGCCTTACTGGATGCTGAAAAGGCCTTCGACCGGGTGTCGTTGGCCTTTCTGTGGAAAGTTCTGGGAGCAAACGGCTTGGGGGGAGATTTCATTGTGGCAATTTGCGCAATGTATAATAAGCCGATAGCCCGCTTACAAATAATGGGACACGACTCGGACCCCTTCACTATAGAGAGGGGCACTAGACAGGGCTGTCCTATCTCCCCTTTGTTATTTGCGTTATTCATTGACTCTTTTTTAAGGAGGCTGGAATCTTCACCGGATATTGTGCCGATCAGCTTACAGGGCTGGGATACGAAAACCCTGGCCTACGCCGATGATGTTGCGATAATTACCAGCGATCCGGATAGAGCTCCGAGGAGATAGCAGAAGACTTCGGGATCAGTTCTGGGTTTTTGCTCAACTGGGCTAAAACCCAAGTACTGATCAATAGCCATACACTTGCCACAGATAGTAGGATTACAAATGAGGACATATATTTAGGAATATGTATTACTGCTAAGGTGGAGCGTATAATAGATCTAAACTTAGTGCCCATCCTTGAGAAAGCCAAAAAGGATTTTACGCGGTGGGATAATTTGAAACTTTCTATAATGGGGAGATGTAGCTTAGTCAAAATGATTTGACTTCCTAAACTGTTATATATTTTTCGCACTGTCCCACTGGAGTTCAATAACGAATGGTTTAAAAAAATTGATAGATTATTCGCAAGTTTTATTTGGGCGTATGATAAAACTAGGAGAGCCAGCATCTTCATGTGTTTGCCCAGAGATATGGGGGGGGGTGGGCGCTCCCCAATTTCAGATTATATTATTTAGCTGCTGCTTTGCAGTGTTATAATATATTATTTAACTGTCAGGCAATAGAAGGTAGAGCAACTGGTTATGTTCCCTCCATTTATGAGCTTTTGATTGGTAATGCAGCCCATGGGTGCTTACTGAAATTTTTTGAACCAAGCTATTTCAAGCGGACTCGCTTCAAGACTTTGTATGCCGCATTTCGAAATTGGGCGATGGCCCGAAAGAAATTGGGGGTGGGTAGGTATAGCAGATATACGCCCCTGCTTCGGAATGAACAACTGCCCAGCATATTTAATGACAGCTGTTTTACAAGGGGGGGAAGTGGTGGGCTGGGCAGGATAGGAGATCTGCTTGTTGTGAATCTGTTTGCTCCCTTTGAGGTGGTCTGCAGCAGGTTTAATGCTGGGCCACGGGATTTTTTTAAATATCTACAGATTTGGGACTTTTTTATGAGAAAGACGGGGGGATAGCCCGCTTTGACCAAATACCCTTGTTGGAAATATTGGTGAAGAACACTACCCCTTCCATCTCGCAGTTATATGGCTGTTTGCTGGAAAGGGTTCCGGATGTCTTGGAGAAACAGAATGGGAAATGGCGGGATAGGCTTGATATGGCCGACTCTGGGTTTTTGAGATCGCTTGAGATGGGAGGGGCAATCATGTGCGCCTCGAATCTACAGTCACAACACTATAAGATGCTGTTTGGCCTGTCTATAACCCCAGCAAAGATTGTGAAATGGGGTGGCGTGGCTGGGACCCGATGCCCTAGATGCCAGGCACTAGAGGCGGATCTGGTTCACATATTTTATTCCTGCCCCAGTTTACAATCACTTCAAGTGGAAATTGCAGGCTTTTTAGGGGAGGTTTTAAAATGTAATATCTCCCCATCGCCACAACTTATGTTATTGGGGGTGGACGAGACAGCTACGGCCCCAGGAGCGGAAATTATTTTATTGCAATGACAGTTTTAAGGCTGTGTATCTCTTCATCATGGTTAGACCCTTTACCGCCAACTTTTCAGCAATGGAAAGGCCGCTTTTTGCATGTATATCACTTGGGAAAGGCACTGTATGCACATAAAGGCAAGCGGGCTAAAAGGATGGGGAGGAGGATTTGGGGGGTCTTATCGACATGGCTGGAACAATTTTATTAGGCAATATTGTTTAGATCATTTTATACGCTGACTCTGTTCACAATTCGGAATGTATTATGAATTAGTGCTGCTACTCTATTTATTTAATGTTATTTATTTTGGCTACTTAATGGATTTTTATGTAAGGACACTTGCTGGTATTGTAGTTATATATGTGTGGAAAAAAAATTAAAATAAAAAAAAGCAAGGGGGCTGCTAGGTACATGGCACAGAACTGAGTCAGGTAGGTGTGATATACGCACTGCTCTAGGTCGAACAGTGGAAATGCTTACCTTTTCCGCAGTCCTTGCTAGTGAATGTGCTATTGCATGTCTGCCACAAAGGTGGAAGTAAGCTTTATCCTTTATGAAAGCATACCTTCTTAAAGGGAAGCAGTGTTCTGGCCTGCTTTACTCTCCACAGTCAGGCATATACTCCCTCTAGTAGGAAACAGAGACTAATGCATACACCAGAGCCTGCTCAGCTCCCCCTGAGGTGTCCTGTTGATACTCCAGAGCAGTGAACTCACTTGTGATGGGACACCAGAAAGTGCTCCACTGTTGCTGCCAGATTTGAAGACTGGCTTCTAGGGCAATAAATGCATGTTTTCATTTTTGTGAATTTCTTACTACAAATATAGTAAACATTAAAATAAACAATACCCTTGCTTTACAATGTAAATGTCTTTGTTTGCTTAGCATATTCACATTACTTTGTATGACATTATCCTTCCAAGAGTGAGGACTAAAATGCCCCCACTTCATGTCCTTTGGACCTAAATCTATGCGGTGAGACAAGGGTTTGTGTCCCCACACATTAGAGTGGAGGGAGTGTGCCTTATGTACCCACGCTCTAGAACAGAGGTAGTGTGCCTTTTATACCCACACACTAGAGCGGAGGGACTGTGCCTTTTATAACCACACACTAGAGCTGCGGGAGTGTGCCTTATGTACCCACACACTACAGCTGAGGGAGTGTGCCTTATGTACCCAGGCACTAGAGCTGAGGGAGTGTGACTTGTGTACTCACGCACAACAGCTGTGGGAGTGTCATCATACCGCCACACATTAGAGCTGAGGGAGTGTGCCTTACGTACCCATGGACTAGAGCTGAGGAAGTGTGCCTTATGTACCCACGCACTAGAGCTGTGTTAGTGTGCCTTATTTATACATACACTAGAGCTCAGGGAGTGTGTCTTATGTAACCAGGCACTAGAGCTGAGGGAGTGTGCCTTATGTATCCAGGCACTAGAGCTGTGGGAGTGTGCCTCATGTACCCACACACTAGAGCTGTGGGAATGTGTCATACCCCCACACATTAGAGCTGTGGGAATGTGCCTTAAATACCCACGCAATGAAGCAGTGGCAGTGTTCCTTGTATACCCATGCACTAGAGCTGAGGGAGTGTGTCTTATATACCCATGCACTAGAGCTGTGGGAGTGTGCCTTATATACCCACGCACTAGAACTGTGGGAGTGTTTCTTATATACCCACGCATGTGAGCTGAGGGATTGTGCCTTATGTACCCATGCACTAGAGCTGTGGGAGTGTGCCTTATAAACCCACACAGTAGAGCTGAGGGAGTGTGTCTTATTTACCCATGCACTAGAGCGGTCAGAATGTGCCTTATGTACCCACTCACTAGAGCTCTGGGGGTGTCTATTGTGTACTGACACACTAGAGCTGTGAGAGTGTGCCTTTATGCCCCCCAAACAATGGAGCAGGGCCAGCCTATGCTCTCAGGCTTTTTGGCCCCCCTTTTATTTGCACACCTCAACAAATTTCTGATTGCCTTACACATGCATCTCGTTGCCTGCACTCTGCTATTGAGCAAGACCTCACAGCCAGCTCTCATGGGCAGCACCATGTGCATGTCAGGGTTTACCTTTTCACAGCCCTTGGTTTCCATGCTGCATCAATGACACCAACGGGCCCAATAGAAACAGAAGTTATAAGGCATGGGCAAAGTGGGCAATTGCCTAGGGCCCCACCTTCCAACGACCCCCTGGGAAAGTGAACTCTTTCTCTCTCTCTCTCTCTCTCTCTCTCTCTCTCTCTCTCTCTCTCTCTCTCTGCTATGGGAGGTGTGTCATTGTGTCCTCACACACTAGAGCTGTGGGAGTGTGCCCCCACACACTAGAGCTGTGGGAATGTGTCATCCTGTCCCCACACACTAGAGCTGTGGCAGTGTGTCATCCAGTCTCCACACACTAGAGCTGCGGGAGTGTGTCATCCTGTCCCTACACACTAAAGTTGTGGTAGTGTGTCATCCAGTCCCCACACACTAGAGCTGCGGGAGTGTCATTGTGTCCCCACACACTAGAGCTGTGGGACGTTTGTCATATGTCCCCACACACTAAAGCTGTGGATGTGTGTCATCATGTCCCCATACACTAGAGCTGTGGGAGTGTGTCTTGGTGTCCCCACACACTAGTGATGTGGGAGTGTGTCATCCTGTCCCCACACACTAAAGCTGTAGGAGTGTGTCATCCTGTCCCCACACACTAGAGCTGTGGTAGAGTGTCATCCAGTCCCCACACACTAGAGCTGTGGGAGTGTGTCCTCCAGTCCCCACACACTAGAGCTGTGGGAGTATGTCATTGTGTCCCCACACACTAGAGTTGTGGGAGGTGTGTCTTGGTGTCCCCAGACATTCAAGCTGAGTAAGTGTGCCTTATGTACCCACACATTGGCATTTTGTCCCCACACACTAGATCTGTGGGAGGTGTCATTGTGTCCCCACACACTACAGCTGTGGGAGTGTGTACCCACACACTAGAGCTGTGGGAGTGTGTCATCATGTCCCCACACACTAGAGTTGTGGGAGTGTGTCATGGTGTCCCCACACACAAGAAATGTGGGAGTGTGTTTTTTGGCCCCACATATTAGAGCTGAAAAGTGCTTCTTTGCATGCATACACTCGAGTGGTTGAAGCGTGACTGTGCAATCACACATGCACACACACACTAGAGCTGTGGAAATGTGTCTGTGTGCCCACGTACTAGAGCTGTGGGAGTGTGTCTCTGTACCACGCACTAGATTGATTGTGATTGTGAAGGGATTCATAAAGCACACAGCTACTCAAGAGTAACCTGGCGCTATACGGACTGTGAATGGAAGCAGATACTAATGGTGATTACTGAGGAAAAAGCCAGGTCTTAAGCTTTTTCCTAAAACCGGCTTCAACCTTTATTTGCGCAGGGCAAAAGGGAGCTTGCTCCAGCATACAGAGCCCAGGAAGGAAAAAGAGCGAGCTCCCGCAGTGGCCAGACGAACCAGCATACAGAGCCCAGGAAGGAAAAAGAGCGACCTCCCGCAGTGGCCACACGAACCTTAGGGACGTTGGACAAATGATTACCAGATGAGCGTAAAACTCTTGCAGGGCTATAAAAGGCAATCCTAGCCGAAAGATAGTCCAGTCCAGAATGATGGAGAGCCCTATGCATTAAGAGTGCTACTTTAAAAAGACATCTGTCGCGTGGCTTCCACGAGGAGCCCGGCCGCGTAGTGCGTACATGGCCATACCCACGAAAACCGTATTGGAAATATGGGATAAACTTTTTCTATCCAAAGGTCTTACTTCCTTCCCTTCCCCCAATACTCCTATTGCACATAACCCAAACTTCCCACCCGCCCTGCAGCCCCATTCCTTCCCGGCCTGGTCGGAGGGAGAATGCCGAATAATCAGGGACCTCTTCGCGGCAGACACTTTTAAGACTTTCAACCAGTGCAAACTGGAATTTCATCTCTCAGAGGGTGCGAGAATGCAATACCTTCAACTTAGACACTGGTTGCAGACACCACCCACTATCCAGGGGGCTACTCGTCCTTTCACCCCATTTGAAATGCTGGTCCGCTCCTATGATGGATCTAGGGGACTGATATCCCGCACGTACCAAGTGCTTCAACACGCCCCTCGGATCACCCCAAATACTTATCAGTCGCAATGGCAATCCAGTAGTCCTGATGAGATCACTCCTAAACAATGAGAACGGCTTTGGCGTGACACAACGAAGGTCTTTCGCAGCATGCCTTAGAGGGATGCAGCCTACAAAGTCATCATACAATGGTATTACACTCCTCAAAGGTTACATAAAATGTTTTCTAACTCCTCCCCCACCTGTTGGCATTGTACGAGTGCAGTTGGGGATTTCCTTCGTATTTGGAGGCACTGCCCGTTGTTGACCATCTATTGGAAGGAGATTCTCAGTCATATTAGAAAGGTGATTGGCTACCCCATACCTGAAGCCCCGACATTAACTATTCTGTGTCTTAAACCCACAAACCTCCTTGCTATGACACAAGCGGACTGGCGCCTAATCTTGCACATGCTTGGTGCGGCTAAGCAGACAATAGCGGTATACTGGAAGAAGGTGGACACGTCCCCAGTGACCTTGTGGTTCACCCGTTTGTGGCATACCATGGCGATGGAACTCCTCACAGCACGGCTTACCCTCCGTAAGACTAAGTTTGCAAGCACATGGCAACCATTGGTAGATTATTTTTGCACATTAGAGTACGCTAACCTACAGCCACCAAAACTCCGGGCCTTGCACCTCTTTGAAGATAACATACTCCCCTCTTGTGCAGAAGAACTTTGGGGGCTGGACAGAGAGCGCACGTAATTGGCTTGTTAAACAGCGCTCGACACTTGCACTAATGCGACCTTTCTCTTCCCTCCTCCCTCCTTCTCTCCCCTCTCCTCAAGGGGTGTCCTTCTCTCTAGAGTGATATTTTGCTCCCCCCCTTCTTTCTTCTTTTATTGTTTTAGTATCAAACAGCCTACTTGCATGATTCAAAGCTTCAGATCACATATGGTGTTCTCTCATCTCTTAATGGTGTGGAATGTGATATTGTACAGTAGTTCAGTCTTAGCGTAATTGTAACCCTTGGACTTCAATGCTGTGATCTCTGGGAACGTCGATTTGCATTTGTTTTCTCTTCCTTTTTTTTTCTTCTCTTTCTTCTTTTTTTCCCCTTTCTTTTTTCTTTATGTTTATTGTTATTATTGTTTATATACTTGCGATTTCAATAAAATAGATTTGAAAGAAAAAAAGACATCTGTTTTCCGATGGGAAGCCAGTGCAAATTGCGCAAATGACAGGAAACTTGTTCTTGTCCCGGCAAAGCCAGAACCAGTCATGCTGCAGCATTCTGAACGACCTGAAGTCTATTCAGGAGATATTTTTGCAAACCTCATAACATGCGTTGGTGTAGTCCAATCTGGTCATCACCAGAGCCTATCACAGTAATCTTCATTGAAATGCTAACATTTTTTTGCCATGTGCAGGATGCCAAAACAAAAACCAACCACTGAGATAATTCGATTATGAAATGAAATTTTATTGTCAAATTTGTTCCCTAAGGGGCATATGTAAAAGGAAGTGGCGGAGAGCTGTGTTACGCCAAAATTGGTAATGATGCGCTCCGTCAGTTTCAAAATGTAGAGATGCGCCGTATTTACAAAAATATGGTGCACCCCTGTGTTTCCCCTAGCGCTGGTGCTAAAGAAGCTGCCTAGCGCCTGCGCAGGCGCCCTAATGCTGTTTTGCTAGGGTGCCTACACCTATTAAGATTGCAGCACACGTTGAAAGAGCAAAATACGAGGAGAAATGAAACATTTCTCCTCATATCGCCTATTTAAGACCAGGTATTTCCTGGTCTTATTTTTGGCATTGCCCTATACCTTGTAAGTATGTGGCAGTGTCAAAAAGCAAAGGGTGGTGCGGCAGAACTCCCACTGCAACACCCATTGCCCGCCCCTTACATGCTAAGTGCTGCGTGAATAGGGGCATTATTCAGTGGCAGCTCCTCCATTGGGGCATGGGGGCGTCGCCCCACTGCTCTCGCAGTGCGAGAAGCAGAAACATAAAATGGTAAAACTACCATTTTATGTTTCTGCTTCTCGCACTGCGAGAAAGCAGAAGTGCCTGGTTTGGAACTGCGGTGGGTGGTCCTGCTCGAGGGCAGGGGGGGAGTGGCTTGCCCAATGTTATGGGCCCTGACTGTTTGGTCGGCCCCAGGGCCGACCAAAGCAGTCATGCGCACTCTTGATTTTCTCTATGCAGCCTACATAGATAAAATGGCCTCCCTACTGGCGCCCGGCTGGGGCGCTCTCCGCTGCGCCGCACCAATCACAACGCTGATAGGCTTAGGGGAGCAGGAGGAGGGAAGCTGCCTAAAATGCGCCAGGAGCATCAGGAGCTGAGGTGGCGGGTGATGCGGTCGCGGAGGAAGGTAAGTTTATTATTTTATATTGATTACCGTACCATCTCAGCAATAAACAGCATGGACGTTGAAGCTGATTTGTTCTTCCGCTAATTGCACACCTTGAAATAATAGGAATGCCCAGAGCAAGTAAAAGCAGGGATTTTGCACGCATCGACATATGGTTCTGGGTTAAAAAAAAGCGCATCATCAACAGAGCTAAAAGCTGTCACGCAGATGCACGTGCCGCTTCCGTTTTGCTGTGCTGGCACTTCGAGCGAGGCAGGTTAGTCGGAGCTCCTGGGCATGCAAGATGTCAGCTCGTGTGTCATGCTGTTTGCTAATTACTTCAAAATCACGCAACTAATGAAATGACAGTCCACACTGGTATATTTTACAACAAATTCCGGGCAAGATGCACAAAGCATTTTTGTGCGTGCGACCGCTCCAATTTGGAATTTGCAGCTGTAAAAATGCTTTTCCCAATGTGTTAACCTCATTTTAGTGGTCTCTAGCGTTTGTCCGACTCCCAAAATGTGTTTGGCAATGGATAAGGAATCTCTATTTGAAAGGGACTTGTAGTAAGATGAAATAATGAACTTTCTGATATGTGAAGGCGGCCGGTAAAGAAAGGGGGGAGAATGCTAGGTTGCCTGATATTGTGTGAGGATTAAGAATTGCGTGTGAGTCTTGGAATGTCACCGTTTCAAGTTAGGAAAAGTTGAGTGCTGTTTTTTTTGTCTGGGTGGAGCTGAAGCTACATTGCACTATTCTTTGCCTTCTACATTCAACTATGTTTCATTTGGAGCGCTGGTCACTGGCTCAAGAGTGAACTGCAAGCCTTGGTCTGATCTGAGGTCCAGATGATAAATGCTGTGCATAAAAACAGTAAAAGCTAATGCGGAACTGTTAACCGTAACACATGCAAGACATGTATCACTGCCATCTCCGAAGCTAAAACACGAGTTGCATGCAATTTACTTCTCTTTTCTCATAAAAATGAACAGCCACCAAATGCTGAAGTCCTAACATGCCACAGCGCCATTAAGGAATGGCTAACCAGCTGGGGTTCTGATACCACATCATACACTATCCATGCGTGGAGAAACAGTAAGGAGGCGTACGAAGATGACAAATTACAGGTGTCCTGTCAATCGGAATAGCTCTCCTTCCCGTACGAAAGATGCCTGGTTGTCACAGTACACATTCACACACACACTCGAGTTGTGGGGCGTGTCTTTGTATTCCCAGACATTAGAGCTGTGGTAGTGTGTCTTTGTGTACCCACACACACACTAGAACTGTGGGATGCCTTTGTGTACCTCCTCTGAAGCTGTAGTAGTGTGTCTTTCTCTACCCACACACACTAAAGTTGCGGGGAGTGTCTTTGTGTACACACACACATACACACACACTGCAGTTGTGGAGTGTGTGTTTGTGTTCCCACACACATACTAGAGCTGTGGTTTTGTGCCCATTTCAGCCTTAGAATTGCTCCTTTAAATCCATCAAAACCCACCAACCTCCAAAAATGGGCCAGGAAATGAATGACTTCTGTTTCAAAATGAGATCTGAAAGCAGAGTAAACAGCGCCATCCAGTGGGCTCCTTTGACTGCACATGCGGCTAAGATAGCAAGCTACAGTGTGACAAAGAACACAACAGTGTGCACTGCGTGGATTGGAGCAGCATGGTATGTTAAAGCTGTGCATGATATGTGCTTTATGCTAACTCGATTTTAAGAGATGCTTTTAATTTAGGGAATATTCTTCACTAAAATGTTCCCACGTGAAGAAATGGTAATGCCTGCGTTACATGTTGTAATGCACGTATTCAGTGTATCACAATCAGCATACGTCTATAAACTTCCCATACAACGTCTCTCGGCCGCCCTTATGCAAACCAATCTTCTTCCCGCCCCAAAAGTGACATTCTAGCCCAGGCCCGGCTCCAGGATGCGGGATCTGGGGGGGGGCATGAAGAAGATTCGGTACCCCTTAAAGATGAGTGGGTTTTTTCTCAAACATTATTTTGCTGTCTTTTGAGCAGACTACAACTGAAGGGAAACAAACAGGAAACGCACCGCTCATTTGAGTACCTCAGAATTGAACTCTCTCTCTCCTAAATGTTCCCTGTTCTTTCCTGTTCTCCTGACTTAGACCAGCCTCTCCCATTCAATTCACCCCTTCTTCACCCATCACCCTCCCTGCCATCAATATAGCCTCCCTCTGCTTCTACCACTATCTGCCAGTCTCTTCACACTCCTTCTCCTGACTTTTACACCACGTGTCATTTGCTCTTGACTATCTAATGTGAGCGCCTTCCTTTCTCATCATCATCCCATCCTTCACCATCATCGCCACTGACTCGGTACATTCTCACCCATCCTCCAGCTCGCATCACTCATTGTGCTCATCATTCTCCTTCTGGGTCATCCCACTTCATCCCACTTCATCCTCCTTCACCCACCTCTTACACCATCTCCCTTCATATTCTCTACTTTATTCTGCCCATCATTGTAGGAGAGTAGGATCTGCTTCTTATGGTTACCCCCACTTTTTTGCTGATGTATCACTGTTTTTAGACCTAGTCTGGCTGGGACCCTGCTAATCAGGGCCCCAGCCTATCTGCTTTCTACTCAAAATTGATTCCATGTACCTTAGGTACACTCCAGATTGGATTCTAGGGTACCCTTATGAGTCCCTAGTATATGGTACCCTAGGTACCTAGGGCATAGGTACCCCAGAGGCCTACCAGGGGCTGCAGCATGTATTGTGCCACCCCTGGGAAGCCTTCCAAAATGACACCACAGGTCTGCTACTGCAGCCTGGGTAAGGTGGTGCATGCACCCCTTACATAGATATAGGTTCACTATATCTATCCATATCACAGCACATAGAAACCTATCAGTCACCCCTATGGCAGGCCTTAACAATCCTGAAGGCAGGGTGCTTGGTTTTATGTGAGAGGGTGCCCCTGCATGAGCAGAGCCCCCCTGCAGCCTTCGGAATCTATTCTCTGGGGTTGTCTGTGCTGCAGCCAGACCATATACTCTTAAGTGCATGATAACCTCGCGGTTAAATGCTAACTTTGGAATGGCTGCACGGAAATATGTCGTGTAAGGTGTCAAACACCTTGGAATCCTACCCCCTCGCCAGTTCTGGCAAGGGGGTAGGATTCCACCTTTGTGGGGCAATCCACGAGGGTCCACCGGTATACCCGGTACCAACTTAGCAGAGCCCTGGCATCACAAAATGGATGCTGCAGCCACAGACACAAGTCTGGCCTCCTGCTGCTGGATGGAACTCCGGCAGGGGAGGCCTGGACAATAGGTTTTCTGTCACAGGGAGGTGTAACCACCTCCCAGACAGGCTTTAGTGTATTGGGGCTGGGTGGGTGCACTCCAAGAGTGCTTTGAAGTCTGCACTGGGGGCACATTTGGTGTCCCTGGTGCATAGTCCAGTTCAAACCGGTTGCAGGGGCTACCAGCCCCTGCTCTGGCGCGAAACTGGACAAAGGAAATGGGTGTAGCCACCCCTCTTTCCTGACCCTCCCATAGGTGGGTCCCCAGAGTATGTCCAACCCTTTCCTTGGGTATAAAGAAGGAACCCCTGGCTACAGGACTTTAGATTACACCTGGACAAAACTCTGATACTGAATCCTGGAACTTCGACGATCTACATTGAACTAGATGACTGAAGAATCTCCCTTGGAGTAAAGGAGTTACTCCCCTGCAAGGCAGGCACCAAAGACGCATCTGACCAGTTTGCATCTCTGAAGCTACCGCCGGACTCCGAAGAATCTGCAACACAGGAGGTGGGTCCAAAACTCCCCAGAGGCTGAACCGAGCTCCCAGCAAAGCTGAGACCCGTAGCCCTTGTGGGGACCGTGGAACCGAACCCCCTGAACACCGTGCACATTTGCAAGTGCATCAGCTTCTCGTCGATCCTTGAGGCTGTGCTTTGGCTTACTTGTAGCCAAGACCCCGAGCAGACAATCCACTGAAGATTACCGGCCTGCCCACTCCGAGTGACCCGTGGGTCGCCATTTTGTGATTCCTCTCGAGGTCCCTTCGCGATCCTTTGTCCGCTGACTTGTGGGTTCCTGAGAAGGACAACTGCAACTTGATTGGGCTTTTCTGGTTGCGCCAGACCTGCCCTGACTCTCCATCGCTTGGGGAGTCCCCAGAACCTTGCTGGTCCGCACCAAAGCATCTTTTCTCTTTCTGCGTGGGTTGCTGTTGCCAAGGCTTGTTGTGTCCAATCCAGGCACCAACACTGCAGCACTCGACATCCTTTGTGGGACAGCTCAAATCCAGCTCCTGGTCATCGTCGACGCCTCCTGGCCCTCGTGGCTGTAAAGTCAAGCTTCACCTCTTCGCACCTGAAGCACCCGACATCAGTGGGCATTCGTCTATCGTGCCCCTGGTCACTGGCAAGTGACCCAGACTCTGTCCCCTCTGCTTTCAGGTTCTTCTCATCCTAGATCCAGGCTTGGATCACACTGGACACTTTTCCTCTTCACGGCAGCAGCACTTTGCAGCAGATCGCCATTGAAAACGACGACGCGACCCGACACCATTTGACACCTATGCACTCGGCTCCCCTGGGTGAGGTAACTCGAGTACTCCGGTGCTCCCGTGGGTGTGGGCCGCTAGAACCACCTTAAGTCCAAAGGGGTTTGCTCAAAGTCCTCTTCTAAGTGTCCTTAATCTTTAAAAATCCAACCGCGACTTTCCCCATAGCAAGCTAACGGGAGTTCGCGGCTGTGTTCTCACACTGCACACGTCCCCCGTGGGTCCCCTGTGTCACTACCTTGGGTGGTTCCTTGTGGCCCCAGCGATTCTACAGTGCTCTAGGCACTTGTGTCTAGTCAAGTCGTGGTTCTTATACCACTTTCTTAGTATATGGTTTGGTACGCCTCCTAGGGCCTAACTGTATATTGTGCTATTTACTGTTGAATTACTGCATGTAAATGATGTGCTTTGACCTCTAGCCTCATAAAGAGACTAGTAGGGAGTGTTTAGAATAAATACATATATTTTATATATATACCTGGTGTGGTTCTCCTTTCATTTGGTCATTCAAGAGATTATAGACTGGTAAAACAAGCTGCTTTACACTCCTTCAAGACTTAGCCTGAAGGCTGCTCTCCATAGCTACCACTAGGATAGCTTTCAATAAAGGTTGTCTTTAAACCTATCATCAATAAAGGTCGTTTGGACTGGTGCAAGGTGCCCACTAGAACTAGTGGACAGCATATGCCAGACCAACTTCTCACATTGGTGGCAGCGGTGGGATTCAAGCTTGCTATTGTTTTACCAGATAATCTCATATTGAGTGACTAACTGAAAACCACTATAGGTACATAGGTACATATAAATCAAGCATAGAATACAGTAAGTTCTACTGAACTTAGAGTTTTGTGTCAAGGGCTTAGCACACCCTTTCTACAACTCAAGGTAAGGTCAGTAGGACACACTAGAGTAGGTAGGTCATGTCTTCAAGGGCAGAACCCAGTGGGGCTCACCCCTCTAAGTATGACCAGATGTCATTCCAAGAGTTGAGGGCCATGTGTACCTCAAGACAATTGAAGACAGGGAAAGTCCTACCACTCAGCATCTTGCAGAGTTGCTACTTGCAGATGACCTCAGAAAGGCCCTAGGGTCTGAAGAGACAGGCAGAGGGGGTGGGCCAACAGAAGAGGGAAGGCCAGGGGGTGCAGACTCCCAGGACCAGACCTTGGAAGTTGACCAGGAGGATCAAACTGACCCTAACCTGGAAGAAACAAACCCTCCTAGAGGAGGGGGAGAAGGCCCAAGTGGTCCTCTGTTCCCCCTCCCTGGAAGAGTTGACAGTAGACAGAGAAAATCTAGATCTCCTTCTCAGGACTCTGATACTTCCCTGTCCTCTGTAGGGACCTCTGTATCCTCTCATAGAAGGGAGTCCTCCTATGACAGGAGAAGCAGACTGCTCCAGTTTGAGGCAGCTAAGCTTAGGATCATAAGGGAGCAGATAGCATTAGACAGGGAATCCCTGGAGCTTCAGAGAGCTTCAAAGAAGTTGGGGCTAGAGCCCCATGGTGGCAGCCACAGTGTCCCTAGGAAGAGAGATCATACTCATGACCATAGGAACCTGAACAAGATTGTCCCTCCCTACCAGAGTGGGGATGACATCCACAAGTGGATAACTGCGCTTGAGAGGGCCTGTAAGGTACAGAGGGTCCCTCAGGAGCAGTGGGCAGCAATCTTGTGGCTCTCCTTTGCAGACAAAGGAAGAGACAAGCTCCTCACTGTAAGAGAAGTGGATGCTGATGATTACAAAGTCCTGAAGAGTGCACTGATTGAAGGGTTTGGCCTAACCACTGAACAATACAGGTTAAAGTTCAGGGATACCCAAAAGGCACAGACTCAGGACTGGGCTGGACTTTGTATGATTGTGCTACTAAGGCTCTGGAAGGTTGGTTACTTGGCAGTAAGGTGTGTGATTTCAAAGGATTGTACAACTTAATTATGAGGGAGCAGATCCTTAATAATTGTCAAAATCAGCTGTTGCATCAGTACCTGGTAGACTCTGATCTGACCTCTCCCCAAGAATTTGGAAAGAAGGCAGACAAATGGGTCAGAACCAGGGTGAAGCAGAAGGTTCAGAACCAAGGTGGGGACCCAAAGAAGCAAGATTCTAAAAACTCTGATAAGAGTGGGGAGAAGGGTAAAGACCAGAAGTCTTCACAAGGTCCCCAAAAATCTGCATCTGGTGGGGAGTCCCAATCTAACAAAGGTAAAGGCCAGAAGAAACCATGGTGTAAAATCTGTAAACAGAAGACCCATTGGACCAGGGATTGTAACAAGTCCAAAGACTCAACTACAGCCACCATTACCCCTAAGGTAACTGTTCCCCCTAGTCCAGCTCCAAGTGGTGGTACTCAGAATAAGGGTGTAGTAGGGTTAACCCTGGGATCTGAGATGGACTCTGGCCTAGTCAGAGTTCCAACTCAGGCTGTACTGATCTGTGATGGGGGCATGGACATGTCCCCCTTTGTCAGTCCCAGTAATCTGGGCAAATACAGACAGCAGCCTTTAATTAATGGAAGAGAGGCTTTGGCATTCAGGGACACAGGAGCAAGTGTCACTATGGTGACACAAGATCTTGTGGCTCCTGAGCAGATCATACTTGGTGAGATGTACCAAGTGACCAATGCTAGCAATGTCAGGACAGACCATTCCTTGGCAGTTGTTAATTTCTCCTGGGGAGGGGTAACTGGCCTCAAGAAAGTTGTGGTAAGTGCAGACCTCCCTGTTGAATGCTTGCTTGGAAATGATTTAGAAACTTCAGCTTGGGCTGAAGTGGAGCTCAGGACCCATGCAGAAATGCTAGGAATCCCTGCACATGTGTTTGATGGGACTAGGTCACAGGCCAAAAAGTCTAAAACTGAACAGGCCCTGGAGCCTGGAAGAATGGACCAGGTGCCTCCCAAGAGAAGGAGCAGTAGGGTTAAGGCAGTGCCTTCCCCCGCCTCCAGCAAGTACAGATCAGTCTCCTGAGGGAGATGATCTTCAGTCCTGAAGAAGGAACTGTCCCAGATGAGCTTGAGCCTGATCAGGTTGAGTTCTTGGGGACAGGGGCCCTTCCAGGGCAGAGCTGAGCCAGGAGCAACTGAGCTGCCCCTCTCTTGAACCCCTCAGACAGCAAGCTGCTGCTGAGGCTGCTGGGAATGCTAGTGGCACCCATAAAATATATTGGGATGATGGACTCCTATATTCAGAGGGTAGAGACCCCAAGCCTGGTGCAGCCAGGAGGTTGGTTATACCTCTGAAGTTTAGGGGCTTCCTATTGACACTAGCCCATGATATTCCCTTAGCAGGTCACCTGGGCCAAAACAAGACTTGGGACAGAATTGTCCTTTACTTTCATTGGCCCCACATGTCTGAAGACACCAAGGAGTTTTGTCGCTCCTATGTCACCTGTCAAGCCAGTGGCAAGGCAGGTGGTGCTACAAAGGCCCCCCTGATACCACTACCTGTGGTGGGGGTTCCCTTTGAGAGGGTTGGGATTGATATAGTTGGTCCCATGGATCCTCAGACAGCCTCTGGGCACAGATTTATCCTGGTGGTGGTGGACCATGCCACCAGGTACCCAGAAGCCATTCCCCTTAGGACCACTACAGCTCCTGTGGTGGCAAGGGCCCTACTTGGAATCTTTTCCAGAGTGGGGTTTCCTAAGGAGGTAATATCAGACAGAGATGCAAACTTAATGTCTAGTTATTTGACTGCTATGTGGAAGGAGTGTGGAGTGAACTACAAGTTCACCACACCCTATCACCCACAATGCAATGGTTTAGTTGAAAGGTTCAACAAAACCTTAAAGGGCATGATCAAAGGTCTCCCAGAAAAGCTTAGGAACAGATGGGACATACTTTTGCCCTGCCTTCTATTTGCCTACAGGGAGGTCCCACAGAAGGAGGTTGGTTACAGCCCTTTTGAACTTCTGTTTGGGCATCCTGTCAGAGGTCCATTGTGTCTAGTGAAGGAGGGATGGGAGTTACCTCTCAAACCCCCTAAACAGGATATTGTGGACTATGTACTTGGTCTCCGCTCCCGGATGGCAGAGTACATGAAGAAGGCCACCAAAAACCTTGAGGCTAGCCAGGAATTACAAAAGGCCTGGCATGACCAAAAGGCTGTGCTGACTGTTTACCAGTCAGGGCAGAAAGTGTGGGGGTTGGAGCCAGTGGCCGCAGCAGCCATCCAGGATAAGTGGAGTGGACCCCATACAATTGTTGAACAGAAGGGAGAGGTTACCTACCTGGTGGACCTTGGAACTCCCAGGAGCCCCCATAGGGTGCTCCATGTCAACAGACTGAAACCATATGTTGACAGGGCAGACATGGGCTTGCTCATGGCTATTGATGAGAGACAGGAGGAAGAGAGTGATCCACTCCCTGACCTGCTCTCACAGAACCCTGATGATGGGTCAGCAGATGGTGTAGCCTTGGCAGGCAGCCTCACTGCCCAGCAGCAAGCTGATTGCAGACAGGTACTCAATAAGTATAGACATATGTTTTCCCTGACTCCAAGTCAGACCACCTGGTGCACTCATGAAGTGGACACTGGGGACAGTCTGTCTGTGAAGAATAAGATCTACAGGCAACCTGACCATGTCAGGGACTGCATAAGGACTGAAGTCCAAAAGATGTTGGATTTGGGAGTCATTGAACCCTCAGATAACCCTTGGGCTAGTCCAGTAGTCTTAGTGCCTAAACCTCACACCCAGGGTGGTAAGAGAGAGATGAGGTTTTGTGTAGACTACAGGGGTCTCAATGCAGTCACTAGGACTGATGCCCATCCCATCCCAAGGGCAGATGAGCTGATAGATACTTTGGCCTCAGCCAAGTTTCTAAGCACATTTGACTTGACAGCTGGCTACTGGCAAATGAGACTAGTTGAGGATACAAAAGCCAAGACAGCATTTTCTACCCCTAGTGGGCACTACCAATTTGTGGTGATGCCCTTTGGTCTGAAGAATGCACCTGCCACTTTTCAAAGGTTGGTGAATACAGTCCTTATAGGTCTGGAAGCCTATAGTGCAGCATATCTAGATGATATTGCTGTCTTTAGCTCCACCTGGGAGGATCACCTGGTCCACCTGAGAAATGTTTTGGAGGCCCTGCAACAGGCAGGCCTAACTATCAAGGCCACTAAGTGCCAGATAGGGCAGAGTCAGGTTGTGTACCTGGGCCACCTTGTGGGTGGACAAATGCAAAAACAACAATTGATGGACAGAATGCAGAACAATGTCGGACATTCACCCCAGTACAGAGATCTGGGCCTAAATCCATCGTTTTTTTGCTCACCATGCCATTCCAGTTTGGACCCAGCCATAAGCTAATCAGTCTTGACCCTGCGCCCAATGGGAACAGTCCAGCCCGAACTGCCAGGCCAGGTCCTCCCTGGACTGGAAACAAGCATCCTAGGACCGGTTTCGGGCTTTCAGCCCTCATCAGCCAGGATAGCTTGACTCCAGTGGCATGGAGAGCACGGGACCCACGTCTGGGCATACCCGTCCCACTCGGGGTGACAAATGCAAAAACAACAATTGATGGACAGAATGCAGAACAATGTCGTACATTCACCCCAGTACAGAGATCTGGGCCTAAATCCATTGTGGGTGGAGGCCAGGTTCAACCATTGCAGAGCAAAATCCAGACCATAGTGGACTGGGTTGCTCCACCCACCCAGACTCAGGTCAGAGCTTTCTTGGGCCTGACTAGGTACTATAGGAGATTTGTTAAGGGGTATGGATCCATCGTGACACCCCTGAATGACTTAACCAATAAAAGAATGCCCAAGAAAGTTCAGTGGACAGTCAGCTGTCAAAAGGCATTTGATGACCTAAAGCAGGCCATGTGCATTCTGCAAAGTCCAGATTACTCCAAGCAATTCATTGTCCAAACAGATGCATCTGAGTTGGGGCTAGAGGCTGTGTTATCACAATTGAATGATGAAGGTCAGGATCAGCCAGTAGCTTTCATTAGCAGAAGGCTGACCCCTAGAGAGAAACGTTCGTCAGCCATAGAGAGGGAGGCCTTTGCTGTGGTTTGGGCTCTGAAGAAGTTGAGGCCATACTTGTTTGGCACTCACTTCATTGTTCAGACAGACCATAAGCCCCTCTTATGGCTAAAACAGATGAAGGGTGAAAACCCCAAACTTTTGAGGTGGTCCATTTCCCTACAGGGGATGGACTATACAGTGGAACATAGACCTGGGAGTAACCATGCCAATGCAGATGGACTCTCCAGATATTTCCACTTAGAACATGAAGACTCAACTGGTCAAGGTTAGTTTAATGTCGCTGCGTTTGGGGGGGGGTTGTATAGGAGAGTAGGATCTGCTTCTTATGGTTACCCCCACTTTTTTGCTGATGTATCACTGTTTTTAGACCTAGTCTGGCTGGGACCCTGCTAATCAGGGCCCCAGCCTATCTGCTTTCTACTCTAAATTGATTCCATGTACCTTAGGTACACTCCAGATTGGATTCTGGGGTACCCTTATGAGTCCCTAGTATATGGTACCCTA